>JAQFVV010006197.1:30971144-31171144 GCA_028023455.1 Epiperipatus broadwayi
CAAAGGACTTGTCTTAAGTAGCTGGTCAATATTTTTATATATAACTATATTATCCAAAAATGTATATGATATATGTATGTTAATATTAATGTATAATTTATATTTTTATTTGCATAGTACATTATTAAATTTTCATAAATCTAAGTTGTCCAATTCAGCTGTGTGGGTTTTTTTTTGGGGGGGGGGGGTAACTATTACTATTTGCTAATCACTCAGCAATACAAGTTGGAACACAGCAAAATTAATGGTGCAGTCATAGCAATTGTTACAGTGAAATGTGTTCATTTTGTTAAACTAGCATAGCCAGATTTGACATCAGTAACATGGCAGAGTAGCCATTATATATAATACAAATAGAATTTTTTTTCTATTAAATAGAATTGAAGGTAATAAGTTGTATTATTATGTTTCACTGGCAAAAAAATAATTGAGGTTATAAATAGATTTTTTTAAATACCCATTACTGGAGAATATAATGTATGAAGAAATAATAAAGAAATTAAGCAATTACTTTAGTTCTTGCCCCTCCCATCATATAGCTCACATAATTTTAAGAAACAACAGTCAGTTTAAGAAAGAGAAAATAAATGCATATAATTTAGCTCAGAGGGAGTTAACAAAAGATTGTGGGTATGGGAAATTCATTGGGGAAATACTTTTGAATCAGTTACTTTGGAATATGTCTGACAATAGGCTCAAACAGCAATTTCTAACAAAGACTGATCTTAGTTAGGCAATGGCCATTTAGAAAGGCATAACTTATGAGTTAATACTTAAATAGGTTCACACTTTTAGAACTAAAACTTAAGAAAATATTAATATGAGAGTGTTCAAGACAGTAAAAAGAAAGTACAATTCCTTGGAAATTGGATCAAATGGATCATGTAAAGAGTAATGAAATCACACACTTGCTGCAGAAAAATAGACCTTATAGCAAAAGAGTGCAAATGGCAGAAAAAAACATGTTATAAATATGGAAAAAAAGGAACATTTAATGCACATATGTAACAAAGAAGGGAATGGAAAAAAACAAAATAAATTATAGTTGCAGGAAGCAAACTTGTTTTTACTCAATTTGTAAAAAAACATGGAAGACCAAGGTCTGAAGAAGATTATGATTAATTTACTAATTTGCAAAAAAGAAGTTACTATGAAAATAGACAGTGGCTCAGAAATATTCTTAATGTCATAAGTAGATTGGAAGACACTGTGAGCCACCCACTACTGTTAAAATTCAGATAGAAAAACAAACATCAAAGCATAAGATGTAAATGGAAATGTGCTAATGTTATTGGGTCATGTAAAAGCATCAATTAGTTACCATGATAAAACAATGAACTTACCACTTTATATAGTTAAAGGAAAGATTAGTCCCATTATTAATAAGGGTTGGTTCCAGGAAATAGGAATCCAAGACAGCATAGTAAAAAAAAATTCTCTTGAATAAGAAATTGTAAATAAATTCTCAGACTTGTTTAATGAAAAATTGAGGTTAATAGCAACAACTGAAGTAGACATAGAGTTACTTAAAAATACAAACCCTGCATGTGTAAACTCTGTAAAATCCCTTTCACTCAAAAAGTAAAAGTGAAGGAAAAACTCAGATCATTGATAAATAAGGACATATTAATTCCAGATGAAATGTCAGACTGGGCGATGCGATTGGTATTTATAATGAGGACTAATGATCATATTAGGATATGCGATGATTACAGAATAACCATAAATAAATATTTAAACAAGGGGCATAACCTGCACCAAATTTAAGAGAGGTATTAGCCAGTCTGCAAAATGCCTCACATTTTGTGAAGATTGATTCCACATTTCACCAGATACACATGACAGATAAGTCAGTGGAAATTTTTTAACTTTAACAACCACAATTGGATTACATAAATGTAATAGCCTATTGTTTGCAATCTCAACAGCACCAAACATATTCTAAGCAGATTAATGCTTTGCTATAAAGTCTAAAGAGAATTATACCTTATTTTGATAACATATTCGTTATAGCAATTTAGTAGAAATACTTCATTAAGACTTTTCAGAGTAAGGGAAAAATTAAATATATTTGAACTCAAATTAAACATCCAAAAAGCATATGGGATACAAGGGAATATTATGTAATTCCCCATAAAGGGAAGAAACCATTACCCATTAAGATAAAAGCCATGAAAATGTATCCAATCCTAGAAAAACAAAAGAATTACAGGCAGTCTTAGGTCTGATAAATTTTTGAATAGTTTTTAGTGAATAAAGCAAAAGTAGACAAACCATTGTATGACTTATTAAGAAAGGATCAAAAGTGGCAATGGTTAAAAACCCATGACAAAGTGCTCATCTGAACCAAAGCTCTATTATCATCTGACAAACTACTAGTCTATTTTAATAGTAATTTAGAAGCCCAATTAACTACAGATGTCTCAGAATGGGGTGTGGGTGCTATTTTTTGTCATCCATGTTATAGTAAATGCACCATATCCTATGCATCATGGACCCTCTCAAAGGCTGACAGAAATTATAGTCATATCAATAAAAAGGCTTTGGTTATCATATTTGCATTAAAAAGTTTCATCAATACATTTTTGGCAGATCTTTTCAAATAATAACAGATCACAAGCTGCTACTTGGAATTCTTGGTCATGATAAGTTGGCTGGATCTTGAGCATTTAAATTTTCACATAATGCATTGGAGGGATATTTTATCATTATATGACTATCAATTATTTTATAAAAAGGACAAAGAGATATCTCATGATGATTCATTGTTTTGGATCCCAGATAAAGGTGAACCAAAAGTAATGAAATCAAAATTAACTATTTTGATCTTTTGTAAATGGAAATACTAAATAGTAAAATAGTACCAAGATGGACAAGATCTGATGAAGGCTATCAGCTGCTTATAGGATGGATTAAAATGGCTGGCCTGCTTCAAAACCTCAACATGTTGCATCAAGTTTGTGGATAAAGTGCAAAAAAATTATCTGTAAGAGTTGTGTTCTAATGGGCAATTAGATAGTTATACCAACAGAAGATAGACAGGAAGTTTAAAGATATTATATAAAGGGTATTATGGGGTGGTCATGCCAAAGCATTAGTCCACATCTGCATCTTGTGGCCAAAAATAATCTCAGATATCAAACAATATATTAAAAATGGACTGCCTTTCAGTCAGAAATAATTATGAAAACCAAAAAATATAATTCATGACTATGCATGGACCATATGAGACCAATTAATGGGGAAGTCATATCTGGTAGAAGCATACTCAAAATGAGTGGAATATCTCATAGTAAAAGATATTAGTATGTCATGCACCATGCAAGAAATTAAAAACTATTTCTCTTGTAATGGCATAAATCACACATGCACACCACCTTATCATTCAGTGTTGAATGGCCTGGCAGTAAAGTCTGTTCAACAGATTAAAAAGACAGAAAAACAAATAATGTAAATGCACAGCAAGCACTATATGACACCATGCTTCATCAGCACTTTATGCCAACAATTGTTACAGGAAAATCTCTGGCAGAATTGTTGATGGTATAAAATTATATACTAAGCTATCACAAACAAGCACAAAATGACAGAGATGTAAATGCATATGAAATAGGCAATAGACTTTGGATATGAAACCTGATCAGGAAGAAATAGTTAGAGAGAATAATCACTGAGAGACTATCCAAACAAATACTAGTCATGTTTGCCAACAAGCCTGGCAAGACATACAATTTTCAGTTCCAATATCAAAGAATAAAACCAGGAAAAACAAGAGATAATGGACTCAACACCCTATGAAGTATTGGTCTAAGACAAACAAAAGAAGCAACTGGAAATTAATGAAATTAACCCAAAATCTGTGACACTAAAGGAATCAACTCCAAAACTAGTTGTAGTACAATCCAAGCCAAAAAAACAGGCATTGACAACAGATCCCGAGGTCAGTTTTGATATGGGATCAAGTAAATTCCTATAGGAGAAAATACCTTCCTCTAAACTGATTCTAGAATAAATTTATTCTTGTATAGGAAAATTTTCTTTAATTAAACTGATTTTAGAAAATAAAATTTAGTCTATACAACTTTAAGTAATTTTCTAGTAGATTAAAATATCTAATAAAGTGAAGAAAAACTTGATATCAGAGTTTAATTAGTTTAGAGAGAAACTAATTAAAACTAACAAATTAAAAAGGTGTCCCTTCCAATCTGATTTGCAGTAAAAGTAGATACTGTGCAAAAAAAAAATGAAAAAGAAGAGAAAAAGAAACATGAAAAAAAGGAGGTATAAAAACTGGAGAGAAATGAAGTGTGCTTTTTTTTTTCTTTTCTCTATTCATCTGCACTTCTCACCATGCTTCTGAAGCAGTGAAAGATCATCGATGGATATCAGTCCCAGGATCTCAGCTACTGTAAGTAAATAAACTGACTAAGCACTAAGCAGATTGCTTCAATGTTTATTATTATTTTGTGAATGTCTCACAGACTTATCCAGAGTTTAAGAGCAAGATTTTAGTAGAGGTAAAGTACACCTTTTCAGATTGTTGAACATTATAGAGCTGCATAAATAAAGGACTTGTCTTAAGTAACTGATGAATATTATATATATATATATATATATATATATATATATATATATATATATATATAAATCCAAGATTATCCATGTATAAGGGATATGTATGTTTACATTAATGCACAGTTTATATTTTTATTTGCTTGTGAATTAATCACCTCCGTAGTACAATATTAAATAGTCTTAAATCTAAGTTGTCCAATTCGGTGGTGCATATGTGTTTTTTGAAGTTAACTATTACTATTTTCTAGTTGCCCAGCAATACATGTTGGGACTCTGCAAATATGTATCTATTTATCTAATAAGAGTAATACTATAGAATAAATAGACATTTTTTATACAACTGAAGAATTTATACAGAAAAACAGAATATTTTTAGGCAGTCATTTCATTTATCAATAAAGAAGGCACCAATACTGATTAACTATTTGGGGACTACACATGCACATAAAAGTATTGTATATATGTATTTATGGATGTTTATTAGCATATTTAAATTGTTCTATTAATGTTTTGCTTTCATTTTTAAAAATAATTTCTATATTTAAGAGGAAGAAGTTTTTTGAAAGTTGTTGGTTTGTAATTTATACTGCATTAAAAGTCTTAGAATAAAATGGTTAGTGTTTCCACTTGCTGTGACTATGTTTTGATGCCATAATTAAAGTACAACATAATGTATTTTTTTTAAGTATCAGAAGATTTTCAACAAGCTTAATTTTTTTTGTGTGTGTGTAATGCAAGCAATTATTAATTAATAAATGAAAATTTAATAATGGCTTTATGGTACAAGTAATAGCATTTATACATGACAAACCTTATGCTGTGGATTTGAATTTAAACTTAATAACATGAAATTTTGTTTTAGACTTTAATCAGGTTTAGGATTTTTGTTTTCAGATAAATAGAACATAGCCTTACTTAGAGCAAAAAAATAGAGTAAAATGTGCTCAAATTCTGACCACTTAGCAATTAAAGAGTTTGGTGAATGCTGTATTCTTCTTCATTGTTCATTTTTGAGAAGTTGTTGGAAAGATTTTTGCACTGCAATCATCATTATAAAGACTTGTTTTATAATTTGGAAAACTTTTTTCTCTTTCTTTGATCCTATTGTAAAATTATATAAATATTTTGAATATTTACACAGAAAAGGTAAACTTTATATAAATATATTTAATTTACTGCTTAGCATGTTTTTTCCCCTGTGTCATAGCATCAGCCAGGAAGCAAACCTGCTAACCCGGAACAACTGCTTGTAAAGCAGCTGTCGCTGACCTCTCGACCACCAATTCTTGACGTGCTTAGCATGTTTTCGATAAACAATTTCATCATATCAGAGAATAACACAAGAAAAGAAAAAAAAAAACAAATAAACGTATCATCAATTGACAGTTGATTACATTTATGAATAATATATTTTTTACTTTTATGGTTTTCATTTAGAGAAAATTAAAATGAATTATTCAAGATTGTTTTAACCTGATTTATATACATTTACACAAAAATTAAAACTTTGGACCATTGAGATAATAGATTCATAATATTGTCATACTCTGAAAAATATTTATCAAAATACGACAGTAACGAGTAGATTATGTGGTAACATTAAAACGATTAACATTGAGAAGAATATATAACAGAATGATTCTTTAATTTCTAAACTTCTTACAGTAGTTGTGGATTAAATAGAAAGCTAAGGGAAATAAATTATGGTGAGATTAAAACATCCATATTTTACAGCTGTTGTTGTGTTTGCAAATATTGATTGTGCGGTTTAGAAAATATTACTAGAATTATCAGATGAAAGTAAAAAAGTAGTATTAAACCTAAATTCTAAAAAGACTAAACTAATACTCATTAGATTTTTTCAGAAAAAGATGTTAAAGATTTATAAACATGAATTGACAACTAGAAAATATCTTAGGCAGATTATTAGTTCAGATGAAAACCTATGGATGAGATTAATAACAGAAGTAAACTTGGATTTATTGCTTTTGATAGAAATAACTTAATATTAAAAAAGAAATATGCCTATTTGTTTGAAAACAAATGTTTTTAATAGCAGTCTCGAATAAAATAGATATATGTTGTGTAAAACAAGGAGAGATTGAACACAAAATTTGGGAGTAAAAGAACAAATAAATATCATTGATGTCAATGAAAAGATTTAGTGGACAGAATGAAGATAGGTTTGAAATATTGCTAGAAAAAGTCATAATAAATGGACAGTTGAGTATTAAATTAGATCCCAAAATATTTTAAAGGAATAAACAAGATAGAAAATTTGAAAAACCATCATTTTAATTAAAGCAGAGAAGAAGCTTAGAGGTAATAGTATTAAAGAAAAATATAAATTAGTGATATAAAGATAAAAGTTTTTAAAAATTAAAATTAGAGATATTAAAGTAAAAGCTATTATATATTAGATAATATTTAAACAAGATAGATAATAAGAAACAATGAAAGGAAAATTATAAAATAATATTTAAAAAGATTTTTTTAAAAATTAAAAAAAGTAAAAATAAAATAGTTTTAAAAGGTAATTTATTTATTTTTAAAAAAATGGTGTATTGGATATGTCTTGTATTTTATATATATATATATGTAATTTATATGCAAGTTGAGTATACATATGGATGTGAATTTATAAATGTATATGTGGATTTATATATATGTCTATGGGTGTATGTATATTTGTGAATATATATGTAAGTTTAAAAGAGGTATGTGTATATATTTCGATATGCATGTGTATATATAGATGTAGGTATGGAATTTATATATGTCTAGGGATGATGTAGATCTATATGTATATGTATGAAGGGAATATATGTGTATATTTTGATATATATATATATGTATTTTTTATATACATGTGAAATGATGGTTATATATATGTATATATATATATATGCGTGTGTGTGTGTGTGAAATGATGATTATGTATTTATATTATTCAAATATTGTAGCTCTGATGAAGACTGCTGGACAGTCGAAACTGTAAGGAAAATAAACAAGTTTTTAAGAAAATTTGTTTGCATTGAAATGTATATGAAAGAGGTGTTATAAGCAATATATATATTTTAAAACACATGAAAAAATAGTTTGCAAGAGTGATGTGAAAAATGAATGTTATGGATTGAATAAAATGGATTAATTAAGGAGAGGTTTTTATATTGCAGTGGAGTAATACTGATTGAATATGATGATGAAGATGACTGTGATCTATATTTAATATTTTAAAAGATAAAATTATAGTGTTACTGCTATCATAAAAAAAATCAAACTCTTTAGAACTAATATTTGCTCATTTCATAATGTCCTTAAAGAATTATTTAACTTTTTAAATACATTCTTCTTTTTAAGAGCATCTTCATAAATTGTTTTAAAATTTTAATTACTGTGATCTATTGTAAGTATTCTGAGCTGCATTTTTACCCTGTTTATTGTTTTATATTTTAAATAATTTGATAGTTAAATAATCTTTCATTCATTAAATTGCTTTCTGCCCCTCCCCCTCCATCCTGATATTATCTCTTTGCTGTCAAGACATTTTTTGTTTATTTACATGCTTTTGAGAAAAACTTGTATTAACTTTATTTCTTAAATAAAAGTTTAAGTACTAGATAATAAAAAAAAATTAAAAGTTTATGAATGTATGCATATATAAGCAGATTAGAATATGTGTATTTGCTGCATTATATATTGAATTAAATATTTTCATGGATATTTAATTTAATAAAGAATAGAAATAAAAAGATTATATTCATTGACAATCCTGAGGCTATACAAGTTTTCTCTCATTAACCTATATAGTAACTTTTTTGTCTTGGGTGTTAGTGAAGTAAAAGAAGACATTTCCGCATTCAAACTCAAGCTATTATAAGAATTTAACCACAGAAAGTTATTTTTTAAAATGTCTGAGAATACAGAAGATTAAATATCTTAACATCCAACAATTAATAATTAATGATCTCTAAAGAGTTGTATATGTTAAGCTAAATATTTTCATGGATTTTTAATTTGATATGTTTTTATACAAGCTATGATTGCTTAGTACACATTATATAATATATGTTCATTATGGAAATAAATAACAACCAGTCATATTTACTTTTTTATAAATATATATTAACTGTTTCTCAATATTGTCTTAAGTCAACTTTCATAAATAAATAATAAAAATTTGTCAGTGTATGAGTTAATATATAATATATACAATGACATTGAGAACTAACATCGTCCAAAAAAAACTAACTTCTTTGCATTTTAATAATAATAATAATAATAATAATAATAATAATAATAATAATAATAATAATAATAATAATAATAATAATAATAATAATAATAATAATAATAATAATAATAATAATAATAATAATAATAATAATAATAATAATAATAATAATAATAATAATATACCTTATGTCATGTGGTAGAAGAAACTCAACATCTCTTCCAGCAGTGTCAAGCCTCAACCAAATCAGGATTATCATGCTAAATACAAATAGATGACCAGTTGCATCTATACAACAGTTAATTAAATCCTATCAGAAGATACATCCCCACCACAGCACCTGCAACAACTTTCACTCTGTATGTCTTCTGTTGCATTTGCTACATTTTCATCATTGGCAACAACATCAGAAGATGTCCAGCTACATTTGTCAATAACCTTCAACAAATCAAGGCCTGGGACAATAATACTGCACCCTCAAACATTTTTCTGTCACCTGGTTGCTACTAAAACAACTATCCAATCTATAAAAGGTCATGAATAGCATTCAATGGTGCCATCCATTACTCTCAACATAGCTCACCTTCTCTAACTGCCTTCAACACCATCCACCACCAGACTGCAGAGTTTACTCTCCATCTAATGCAATTCATCAGTTTCTCACCATATGTAATTCTACTCTGAATTGACTTTGTTCATACAGCATCTATTACTTGATTTCATACCATCAAGATTAATTTAGTGACTGTAAATAACTTCCAATATGATGCCATATTTTACAATCTTAGATCATATCTATCTATCTATGATTGTATATTGAACTGTTTTTTTAAGACCTTAATGATTGAACTTGATATCCATCTCTATATTCAAAACTAGTAGCAGCATTTATAAAAAATATACCTTGCAACCTGATTAATGTAAGTCTTAAAATTAATCTCTATAAAAACATGTATAACACGTTTGCACCTGCAACCCTTACAATCAAAATTATGTAATGCTATGTAATTCAAAGGATTAATAAAGATTATTGTTGAAACATCATCATCATCATCATCATAATAACAATAATAATAATCGTACACACAAAACTTCATATAAACATCATTTCCAGTCCTTACACTCATTATTAATACAGTAGCAAACCCTCCATGCAGTAGTGCTTGCACTGGGTGGCATCACTGTATGGAGAGTTTGCTAAATGGAAAAATGTGGGTGATTTAGTCTGCAAGTGGTGTAAGAAAGGCATAGAAAATATTAGGCATCTGTTAATTGAATTTAAATGCTTGCAAATAGAAAGAGCACAAATAATGAAGTGTAGGAAAATACATATAAACAAAGTGATTATATAGAAGATGGATTATTGGTTTTTGTGCTGGGTTTGGAAAAATGTAAGGAGGATTTAGATATAAAGACCATGAAGTTGACAAAGAATATGTTGTGGAAATGGGATGGAGTAGGATAGAGAAGAATATGTGAAAAACCCAGAATGGGAAATGGAAAGGGAAAGTAAAGTGGCTAAGAGGTTTCTCTGGGCATGGTAGCGGAGAGATTCCTGACTCCAAAAAAAAGGAGAAGTCACGGTGCATCTGATCTCATCATATTGCACACACAAAACTTATAATTACATAATTTAAATAAGAGATTGAACCTTAGTATATTAAAAACTGAGTGTTAAAATTATAAACTGCGTTTTGAATTCTTTCGGAAAATTATTATTTTCTGCGAACAATACTATATTAAAAGATCCTATTAATATATTAGAACGTTACCGTAGTAGGATCGTTGAAAATTACAGATTCTTTATAGATTGCGATCTTGGTAAAAGTTTCCTTTTTTCTCGATGGATATATATATATTTTACTGCATAAACAGTAAAGACTAAATGAAATGTTTTGTGTGAATATACATATGCGCACACATTGAAAATCTAAACCGTATTTATATACCTAATATGCGCATAAATACATAAAAAGTAAAAAAAAACTAAAAGTGAACAAAACTTATTTAATTAATTACCTCTTTTTTTGCAAATGTTCTCACAAGTTTTTGTTAATTGTTTGTTTCGTGAAATTATAAATTGTATTAACCGAGAACAACGCTTGAATGAACTGCAGCTTAGTAGTTTGTAAGGTAGACAAATTGTACGTACCTAAATCTATCCGTCTACGCCACATTTCCAATTAGCTGTTGATGTTCTTATATATGTATTTTCAGCATATTGTCTAAGTAAATGTAATTAAGTTTTATAGATTGATTAGTAAATGTAAGGTAAAACTTACTTCAAATGGATTAATATTATTTTCTGTTTTTCTTTTTTGACTTAGAATGACGAAAGTCGTTCGCGAGTGTCTCCTGCCTCGTAGTGATGATGATTTGGTTTGTATATTATGAATGCAGACAATAACAGAGTTTTAAATCATGTAGTTGATATATATATATTATTAATAAATAAGTTTAATTATTATTTTCAAGTTTTATTATATGTTTTAATCATTAATTAGATTTTATTATATTGGACATTATTTGCAGTATCTACTAAGCAAAATAGATAAAATTATTTAATGAATATATATTTAATTTACCTTATCTACTAGACAAAATGAATAAATTTATTAAATGAATATATAATTCTGAGAAAAGTATATAAGTCTAGTAATGGTGAAATCTGTAAAGGGCATCAAATTCAAATATCATATTAGAATTAATTTTAATAAATTACAGTCTTTACGAATAAAATAATTTTATTATTATTATTATTAAATTATTATGAGATTTGTAATCAATATTTTTAAAAAGATAATGCGCTCTATTATTTTTCTTTTGTTAATTTTATATCTGGAACGACATATATTACGTAAGTTTTATTAAAACAGGCAAAACTCACTATACGTATTTACTGATTTTAAAACTCTGCAATTTTTTTTCTATTTATTTAAAAGTATTCCGCGACTTGAAAAAATAAAAGGGCAACGACTTTGTCACATTGGACGGCGGACTCTAGAAATCAAAATCCATGGATCACAGCTCAATCCAGTTACTTCCAGTATTAAAGTTGTGTATGTCTCTATATATACACATACACAAATATGCTTTATATCAAACGTTTGCGAATGACAACTGCTGCTAATAATATATATACACGCGTACAAAGTAAAAAATACATTTAAGTAAAATATACATAGCAAACAACGATTTATTTATTCTCAAAACTTTGAAGGGAAATTTTTTTTAAAAAAATTAACAAAATTTTAGTTTTGTATTCGTATATATACATATTTTTGAAAGATAGTATTTACAAAGACTTGTATAATATATGTGTGAGTGCATAGCAGACATTTTTTGCCAATCAACTATTGTATGTAAAGACGGAAGAACGATTATATTTTCTCCCGCACTTTTTAATTTTTTTATTACTTAGTATTTCAAAATTAAGAAATTTAATAATGCTTGGATATAAATATTGATATTAGCACAATCTACACCGAAGCAACAACAAAGTTATTTTTTAAAAATCCTTTATGGGTAGTTCACAGAATTCTTTCTCTGAGTTAAGCATTTGCTTAATTTAAATTAATACTTGATTAGGATAATTTTAACAAATAAATTAACTTAAAGTTTTCCAAAAGAATCATATTTTATGAAGTGTTTTGACATTGTGTTGTGAGAAAAGTAATTTTATGTTATGCCATAGGCAGGGCTGGTCTCATACCATAGATGAGGTGGCAGGTACATAACTTATGTGCCAAATGAAACCTTATATTTAAATATGTTTTGTTCAGTAAATCTCTTTAAATAAATCTTTTCAATAATTTTAAAATACGAGTTTTTGTAGCTTGCCTCTGGCATTAATATTGATCAGCCAGCCATGACTAAAACAACCTTCAAATAGAACAATGTAGAGAAAATGCTTTTCCAACAGTCCCTCATATAGATAAAGTGGAGAAAGCAATCTTCAGCAGGCTTCCAACTACTGGTTAGTGAGATTTGAGTTTTTCATCTTCACTCTCTAAGAATAATTAGCTATCCTTATTTTATTAACATTACATAATTAGCTGGGCTGATTATGAGCCCCCCCCCCATTCCTAAGCTTGATTACAAACAAATCAAATTACCTACCTGGGGCTTAAAGGCAGAACATAGATATTATAGGCAAACAAAGCTAATTTGCTATATTGGTGTATTAATTATTTACACTATCTTTTGCTTTCATTTTTAACCAAAATAACTTGGAGAGGACTTTAGTTTAAAAAAAAAATAGTTATTTGTTCTAAGAAGGTCAAAGTAGAGGTTTAATGTAAATTTATTTCTTTTTATTACACAGGGACACATCTTGCCCATGTAGAATGTTGTAGTATGAGTAAAGTTACCGGTACACTTATTCCACACTGCAATTTTTAAATATTGAAAACAGCTCAATATTTCTAATGATTTCTCTATGTTCTACTTAGTTTTAGTCCAATGTTTTCTGTCCCTAAGATGAAATGTGGTCAACAAACTATTCTGCCATCATAATAGAATTATATACTATGGTATTGTGCACATCAAAAAAATTAATCATCCTTATTAAAGATTTCTAAATAAAAAAATAAACATTCATCACACTAAAAAAAGACATTTCATCCATATGTGAACATAATGCACAATTCAAAATTACAAGCTTATTAAAAGTAATGTCACATTATATATGACTTGCTTTTTTGATTATTATAATTTTACCTTTAAGGCTTTGGCTATGCTGAGGCTATTAAAATATGGTAGATCTGAATTTAGTTCAGTCCCATATAGCTATCTAAGTTAGATAGCTGGATTTAAAGACATTTTCATGTCCAAAAATTTCAGAGTTTCTACTTAAATATATGTATGAAATAAGTGCTGAGTTTTGAGTTGATATTTTAGATCTAGTGTCCGAATATTCTAGCTCTCCACTGACATGAGCCATAAGCTCGAAACCAGTTGGTCTGGATATGAGAGTGTTCTGGATAGAGATTTTAAATATTTTCTCAACAGCACTTATTAATTAAGAGCTTGTTTGAGCTATTGGTACACTCTCTATATTGCATTTTTGTAATTACAAGCTTATTAAAAGTAATGTCACGTTATATATGACTTGCTTTTTTGATTATGATTATTAAATTTGAATTATTTATCCTAAAAAAAATTTTTGGTTGTGTTTGGGAGCCATAGAAGAGTGAAAATAAATTCATAGAATTGTAATATAATTATTTACTTAGCATGTGGACTTTTTTTGGCATCTTGATATTGTACCGGTCACAATAGTATGCTCACTTAACAAGATTCAAATCCTAAGCAAAAGTACCTCGAATCCGATCATGCTCGAGATACACAGGTCAGGAGCAATCCTGAATTCTAACCTATTTGCCTATTCTTCGAATCTCTGACCCAATGAACAACAATCCTGATGATACAGTACAATTATTTTAATTCCGGGCCCGGAATCAAAGCGGTAGAGCATAAGATCAGACTGATGATGATGATCGAGATAAGAGTAGCCCAGGAATTACATTTATTAAAGTTATATTTATTAATGCTAAGTTATTAGCTAAAGAAAATAGTTCTAAATACTAATTAGAAAATAATAATTCAACAACAAAACAGGATTTACATGAAATATATATATATATATATTTAATAAAATATTAAACAAACGCATATATATATATATATATTACAAAAATAGTTTCACGCTTGGGGTGACATTATACATTTACAAACTTGGGATTTGTTTTTATAAAATCCTCTTTATTAATTATTTCATGAATATAATTTTATAGAATGTATTGTAACTTGTGCGGAGTTAATATGCCAATTTACAAATGTTTACAAATAAAATGCTGTGGATGTATAAAACAAATATAGAAGATCGTGACAGATTTAGATGATTAATGATATAAAAAATAGTTTGCAATTTAGTAATAAATGATTTTGTAAACAGGCAAAAATATACTTCTTGATCATTTATCTACCTTATGAAAATCATTATATATATTTTTATTGGCATTGTTTGAAAAAGACATCTTTGGAACTTATACATAAGAAACAAACAATGCGCTACATTTATGAGAATAAATTATACAATCATTAATACAAATTAGATTTATATCTATGGGGATCGATAATAGTTTTAAACGAAAGCAGTTTAACTCAATAAACTGAATGTATTTTTACGAAATGAATCATTATCTTTAACACATCATTGCGACTTACTAAGAATAGGCAGACTGTGATCAACTTAAGGAGCAGAGTAACGGTACTAGCATACAATAAAGAAATCTGGCCTTCATGGCAGTTTTGGATATTCTATCATTTTAAAAGAATATTCGAAACGAACTTAGATTTGATATGCCCGCGCATTCTGGTGGAGCGATATGGATGGAGAGGCTGGGTTTGAAGGCCCAGAGCTTGATGTATAGTCATCCACAATACATCAACCTCATAAGCCTCATGTTCCACAGGGAGTAGTGTCCCTGATTACGAACGATTTTGAAAAGTAAGATGGGAGCTTAGGCTTCCCATGTCCCCAATGACAAAACAATCAAGAAATGGAGAAGATAAAATATCAGAATAAAGGAAAAGGTATCCCAGCAATGTTTATATAATTTTATAATATTATTTTAAAGTTTGGAAATGGTCTAACCTCTTGCGCAATAACCTGTTTTCAATCCTGAGTCATTTAACAAAGTGTAATGAATAATAACTATTTTTTATAGCATTAAACTAATAAAATTTATTTATTTGATTTCCATATATGTATTACAGATTACATTAGCCCTTTAGGCAACAGCAGGAAAGAATGGACTAATTATATTAATCAAGATTCACGATCTTTTAAAATGAAATTTTAAAGACAAATTCAAAGCAGTAAATTTAGCAGAATTCATCCACCGTAAAAGTTTTTAATTGACTTTAAGAATAACGAATTTAAAATGAAACCAAATTCGTGAGCAATTTCTATTTAATATAAACAAAACTTTATTGGTAGGTTTTAAATGAAGCCCCACTTCTTTCCAAATTAAACAATTATTTTCCCCCCTTTTCCAGACTTGCAAATTTGGTGATTTTTGGCATATTAAAGAAAATAAATTATATCTAAAAATTAAACAAAATACATAAAATCTTAATTGAGCTGCACAAAGTTATATATATGAGTTCAAGCATTAAAGGTAAGTTAAAAATACATTACATTAGTAAAGGGTTACAGAGAGAGAATTTCAGAGCATAATTTGCAGAAACTTATAAATTAATATCTGAATTAAAATACAAAGATTTCACTACATCTTATTAGAAACTGCAAAAGGAGTTTACGTATTAAGGCAGCTCTATATTACGTGAGGTTATCTCAGCAAGCAAGTAGATGCAGTCATCTTATATGGCCGGTCTGATGGAACATGGCAGCAGCAGGCAAACAGTTTTCCGAGAGAAGAAGAGAAAGGTGAAAGATTCCACTACTCAAACTTCATTTTGTTGGCTTCTTAAAATTTATTTTACTGAAGGTAACTAACGGAAAAGTAAATAAACCAACTCCACTGAAAAGTAACTAAACTCAATTGACTAAAAACTCCACTGAACTGACTTCTTTTGTTCTATGGCCCTTTTCATCCACCCTTTAATCCCACCAAGAATGCAATCTCAATTGCCCACAACTATCTCTATAATCTCTTGATTAAATAAAAACATTTAATTAGTAAAATATTTTTAAAACAGATAAGGCTGAAAACACCATTTTAGCTATTTTTAAAGATTTGAAAACAACTAACAAAAAGACTTGCTTTTGATTTTATTTAAGATTTATAATTTTAATTAATGAAAACGATTTGAATCTAGATCAAGATAATTTCAGTATTTCGAGCCTTCCCCATTTTACCTTGTTTTTACATTCCAACACGTTAATTAAAATACACATATATAAAAAGATTTACAATTATATAAAGAAAACATCTAATTTTCAGCAATAAATGTTAATAAAATTATTGCTTCGTTCATATATATATATATATATATATGCATCACGCAAACTACTATTTCACTTTACTAAATATAATTAATTTTACTAATTTCTTTAATCATTATGCATACAGTGTGTGGAGGAATAACATATATTTATGGTGATGTCTGAATTGCAGGCCCCACAGGAGGTTAGTGTAGATGGTGAAGCATGAAGCTCGATGATGATTAGACATCGACTGCTTCAATATCTATTAACAAAATATCATAAAAAGAACTTAAAGTGACTCAAGTCAGAAGATAGAATCATCAATGGCTTTATGAGATCCTTCATTTCTGCCACTAAAGCCATAGAGTCAGCAATTTTTAATTATGCGATTCATAGTTTGCATTTTCCCACATTAACAAAGATAAGAGGTTAATAAAATCAGTTTATAAAGCATAGGAGAGCAACAACTATGGACTGCCCTGAATATACTGATCAGATCCCAATTGTATCCAGAAAGATAAAATATCTGGTTTTATTCTTGGATCTGGAAAAAAAATTGCTTGGAATATTATAATAATTTCATTTTTTACACCATAATTCTCTGATTATAGATTTTTTTGTCTAGTATCCAAAAGAGGAATCCTGATTTGAAATGAACTGTTGTAAAACTATATCTTAAGTTATTGGCAAGCCTGATCAACAGCTTTTTATACATTTTCTGTGATGGAACTTCTCTTCTGATATTTGGTAGGAAATTTGTAAAAGAACAGTCAGCCAATACAAAGGAGCAAACTTGAGTGTATCAGTAATATTTCTCATAGTAATATTTAATTGAATAACTTTAGAGAAATTTTTCTCCAAGAAGAGACATAGTGTTCACCAGCAGAATATACTAGGGCTACAGAAGCTCTCTTTAAAGTATTTGCATTACTGTTCCAAGTAGTACTAATTAGCTTTCCAAAAAGATTATTCCTAGAAATTATTTTTGATTTAACCTTGGCTAAACAAGGGAAATAAGTTAGACTACCATATAAAGTTACTTCTAAATGGCTTGGGATAGGGTTGTATTTTAGTCTACTATTGCAACAAGTTATATTCAAACTCGAAAATTTCCTGTTGTTTAGACAAAAAATTAAATATGCTGACTTCGATATTGTTTTCACTGGATTAGAAATAAGAGTCCAAGATCCCAGTCTTTGAAAAGGATTCACAAGCTTTTCATATCCTTATTGAAATCTTTTTTCTAGTTCAGGAAAGGCTCTCATATGAAAAGTCAAAATAATAAATGTCCTGCATTCTGTTTTGGAAAGGTCACTGATGAATATATTAAATATAGTAAATGAAAATAAAGCATCCTAAGGCAGTTCTTCAAAATTTTGTATCCATTCCAGTTATCATTTAGTATTATTTGTCTATTTTTATAGGAGAACATTTTATTAAGTAAATTGGCATTTTTTCTGCATTTAAGAATTTTAGAAACTTTTCAAAGAAGTCCATTTTTCCAAACAGAATCGTAAATGGCATTAAGTCAATAATGAGGGATCCCACCAGTATTTAACTTATTTTAAAAGCTTTTTTCACTGTGAGTTGTTAAAGACAAAACTTCTTCATGGCTTAAAACGAACCTTTTCTATATGTAAATGGTTATCAACTCTTGGAAAAATTCTTGTTAATATAATTTTTTCAACAAGCATGTAGGGAACATATAATAATGATATTGGATTAATAAAAATGAATTATTACTCATTTATTTGGCTTTAGGACTACTATAGTTTTGTTTTATGACAAAGTTACTAAATAGTTTTTCCAGCCATGTTTAAACCTTTGTAAGGGCACTCTTGAAGTTTACTATCTGCATCATGGATTTTTCCTAATTTAGGACAATCCAACACACATTTAAGATCATCGACATCTGATATTTTATTAGATCGATATTAGTTGGGCATTGTGAAAGAAAAGTTTGCAATTCAAGGCAGAAACTAGTCTGGGGATATTAGATGAGTAGGCACTAGATGGGGATTTTATGCACAAGCCTTCTGGCATCCATTGATTACTCTGGCTTGCACTGAGTGGTGCTACTATATGGAGAGTTCTGCCTGTTTGAATTCTGCTCTAATGATACTTTTTCTATTAATCTTGAGGTTAAAAGTCCAGCCCACATGATTACAAACTTCATTATAATTCCTGTAGAAGAAGTGGTTTTACAATCTTTTCACAAAGAGGATTTATGACTAGAACTAGTAAAGTTTTGATTCTCCATTGTCCCTTTCACTTTTCTCTTCTGACATCATCCAATGATTTTATAAGTTTGTCAGCAATATCTGGATCATTGGTAGGCAAAAACTTGTTGATTTTATTTCAACTTGAAGTGAATTATTTTTGATATCCACAAGGGACAGATTTTCTGGAATGTGTTGTTATTTATTTGTTAATTTTATAATAGCAAAAAGGAATTATGGAAATTCTATTATTTTTCAAGATGTCCAGTATATCAACTCGTTATTTTTTTATAAATTAGTCTTAGAAAAGAATTTTCATTTATAGGAATGTGATTATGTTGACCATAATGAAAATGATCTAATGTCAATAGTAGCAGGTAATAGAAAATCGATTTTTTTGTTAAAACAAACCATGAATTGTATCTATTACCATTTGTCCAAATAGAATGTTCTTCCTCCTTTCTTGCATAAAAAAGTGCATGTTGTTTAAACCCATCCATTCTAAAAGTTGACAACTTTCTTTGATCCTCATTTACATATTACTATTACTATATCTTAACGTGAGAGTTAGAAATCCGTTATAAATACAGAAGGTAAAGAAAAATCTGGAAGGGATGTGAAGGATAAGTTTGCATTGGAAGGTTTATAAATATCCTAGACATAATAATTGGCTCTCATGAATTATGATTGCAATATTAATTGAATTATCTATAATGGAAGTTGTTTGCTTTTCAAGAAATGTCCATACCTAATTTACAATGCATTCTATCAATAATCAATGTAAATTCAGGAATTTTACAAAAGATCAGTGTTATTAGAAGAATAATGAATATCCTGGAGTATAATTACAGCAACATCTCTATTTTTGATTTTGTTATACTATGAATGTTAATGTTAAATTGAAGTAATTTATGTGAAGAGAAAACTGATTTGTAGAATACTGTACTTGAAGTGTCCACGAATGTCAACATCTTGTAGTTGTTTTTTTATTCTGAGAGTTTAGTATTCTCAGCTCTGAAGTTCTGGCAAGGCTATCCCTCAAAATTTTTCTGGAAGTCACATTAATGGAGAAGACTATTACCCACCCATCCCAATAATTTATTTTGTGAAATGAATTCAATAATTTATAGAGAAACAGAGTGAATTAGAAGACTTCATCTATATTTCAGCTTTTTAATTTGTTTGTGCATGTATTGAGATGACATTGTAGAGAATTTTATAAAAAGATCACATATTATTATATGTAATATAATTAAATATTTACTTCATTAGCATGTAATCTATAATATATATATATATATATTGTAACCATATATTTTAGTAGAAAATATATTAATTGATGTAACTTATATAAAAATTTCTCTTTCTTCTCTTGGTGATTTGGTTGGCTTGATTCGCACTTGAACAGATTACTTTCTGATATTATTTTAATAATTTTCAATTTGCTTCATTCCATATGCTAACTCATATCAGAATGTTTAACTTTTTAAAATTTTTACAACATATTAAAATTTGGTAAAATATTATTAAAAATAATATTTTGTTTTTATTTATTTAAAGTAATCTTAAATTATTATTTCTATTGAATTAAAATAAAACCATTTGTTCAATTAAAATAAATTATTAAATAAATACAATAATTACGTAGGCGTCTCAATGTAATAAAAGAAAAGAGCGCGAATTTCTAGGAGAATATCGTCTGTTAGTTTGTCTTTTGGTGGGAAGAAGAACAGAAACGGTAAAGGCAAATGGTGTAAAATTTGCTGAGCTGATTTTGAAACCGTTAATAAGTAAATAGACTACCACAAAATTTGCTATAAACATAAAATAACTTAGTGGTATCTAATTAAGATGGATCACTAAAACTTAAAGATCTTTTCAAGTCGTTCGGCCAACTGAATCAAATCACCGTAGCGTTTTCCAATATCGCATTTTTGAAATGTCGGAGCTTCCCAGTTTGAAAGAATTAAATACAAGAATTTGGTATGTTTTGAAATATTTATTATTCTACAATTTGGAAAATTTGAATCAGTGTTTTAATTACAGAAGTTTTATGAAAATGAAAATTTGTTTTTTAAAAAAAAAAAAGAAAAAGTTTAAGTTAAAATAAAGTAAAGCGTTAAAGCTATCAAAATATTTAATATTTCCGTTTTTTAATTCTGATAAAATATAATATTGATTGATATTTAACTTTACAATGCCATTAATATTTGCTAATTAATTTGTTTAACACTTGGATCATAAACATTTTTCAAATAATTAATCAAAGTTTTTTATAATTGTATCGTCTATTTAAAATGAATAAATTAATTGCTGTAATTGGTTATTCCTGGATTAACGCAATGGATAAATAAATACTTGCATGGATAGGATAAACTTGGAACACTTTTGATAGAGAGATGTAGGGATTAATAACTTTATGAAAAACATTTTCATTTAAATTCTGTGTATCCTGTTTTAAAATTGTTTCATGTTTGGAGAGCCACGCAAATCGTTAATCTAATATTGCTTTAATAACTAATCAAATGGATATAATTGCATGTATGGAATTTAACTACAGTTATAGCTATTACCTCATATACTTATTATTCTACACATTGTACATGGATTCCACGGATCACATTAGGAGTTACAAAATGCTATACAATCCAATTTGTGATACACATCTGCTAAAATTCATGTATTTGAACTATAAAATGCTTTACATTTAGTTTTATCACACACACACACACCGTTAAATGTTATATGTTAATGAATAATACATTTATTTAATTTTATCGTTATATGAACTCGCATATGAAGTTCATAAGTTATATTTGTTAGATTTAAATTAATAAAGGTTGAATAAAATATTTATTCAAAAGAATAGCGCTTGCGGAGAAAGCTTAAACAGTACTTAATGAATTCATGAGATATACCAATCTTTATGAGATATTTTGTGAGTCTTTCCAGATTTATATTCCCATGCCAATATTATTTACATTATATTATACATGTTTATTTTAAGCAAGATAAGTAGTACATTAGTTGTCCTGATTATTGTAATATTTTACTAAGCAAGAACCCACATTTGCTAAAGTGTCAGCGTATTCTGAATAATCAGAAGAATTGAGGGGGATGATTTGCACTTTAATGTGAAGTAAATTATAATGTTGTTTTAGTATGTTAAAGGCTTTAATCTGTGCTGGTGGTTAATCCGCAGATTATTTTAATTGCCATTTTGTATTTTACACACATTCCTGCGCTGGTGGTTAATCCGCGGAATTGTGTGATTATACGTATGACTTTATGATAGTGTTTAAATACGCAAAACGTTAGTATTATTTAATTCCTACGTGTAGATGAATACATCCACAGGAATATGTTTGCTTCACAGATATAAGTTGGGCAAAGTATTTTAGTTAATCTGCCAAATCATCTTCTTCATTTGTAAGCATAATTTATCGGTTAGATTGATAAATGGCAACAGGACATTCTATTCAAGTACTTCATGATAATTAACTGTTGGTTAATTATTATCTACCGGAGTGTAAGTTTACATTTTCATTTTAATTAATGATTACATTATAGCTAAAACATACAAACATCATATTATTTATTATATTATTATAGGTATACAGTAGGGATTTATTGAATCTGGAAATGACGTTCAATATTTCATAAGTTAATGCTGAATTTAATAATTGTCTCAATATTCATTATATTAGATTGAAATAAGGTATGATTAGGTTTTTAAATACTGTACCTGTGAGATGTATTGAAGAAAGTCTATTGAACCATCATTTAATTATTTTATTTGTTTATTTATGTTTTATTTAAAATATTGAAATTAACTATTTATTGTTCATAAAGTTTGTAAATAAAAGTTGATTTATAATTAAACTTACTGTGCCGTTGCTATGTGTCATTCATAACATCAGAAATCATAAACTTTGGATAGAGCATACATTATAGAGCATACATTGAATTACATATTATTGTCTACATGATATAAGAATTTATTAATATTTTGAGAAAACATTAAGATGCTTTTCGTCTTTGGTAGTATATGATTGGTAAGGTACAATAAAATCCCATTTACCTTTTCCATCATTGTGGCTTTGCGTAGTTGATTCTAGTATAAAATACAAATTAATTATTAAACTTGTGAACAGATTTATTCAATAATGATATGATTAAATATATTTACCTAACATTTTTAAATTTTCATTCGTCAATACAATAAGAGTCTCAATGATATATTAAATTATAAAAGAACCCAATTATTCATGTTTATTAATTGCAAAGCTTTACCTGGACTAGCATCTGTCTTAGAAATCATATAGATGATTTAAAATTTCATAATTTTATGTGGTTCCACAAATTACGCTATCTTGTACATGGTCGGCCATAGGGTCGCATACCATAAAAATCGCAAATTGAGGTTTAAGGGTGATAAAATTGCACTTATAATTTGTTTAATATGTTTTATAATAATACTATGATAGGTCTTCGCGGTATACCCTGGCTGCGATCAAATAAATTATAAAAAGTTAGGTTAATTCATTAATTTTGTCTGTAGTAAATTGCCCCAGATGTTGATTGTGGTCTTTTGTGCATAAAATAAATAGTATGATATGCTTTTGGATACAGCTCTTAATAGCTGATAATGTGCAATGAGAGTTGATCAGTGACCAAGGTTGTAATTCCTAGTGCACTTACGTTACGTAGTTGAGATTACACAATTTACGGTTACAATTTATAGTGCCGCAACAAGTACGGCATGATGATGGGTAGTTGGAGGGGTGATGGAAGGTTGGTTACCACCTTTGTGAGCCATCAGGGTGGACGGCTCCGGGGATTTTGGTTACAGCTTTTGGCGCGCAACGTGGACGGCACGATGTGTTGTGGTTGCAACTTTTAGCGTCACAATGGGATCGGCCCGAGATGTTGAGGTTATATAGTCATTATAAGTGTGCAAATACAGTTTTAGCACTTTATAAACATGCGATTTGATTAATTGATTGTTGCATAGTGCAATATGGTGATTTGTGAACTGAATTAATTAATGATTGTTGATTGCAATTTTAATTTCTCATATTATAAGAATATTATCATGTGACAAATGCTCTATCATAGTGATAAAATATTGTATGTTTATTGCTATATTTCTCCAGGTTACTTATATAGATTTCTGATGACCATAGCAATCGTATTCTAGGATATACCAATATTTATGATTGAATTGGGAGAAGTTGAAATTATCAAGGGTTTGTAAAGTAGTTGTTATAATATTGCAGATATTTGAAGTGGGGGTTCAGATTATTTTAGTGAGTGTGATATATACCATCTGGGATAGTTATTGGTGGTGAGGATTTAGTGGTTGGTCGGCTTGAACAAGATTTTAATTGATCATTGTTACTAAAACACATATTTTCAGAAAAGTAAAAGCTTGGTTTCATAAAATATTGAAATAGGTATTATAAAATACTCAAAATGAGTGATTCTGAAGAATTTAATTATCCTGAGACAACTCAAGAAATTCCTGATTTTGATTTCCAACAACGGTTTATGATAATGCTTCAACGCATAGAGATTGGAATGAATGAACAGTCTATAAAATTAAATGAACAATCTCTTTCCCAAAAAGAGATGTTAGAGTCTCACAAAGAGATGACTGTAAAAATGAATGAACAGTCTGAAAAATTAAATGAACAATCTCTTTCCCAAAAAGAGATGTTAGAGTCTCAAAAAGAGATGACTGTAAAAATGAATGAACAGTCTGAAAAATTAAATGAACAATCTCTTTCCCAAAAAGAGATGTTAGAGTCTCAAAAAGAGATGACTAAAAAATTAAATGAACAGAATGAAAAATTAAATGAACAGTCTATCTCTCAAAAGGAGATGAATGATAAATTAAATGAACAGTCTATAAAATTAGATAGTTTTGAGAATAAAATGGCTGAAGTTCAGGAATTTGTGAAAGAAAAAATAGAAGCTGCTAGAGTAAAAACAGTAGAGGAATTTAATCAAAAATTCCAATCCTTAGAGAGTAGTTGTAAGGCAGCTAAAGGAGAATCCGATATTAAATTAGAAGAAATTAAGGCTAATTTCTTCGATTATAAAAAGCACTTAGAAGTTCAAATAGAAGAAATCGGAAATAAGTTTATAACCTACGAGGAAAATTTGGACACTAAATTGAAGGTGCTTGATGTGGCAAGTGAAGACTCAAAGAGTCAGTTGGCCCACATAATTAGTGAAATAAACTATAAAGTTCAAGAAGTAGAGTCTCAATCTGCCAGATCTATTGATGAAATAAAAACTGAAATGGAAAGTAAATTTCAGAATATGAATGAATCTGCAACAGAGAGTAGAGCAAAGTTGGGTAGCATTGAAAAGATTTTAGAGGAAACCATCAATAGGTCTAAAGTCGAAAATAAAGAGTTAAAAAAGACTAATGCTAAATTTATGGGAAACTTAGAAATGATGCAAAAAGAGTTGAAGGAAGTGAGGGACAAAGGTCAAGAGTGGCCAAATGAATCAAATGAGTTTAAAGAAGGGCAGAAACTAGAGGCAATGATTGAAAATCTTCAGCTAAAAATGTTAGAAATGCAAAAAGCTCAAGAGAAAAATAATGTCATTGGTCAAAATACTAAGTATTATGTAGATGGAACGGAGACCTCTGTTAAAGAAGTAGCTGTATCAGATAATAATTTTACTGGTATCCGCACAACTCCCATTCTCCAAAAACCATTGGGAATTGGATCTGTAGCCCATGATGTCAAGAACACAGATATGTCTATGGGTGGATCTACAGCTCTTAAATTTCTAAAGATTAAGCCATTTAAAGGGGAGTATTTGGAAAACCCTTTAGAATTTCTTCAAAATCTGGAAGAATTGTTTACTTTATGTACATTTTCAGAACGAGAAAAACTGGCTATCTCCAGCAACCATCTTTATGCTGCTGCAAAAGATTGGTGGCAGTCTTTGTTTGATTGTCCTCAAACATATGGAGATTTTAAACATTTAATAATGTCAAGTTTCTGGGGTGAAGATCGCCAGGATAACATGCGTTATCAAATCACTCGAGAAAAGTATAATGCTAATAAAGGTAGCTATACTCAATTTTTTCGTGGACAGGCGGTCAAGCTTAAAACTTTAACTGCGTTTCCATTATCTGAGCATCATATAGTTAGGATCTTAAGACATAACTTACCTCGACAGATCGAACAAGTTTTGATAGCTGCGGATAAGTACACAATTGATGAAGTGTCAGAGATCTTAGATGCACTTGAAACAAGTGAATGTGACCTAGAAAACAAATATAGAGGTGGAAAGGAGGCTAGAGCTTCTCATAACTATTCCATGGCTAATGTAAATGTTGCTCCAATAAGAAGTCCTTATCGTGATAAAAGATACGAGAGTAGGAGTCGTAGTTATAGACGACCAAAATTTTATAATAGAGTTAATGGTCAACCTAGTCTAATTAATAAGACCCAAGATAGAAATCAACCTTCTGTTAGTGGAATTAAACCACCTAACAAAAAGGATATTCAAACAAATGTTAAAAGTAGTACATTAAACTAGAAGGAGCCTCATGAAAAGTTTCTCATGTTAGCAACTTAAAGAAAAACGAATTCAGAAAATTCTTAAGCTTGTATAATGGACCTTTCATGATTGAAAGTCAGGTGGGAGAGAACGCATTTATGCTCTCAACCCCTGAAGGAATCCGAGGCACCTACAATGCACGTAGTTTAAAACCTGTACCTTCAATAAATTAGGGGGATTTATATTGTAAAATGTTATACCATATTCAAATTGATGATAAGTTATAGATAGGATAATAAAAATAATAATTTGTGATGTACCTTAGTAGAATTTGATTAAAGGGAACTCTAAAGAAAGATAAATTTTTTCCGTAGGGGGGAGTAAACTGTAACCATATATTTTAGTAGAAAATATATTAATTGATGTAACTTATATAAAAATTTCTCTTTCTTCTCTTGGTGATTTGGTTGGCTTGATTCGCACTTGAACAGATTACTTTCTGATATTATTTTAATAATTTTCAATTTGCTTCATTCCATATGCTAACTCATATCAGAATGTTTAACTTTTTAAAATTTTTACAACATATTAAAATTTGGTAAAATATTATTAAAAATAATATTTTGTTTTTATTTATTTAAAGTAATCTTAAATTATTATTTCTATTGAATTAAAATAAAACCATTTGTTCAATTAAAATAAATTATTAAATAAATACAATAATTACGTAGGCGTCTCAATGTAATAAAAGAAAAGAGCGCGAATTTCTAGGAGAATATCGTCTGTTAGTTTGTCTTTTGGTGGGAAGAAGAACAGAAACGGTAAAGGCAAATGGTGTAAAATTTGCTGAGCTGATTTTGAAACCGTTAATAAGTAAATAGACTACCACAAAATTTGCTATAAACATAAAATAACTTAGTGGTATCTAATTAAGATGGATCACTAAAACTTAAAGATCTTTTCAAGTCGTTCGGCCAACTGAATCAAATCACCGTAGCGTTTTCCAATATCGCATTTTTGAAATGTCGGAGCTTCCCAGTTTGAAAGAATTAAATACAAGAATTTGGTATGTTTTGAAATATTTATTATTCTACAATTTGGAAAATTTGAATCAGTGTTTTAATTACAGAAGTTTTATGAAAATGAAAATTTGTTTTTTAAAAAAAAGAAAAAGTTTAAGTTAAAATAAAGTAAAGCGTTAAAGCTATCAAAATATTTAATATTTCCGTTTTTTAATTCTGATAAAATATAATATTGATTGATATTTAACTTTACAATGCCATTAATATTTGCTAATTAATTTGTTTAACACTTGGATCATAAACATTTTTCAAATAATTAATCAAAGTTTTTTATAATTGTATCGTCTATTTAAAATGAATAAATTAATTGCTGTAATTGGTTATTCCTGGATTAACGCAATGGATAAATAAATACTTGCATGGATAGGATAAACTTGGAACACTTTTGATAGAGAGATGTAGGGATTAATAACTTTATGAAAAACATTTTCATTTAAATTCTGTGTATCCTGTTTTAAAATTGTTTCATGTTTGGAGAGCCACGCAAATCGTTAATCTAATATTGCTTTTAATAACTAATCAAAATGGATAGAATTGCATGTATGGAATTTAACTACAGTTATAGCTATTACCTCATATAATTATTATTCTACACATTGTACATGGATTCCACGGATCACATTAGGAGTTACAAAATGCTATACAATCCAATTTGTGATACACATCTGCTAAAATTCATGTATTTGAACTATAAAATGCTTTACATTTAGTTTTATCACACACACACACCGTTAAATGTTATATGTTAATGAATAATACATTTATTTAATTTTATCGTTATATGAACTCGCATATGAAGTTCATAAGTTATATTTGTTAGATTTAAATTAATAAAGGTTGAATAAAATATTTATTCAAAAGAATAGCGCTTGCGGAGAAAGCTTAAACAGTACTTAATGAATTCATGAGATATACCAATCTTTATGAGATATTTTGTGAGTCTTTCCAGATTTATATTCCCATGCCAATATTATTTACATTATATTATACATGTTTATTTTAAGCAAGATAAGTAGTACATTAGTTGTCCTGATTATTGTAATATTTTACTAAGCAAGAACCCACATTTGCTAAAGTGTCAGCGTATTCTGAATAATCAGAAGAATTGAGGGGGATGATTTGCACTTTAATGTGAAGTAAATTATAATGTTGTTTTAGTATGTTAAAGGCTTTAATCTGTGCTGGTGGTTAATCCGCAGATTATTTTAATTGCCATTTTGTATTTTACACACATTCCTGCGCTGGTGGTTAATCCGCGGAATTGTGTGATTATACGTATGACTTTATGATAGTGTTTAAATACGCAAAACGTTAGTATTATTTAATTCCTACGTGTAGATGAATACATCCACAGGAATATGTTTGCTTCACAGATATAAGTTGGGCAAAGTATTTTAGTTAATCTGCCAAATCATCTTCTTCATTTGTAAGCATAATTTATCGGTTAGATTGATAAATGGCAACAGGACATTCTATTCAAGTACTTCATGATAATTAACTGTTGGTTAATTATTATCTACCGGAGTGTAAGTTTACATTTTCATTTTAATTAATGATTACATTATAGCTAAATCATACAGACATCATATTATTTATTATATGATTATAAGTTTACAGTAGGAAGTTATTGAATCTGGAAATGACGTTCAATATTTCATAAGTTAATGCTGAATTTAATAATTGTCTCAATGTTCATTACATTAGATTGAATAAGGTATGATTAGGTTTTTTAAAACTATACCTATAAATGTATTGAAGAAAGTTAATGGAACTATCATTTATTTATTTATTTGTTTATTTATGTCTTATTTAAAATATTGAAATTAACTATTTATTGTTCATAAAGTTTGTAAATAAAAGTTGATTTATAATTAAACTTACTGTGCCGTTGCTATGTGTCATTCATAACATCAGAAATCATAAACTTTGGATAGAGCATACATTATAGAGCATACATTGAATTACATATTATTGTCTACATGATATAAGAATTTATTAATATTTTGAGAAAACATTAAGATGCTTTTCGTCTTTGGTAGTATATGATTGGTAAGGTACAATAAAATCCCATTTACCTTTTCCATCATTGTGGCTTTGCGTGGTTGATTCTAGTATAAAATACAAATTAATTATTAAACTTGTGAACAGATTTATTCAATAATGATATGATTAAATATTTACCTAACATTTTTAAATTTTCATTCGTCAATACAATAAGAGTCTCAATCACATGATCACTATCTCATACTAGCACAATAATTGTTATTAAACAATTCAAAACAAAACAACACTCTCCATATAGTAGTGCCATCTTGTGCTAACTAGAGCAATCAATGGATGCCAGAAGGCTTGTGCATAAAATCCCTATCTAGTGCCTACTCATCCAATATCCCCAGACTAGTTTCTGGCTTGTGGCCTTCATCAGTGAGGAGCCTTGGATCTGAGAGCACTGCACCTAGATCTTAGGATCTAATGCAACCCTCCAGCACCCACCTTTTAACTCTATTTAACTACAAAACTATGAGAATGAAATTGAAAACACTATTAATATTTTCAATCCAAGCTCAATAGCTTATATAGTCATATGGGTCTGAACTCAATTCAGTACCCATACATTTTGGTGTCTTTGGCTCTTTAACAACCATAGACACCACTATCCTATTAGGCAGGATTGGTGTTAAACCACTAAACATCACATGATCACTATCTCATACTAGCACAATAATTGTTATTAAACAATTCAAAACAAAGATGGCACTACTATATGGAGAGTGTTGTTTTGTTTTGAATTGTTTAATAACAATTATTGTGCTAGTATGAGATAGTGATCATGTGATGTTTAGTGGTTTAACACCAATCCTGCCTAATAGGATAGTGGTGTCTATGGTTGTTAAAGAGCCAAAGACACCAAAATGTATGGGTACTGAATTGAGTTCAGACCCATATGACTATATAAGCTATTGAGCTTGGATTGAAAATATTAATAGTGTTTTCAATTTCATTCTCATAGTTTTGTAGTTAAATAGAGTTAAAAGGTGGGTGCTGGAGGGTTGCATTAGATCCTAAGATCTAGGTGCAGTGCTCTCAGATCCAAGGCTCCTCACTGATGAAGGCCACAAGCCAGAAACTAGTCTGGGGATATTGGATGAGTAGGCACTAGATAGGGATTTTATGCACAAGCCTTCTGGCATCCATTGATTGCTCTAGTTAGCACAAGATGGCACTACTATATGGAGAGTGTTGTTTTGTTTTGAATTGTTTAATAACAATTATTGTGCTAGTATGAGATAGTGATCATGTGATGTTTAGTGGTTTAACACCAATCCTGCCTAATAGGATAGTGGTGGCTATGGTTGTTAAAGAGCCAAAGACACCAAAATGTATGGGTACTGAATTGAGTTCAGACCCATATGACTATATAAGCTATTGAGCTTGGATTGAAAATATTAATAGTGTTTTCAATTTCATTCTCATAGTTTTGTAGTTAAATAGAGTTAAAAGGTGGGTGCTGGAGGGTTGCATTAGATCCTAAGATCTAGGTGCAGTGCTCTCAGATCCAAGGCTCCTCACTGATGAAGGCCACAAGCCAGAAACTAGTCTGGGGATATTGGATGAGTAGGCACTAGATAGGGATTTTATGCACAAGCCTTCTGGCATCCATTGATTGCTCTAGTTAGCACAAGATGGCACTACTATATGGAGAGTGTTGTTTTGTTTTGAATTGTTTAATAACAATTATTGTGCTAGTATGAGATAGTGATCATGTGATGTTTAGTGGTTTAACACCAATCCTGCCTAATAGGATAGTGGTGTCTATGGTTGTTAAAGAGCCAAAGACACCAAAATGTATGGGTACTGAATTGAGTTCAGACCCATATGACTATATAAGCTATTGAGCTTGGATTGAAAATATTAATAGTGTTTTCAATTTCATTCTCATAGTTTTGTAGTTAAATAGAGTTAAAAGGTGGGTGCTGGAGGGTTGCATTAGATCCTAAGATCTAGGTGCAGTGCTCTCAGATCCAAGGCTCCTCACTGATGAAGGCCACAAGCCAGAAACTAGTCTGGGGATATTGGATGAGTAGGCACTAGATAGGGATTTTATGCACAAGCCTTCTGGCATCCATTGATTGCTCTAGTTAGCACAAGATGGCACTACTATATGGAGAGTGTTGTTTTGTTTTGAATTGTTTAATAACAATTATTGTGCTAGTATGAGATAGTGATCATGTGATGTTTAGTGGTTTAACACCAATCCTGCCTAATAGGATAGTGGTGTCTATGGTTGTTAAAGAGCCAAAGACACCAAAATGTATGGGTACTGAATTGAGTTCAGACCCATATGACTATATAAGCTATTGAGCTTGGATTGAAAATATTAATAGTGTTTTCAATTTCATTCTCATAGTTTTGTAGTTAAATAGAGTTAAAAGGTGGGTGCTGGAGGGTTGCATTAGATCCTAAGATCTAGGTGCAGTGCTCTCAGATCCAAGGCTCCTCACTGATGAAGGCCACAAGCCAGAAACTAGTCTGGGGATATTGGATGAGTAGGCACTAGATAGGGATTTTATGCACAAGCCTTCTGGCATCCATTGATTGCTCTAGTTAGCACAAGATGGCACTACTATATGGAGAGTGTTGTTTTGTTTTGAATTGTTTAATAAGAGTCTCAATGATATATTAAATTATAAAAGAACCCAATTATTCATGTTTATTAATTGCAAAGCTTTACCTGGACTAGCATCTGTCTTAGAAATCATATAGATGATTTAAAATTTCATAATTTCATATAATTCTACAAATTACGCTATCTTGTACATGGTCGGCCATAGGGTCGCATACCATAAAAATCGCAAATTGAGGTTTAAGGGTGATAAAATTGCACTTATAATTTGTTTAATATGTTTTATAATAATACTATGATAGGTCTTCGCGGTATACCCTGGCTGCGATCAAATAAATTATAAAAAGTTAGGTTAATTCATTAATTTTGTCTGTAGTAAATTGCCCCAGATGTTGATTGTGGTCTTTTGTGCATAAAATAAATAGTATGATATGCTTTTGGATACAGCTCTTAATAGCTGATAATGTGCAATGAGAGTTGATCAGTGACCAAGGTTGTAATTCCTAGTGCACTTACGTTACGTAGTTGAGATTACACAATTTACGGTTACAATTTATAGTGCCGCAACAAGTACGGCATGATGATGGGTAGTTGGAGGGGTGATGGAAGGTTGGTTACCACCTTTGTGAGCCATCAGGGTGGACGGCTCCGGGGATTTTGGTTACAATATATATATATATATATATATATATACAATTTCTTAAAAAAACAACAACTGGAGACTAAAAGCATATCAGTGAAAATCAGTGATAGTTTGAAAGATAGCCCATTGCTCATATCAATATATATTTTAAAATTTACATACATAGTAAAGAGTTTGTAACATCTCAAGCTTAGATTATAAAAGCAGATTAGTAAGTACAATGTATTGAAAAAAATAAGTTGTAATATTGAGCTCAAATATATTTTATGGCAATTTATTTACCTTTATAAACTATTATATAAAGGGTTTGAACACAGATATTCAAACTCCCTCCAGCTATCTGCTCTATTTCATACAACCAAAACACATGACTACACACATGTGTAAAAGATAAATGATCTCCAATATACATATTTCATGCTGAAGCAGCACTCATCAGTTGGTCCAGATCAATTTACCTTTTAACTTTTAAATTTATCTTTTATACATGTATGTGGTCATGTGTATCAATTGTATGAGATAAAGAGATAGCTGAAGAAAGCTTGAAAGTCTGCGTTCAAACAACTTATGTAATTACATAAATCTGGGGATATAAATTATATTTATATAATCAAATTTTATAATCTATTGTTTTAAAACTATTTAAATAAAGGCATATAATCTTAGAAGACTAATGTTTCTACAATGATGATTTGATGCAGATATCTGTAACTTTTGTCTGAAAATTTATTTAATTGTTGGCTTATCTTCATGTTCAAGATATTTATGGGACGACTCTAAAAGTTTTGGTGATGTTTAGAAATAAAATGAACTCTTCTATGTATGATTTCCAATATGATGATTTGTCATATTCAATAATGAATTCCATGCTTTATATAAATTTAATGCATTGGTAGAGTTATAGATTCAAGAACTAAAAGATCAATGAATCATAATTCTATTGTGTCACTTTTGGTGTTCAAATATTTGATGTTTAAAATGACAAACTGTTCAATTAGGTATTTTTGTGGATCCTGTGATGTTCAAGGAAATATTTATATGGACTTAATAATGCTATGAGAAATGAAAAGGATACTATCAACAAAGTAACTATTTGGACTATAACTAAATAGAGAATCTAGACATTTTGGATAATGCTTTCTAACATTTTAATTAATAGATCTGCTTAATATGCAAAAATGTGGAAATGATTAGTGGTGAATTTGTAGAACACTTCTTATGAAATTAAAAGACGTAAAAAAGTCATATCTCTTGATAATTAATTAAATGAATCTTTAGCATTAAAACCAAAAATGAGAACTGCAAAATCAAAGTTAGGAAAAAAATGGAATACCTGGCAAAACTAAGTGAAAAAGTCTATGTATAATACTAGCAAAACAACACATGCCTTCTTCATCTTATGCTTAACCTATGTTTACACAAGCAATTATCTTCACTCTATTCCAGAGTGCTAGCTTGTATAATCAATGGATATATCTAGTAGTTCTATTGATATTCATATTGATTTCTAAATTTTTTTTTCATCAGTGGAAACTTTATAGAACTAATGAACTTATATATTTAGAAACTACTTTGAAATTTTAATCAAACTGATGTAGATATATGTTGAATTAGATATTTTTATGGATTTCTAATTTGATAAATAATATAAATAAAGATATTATATTCATGTAGATGGAGATAAGCTATATGTTAATAAAGAAAGCTTGTTTTGCCCCAGGCTAGTCAATTAGTAAGTGACTGCTTTCTGATAACAATCTCATCATTTATTTTATTTGTCATATATACATAACTACACAAGTAAGTTAATTTGTTCAAAAATGTATATATTTTTTTTAAATTTCAATATATTAGTTTAATAGTATAAAGAAGTTGAAAGTGGTTGGTAGATAAATAAGAGTATAAATTTCATCTTCGAATCCAAAATCTTCACTGACTAAAGTAAAAGTCAGAAACTTTTCTGGAGATGAAGATATAATATCAATACTATTTTCTGTTCACTGATTACTTAAGCTTATAATAGATGACAAGAATAAAGGAAACTGGTCTTTAAAAAAAAAATCTATTTAAATAGTAAATAATTTGTCAATTTTAATTGTTTTGCTAATATAGATGTGTTCTGAGGGGTATTTTCCCCCTTTAAGATACCAATATAATGGCTTCAATATATTGCTATATTTTTATACTATAAAACGAAAGTATTGGAAATATGACTTTCTGTAATTTTTTGAAAATGTTTTTTGAAATTATTTTAAGGTTTACACCATCTAGAATAACTGGCTTAAATGATCCAATGTAAAAGTGAAACATTGTTGTTGCTACTGAGAGAACTCAAGAAATGTTCTTTTTAACTGGGGGGGGGGGAATTGCTAATGGCAAGAAATGTACTCCTACTTGCGAAAAGCATACCGTTGGGTAGAAACATAAATAAAAAAGATACATTGGGAATCAATTCAGTATAATTCTGACTGTAAATGGAGCAGACCTGGTTTGTACCACTTTTTATTTATTGAAACGAATTTACAAGAAATATATAAAACATAAAGTTTGAACTAAGGATATTCTTTTTATTTGTAATTCTTTTATGTGCAAAAACATGTTTTTTGTCATAAACTTTATAAATATTAGAATTCTTATAATTTTTAAAAACAGCCACAATTCACCAAACGTATTTATAAAGGAATGTATGCCTTTTGTGCTGTCCATGCCAATTGAAATAAGATCTAAGAAATATATATAGTTGTGAATGTAATACATAAAAAAATTGATTTAGTAATTAATAATCAAAAAACTTAAGTCCTTTATCAGTCAGAAATAGAATAAAATATTCAGCAACCTTTATTTTCACTGCTTATTAACTTGAATTAATTTAAATAACTCGCTAACTTTTTAAATAAAAATACGTTTAGGTTTTGTCATGCAGCACCAAACCCCAACATGCAGTTGGTTTTAACTGTTAAAACATTGCTTTAACGATTTAATATAAAAGAAAAGGCAAGAGAAAACTTAACCATGAATCAGGTGTGGTGGTAATATTTCTTAGGATGGTTCATGATGTCTTCTTCTCTTCTAGCAGTAGGCTGTTGCTGGAGAATTTCATTTCTGTGGTTTTCTGGTTATTAGGAACATCAGATGACAGTAAAAACTCACCATTCTCCCATGGAGAAGCATTAAAACTCTGCCTTTCTCAGCCAGACATCAAAATTTTAAGCGGTGTGGAGTGTAGTGGAAATCACTCTTACAAATATTAGTGTGTGTGTTTACAAGCTCAAAATATGGCCTATTTATACATATTCATTCCAAGCACTTACTTGTTAAGAATTTATTCCACCTGAGAACCCATTAGTGTTAGAAGTTACATTAAAATTCCAGATTTTACAAATTGATTTTAAACTTTTATTTAATTTCCAAGGCATTCAAAATCCCCCCCCCCCTTCCAGAAATTTCAATAGTGCTAGTCCAGCAATTTTTCTGTATAAAAGTTTTGTTGTAACAAATTAAAGTATAAAATTTTCTAAATTTCAACTGATTTTACTGCAGGTATGGCGGTGTAATGCAAATTTTGTTTACAACTATTTTTATTTTTAATTGATAAGAGCTCACTTTTAACAAAACTAAATCATGCTATCCTATATATGTATAACAATATAAATCGGATTTTACATCTACATATGAATTTATAACTAAGAAAATTAATAAATTGACCTTTTATATTTAATTTATAATGTAAAGATTTTCTAATAGTAAAACAAAATTAATCCACGGTAATATTTAACATAATTAGTATTAATAGCATCTGTTTGTATGTACATATATAATGCGATACACATTGCCATAACAGTGCCCTTTTTCAATTATTTTAATTGGGTTCAAACCCAGCTATAAATAGGGTTAATAATTAAATTTGAGGTGAAATGGTAAGTAATCAAAACCTACTGTTTTAATATAAAGACCAAAATAATGAGTTTTATTATTCTGTGATGCCTCTTACACACTCTGCTACCAGCTTTAAAATATCATCGAACTACACTCATTTTCCAAGTTCTCCAACAGAGGCAGCTTGGAAAAAAACCTTGAGAAGTGCTAGAAAAAGTCTAATGTTAACCAAAGTGCATAAGGTTTGCAACAATGCCTCCAAGACATTCAATAATGTGGATAAAGCATTCACACATTGTTTAGAAAAGATAAAGAAAAAAATGTAATTTCTTATTCATATATTTTTACACAGAACTCATCTTGTAAAAAAAAATACTTTGGAAAAAAGTGTCTATTGTTTAAAGACTTAGTAAAAGATACCCAGAGATAAATTTATTTTTTAGTGACTAATTTATTTGTTTTAAAAAAAACTTTATATATAATTTTATTTGATCTACTTAAGATAATTTTTTTTTTATTGTTTATTATATTCTATTTGTAAATACTTAAAGATTTTAACCTTTGACACTGCACTCTGAATATATATATTTAACACTAGAGGGACCTCACCAAATCTTGACACAAGATTACAACTTTATAAAGATAAGAATAGTGTCTTATCTTTCCTAACTTTTTAAAATAGGTGAATCTGACGCATCTTGATTTGAGAGTGTAAAGCTGTAAATTTTTTCACTGATTAAGTCTGCTATTTCTTTTACAAACTAAGATTCGCTGCGAAATCTTGTGATTTGCAATGAAGTAGTTTATAAGATCTTTATTCTTAAAAATCTATAAGTTAATTAAAGTTGTAATTATATATTTTTATTAAGCACAAGTGAGTATATGTAAATATTTAAAGGTCTTAACCTTTGACACTGCACTCTAAATATATATATATTTTAACGCTAGAGAGACCCAAATCTTGACAGAAGATTACGACTTTATAAAGATAAAAATGGCGTCTTATGATTAACAAAATATTGCAAGATCATTAAGAATATATATTGAAAGGGAAGGGAAAATTAAAATAAGTAATTATCCTGCTTATCTGCAATGATTTGATGGGTATTGAAGAGATCAATTGATGCATACATAGAGTTCATGGTACAGTATGTAGTTATCAACCATGAAACCTCAATAAAAGAATTAAAATAAGTGATCATAATTTTTTAAACATATAAATAGGTGCTAATAATAAATAATTATTTTAATATGTTTATAATAATGTTATTTGCTGTATATCCTTAACTCTACCTTGTTATATGTACCTTCACAATGATATTTAAAGTTTATTTTTTAGTATGCTTGACCTTATGGCTAAGAGCTAGAACTTATAGTTTTTTTTATATATATGCATGTTATATTTAAGATGTGTCTTTTAATGATATAATAGCAGGACGTTTTTGTAATTTCTTTGATTGATTCCTATTGTAAAATATTCCAAACTTAGCACATTTCAATGTGTTACCCAGCATTAGTTTGTCATTAAAATTGATGATTTTAGATGATTATTAGAATCCCTGCCACACATTAGAGAATTTGGTATAAAAAGTTTACTTCCAGTGATATTGCACTTCAAACTCATAAACATACACAGATATAAGATAGAGCATAATAATATGCTCACATCAGCATAATCCATTGGATCCATAATAAATATTAGAATAGGCAAATATAATTTAAGGTTCAATTTAAAATAATTAGAAAAAGGTAATCATTATAAAGTTACATAAGTGAAGGCTCAGCTTATTCTAATACTTAAAGAAATATAATTTACTGTATTTTTATTAATGCATTACATGGAGATTGTAACACCAATTTTTGCTTTTTTGTTTAGGTCTTTATGATAGAAATAGGATTATAATAAAATAGATTTATTAAAATCCTGTGAGAAAAAAGAGTGTGCCAATACTAGTAACCAGACTGAAAGAGATAATAGAGAGACAATTTAAAACTAGATAGTTTTTTTCCTCATGTGTCATAGCATCAACCAGGAAGCGAACTTGCTAACCTGGGACAACTGCTTGTAAAGCAGCTGTCACTGATCTCTCGACCACCAATGTTTGACTAGAACAAGATAGTTTTATTTTTATAAAACATAAACTTTTCATAAAACATAAACTTTTCAAAGAATTTTCAAATGTATTTTTAAATTTAGATAAGATCTTTCTAACATATAGACAATGCATATACACTTCAACTTGACTAAACCAAAACAATTTGGATCATGTGATCATGTGTTATTCAATGATTACTCACACTCGCAATTAACCTGAGCATGGATTTGGGCATTGGATGGCTGAAGAGTTGGAGGTTGGAGTAGATTAAAGCCTGTCCATTAAAGTATAAAGATTTGCTATCTTAATATAAAATGAGCACTGATTATATATATATATTGTAACAAAATTAAAGGTCGATCACAGATCCAGTGTAACAAAATGAGATCTGGTCTATTAAAGAATCAAAAAAATTCAAGTATTGTAAAAATCTCAAATATTCCAGTATTGTTAAAAAATGTAACTTAATAAAGATGATCAAACGATCCAAATGTATTTAATAATTATGAAACGATTCAAATATAAATCTTTATTTTATCTCAAAAAGATTCCAATATAAATATTTAGCCTAATAAATGAAAAATGCATTGTAGATTTTATATCAAAAGGAAAGCATTATTTAACATGAGTAGCGGCTATTAAACCAAAGATCAGACTGAGTTATCAATCATATTAAGTGTCATTGGATGAAATGAAACATATTTCTGTAATTAGATTTCTCAAGATATCCCACTATCAATAATTATAAGCAAATTATTAATAACAAGTAATATAACTCAGGTATATGAAATCACGTGAGGTGAGTACACTAGTAATTCAATAAAATATAACTCAGGTATACAGACAGTAGATCTTCTCCACTTTCATTTCTTGGTTTGATGTTAAGTGCATGTTTAAACAAATACTAAGTGAATATGGTCTAGCAGGGCGCCACTAGATTATTTGAATCTAGACACAGTTATATCTAATAACCTTTTCACATGTACCGGGTTTGAATCCCCTTTTGGTACTTTATTTCTAACAAAAATGGAAGATTCTGCTTTCTGAGCCATATCACTATACGCACTAATATTTAGGTAAAAGTAAAACATCTATAAACCACAGTGGAGTTCATTAGACATAAATCATTTCTCAGATCTTAACATAACAAACATGTTTCAATATTTTTATAAGTTTACTAGCTCAGATTATGTATAACTAATTTAGGATGGCAATTCACTCATCCTTGCATGAAATAGATGATGGGATGTGGTTATAATAATACTAAGAAATCACTAAATATTATGAAATTAATATTTATTTATGGCCTTTAAACATTTAAACAGCTCATTAATTAAAACGTTGATGACAATGATGATGATGATAATAATAATGATAATGACAAGGGTTTCAACTACAGCTCTAGGACTAAGCCTAAACATAAAACTAATTTTTATAAAGAAATTCATAATTATTGCTTAATTTTAGCATATTTACTTATATCTTAAATAATTGATATTCAATCACTGATGATGATGAATGATCACACTTAACAAAGGCTACACTTAATGAAATATATGCGCCTCATTTAATAAAACAAACTAATATTTATTACAGCATTTCTAACATATACATAAAATTTTCTAGACATACATGAAAATTGATATGAATAAGAATACTAATAGTAATTGATTATATAACAATCCTCAGATTAATTTCAAGTTCTTCCCCCTTTCCCTTCAAATGTATGTTGTATTAAGTTGGATGTCACATTGACCATGATTTTCACTCCATGAGAAAAGTATTTCAAGAGAAAAAAAAATTATCTGCTCATTAGCACACATACTTTATAAATCTAACATGTAAGTAGAATGTAAAAAAAAAATGTTAGTAGAATTGAAAGAGCAAGTTTTAGAAACAAGTTTTAAATTATTTTCTTCCCCTCCCTTCTAAGCGCTGAAATCTATACTTTCTCAAGACAAAACAATTTAATATTTTAACACCACCTATTATTTCACATTCACTCGCAATTATACACATATAAAATATTACTATGTATGTGCGTGTTTTATCCCAAAATAATAACAATATATTAGTTAAAACTAAAATCATAATACCATAAAAAAAATTGTTTTACACATTAATATTTTTCATAACTGTAAAATTAATAAACAAATAAATTTTGATAAATTCAAAATCATTTATGTAGTTCAAAGCTATTATTTTTAAGACATTCTTGGTTTCCATCGAGCTGAATTGTCTTTAAAAGTTCTTTAAATAAAATATGTCACTTTATTACTAAAATTTTATTAATACTCTGATTGCATAAAGAAAATAGGGTGAAAATAGATATAAAAGTCATATTACTGATCCAAGGGTTCACTTGTCTTGTATACTGTCTATACTTGGCAGCAACAATTTCCGTGTTCTTTGGAACAATCACTTTCTTGAAGTATATAATTATTTGATGATGAGGATCCTATTGAGGTTATTTACTTTAGTGGATAATTTGGAAATCATTATATCAATTTTTCTTCTCTTCCTGTCAAGCATGATTCTTTTAGTGGATGAAATACAGCAGTTGTTTTCACGTTATAAATTTTCTTGAGTTTAAAATCAGTTGCTGAAACAATTAATTGGACTTGATGATTAATATTTATCAGTAGATTAATTCATCTTTCATCGAATGCAGGTGAATGCTTTCTTCCTTCTATTAAGAACATCTTATTTCTTTGGTCAGTTGAAAGGTGTAGAATATTATTTTAGACAAAACATCTTTTCTTTCCTATATGATGTGCAGCTTTCCCAGATGGTCCAGAAAAGATGGGACATACATATAATTTTTCTAGCCAGTCATTTCTTATATTTTCAACATTCAATTTAATAGTCTAATAATCTGAATCATAATCACAACAATAATAATTCTTCAAGACTGCTTTTTATATCCAATTTTTAGCTAACTTAACCAATCAGAGATAGCGTCACTTGCTATTTTTGGACAAATTCATTTTAATTAGATCTCTAATTTATTTTTAACTAAATTATTTTTCAACTGAAAAGTTTAATCCTTTTTCCAGACACTTTTGTTTAAAAAAAAAAATAGACTTAATCCTTTTTTCTTTTTTTTTTCTCTTACACCTAGGTAACATTTCAAATTTTTGAGCTTCCTTCTTTAGATCTTAAGATAAGACAATTTCAAAATTAGAGTTCCCACCTAGATTAAGCTCCCAAAGTGACAAACAATCATTTACAAAACAAAATTGCTACAAAAATAGATATCTGATTCAACAGATTTCCTCTTTTAACATAAAATTGTACAAAAAAATAATTTGACAGATTTAACCCTTCCTTTTCTTTTAATATTTAATAAATGTAAATTTCTGTATGTAATGTACACACATATTTCATTATTTCAAATCATTCATAAACTAACATTAAATAATATAATTGCTAGCTTAGTAATTATAACCCTATTATTTAATTAAATTTGTAACTTTTAAATCCCAATTACAATTATAGAAAGAAAAATAGAAGCATAGAATAAGATATTAGAATTGATCAAGCATAGGTTAGTTTTAAAGAAATTTAAAATGTTGGATAGTTGAAATATAAAACAATTAAATAGCTTACACATACACTGTCTATACGTATGCGTTATAACTTTGCTTTTTAACAGAAAATTTAAATATTAAATGTGTGTGCTGCTCTTTTTGAGATTTATTAACACACAAACAAGTAAAGCATATAATTGCTGACCCACTCTCTTTCTATCTAAAGCTTTTAGAACTGGACCTTGTAGGGTTTGAACTTGGATGCCCTACAGCTTCTTTTATGGTTATATAAAAATGTGATGATGATTTTGTTTTACATTTTCTTACATGCACATTACTATAAATTTAGCTAATGACTAAATTGTAATGGCACAATATATATATATATATATATATATATACATATATATATATATATATATATATATATATATATATATATATATGGGGGATGATAATCTGGACCAACTGATGAGTACTGGTTCAGCATGAAATATGTATATTGTTGATTATCTTTTCTACATACGTGTAGTCATGTGTATCAGTAGTATGAGATAATGTGAATAGTTAAAGATTGCTTGAAAGTCTGAGTTCAAGTCCTCTATATTTATTAGTATAATCAGTAAGTTTAAACTTTAATGGAGAAAGTCACATGATGCTTTGTTTTGCTATAGATTATTTTTCTTTCAAAAAAATCAAAGGCACCACCATTTAGCTTTTAATTGAGATCTTTAGAATATATAATTACAAATCTAGCTGGATATAAAAGAGTAATTAGATTCAAAATCTTAGGATGTTTAGAAATTTAAGACTATTTGCTTGAATATAATAATAGTAAAATAGGGTTGATTTAAGGTGATAATTTAATAAGTATCCTCTACACTCAGCAATGACAACAGCATTAAACCATTCTGGGATCTGTTTGTCACTACAATCCATTATGCTGGTATAAACAATATAAAATAAATTATTACTGTTAAATAATGCTTTTTATGACTCTGCAATTAAAAAGGTATAATTTTTAGTAAATAAGTTTATGAATTAAAAATTATAAAGAAATAAAATACAAAATATTAGTTTATTTTAGATATTAGATTTTCCACACTTTTTTCAAACAATTTTTTTTTGTTTCATCCAAATGTGAAATCTTCATCAGAAATGGTCTGCTTTTTGTATATAAAAGGTTGCAGATTTAGCTAAAACAGTTAAGCAAAAAAAAAAAAAAATAGTGCAAAATGAGAAATACTTATTGTATTAAATTGGAAAATAGGGAAGGCATTGAATTTTTTTTTCTGTCACAAGTATGTGATAATTAAGACATATAAATGGTAAAATAGCATTCCAATATCTACTGCAGAAGAAACATTTCACCAATTCCTTTCATACAGATACAATAAAAAAGAAAGCATAACTCACAAAGCTTTTCAATTTGTGGCGAATAAGAGTTAGAACCTAAATTTTTTTTTTACAAGGCTAAGATTTAAATTCTATGACGTAGGTGTAAGAAATGGATGTGTCACTAATACATCATAATATAATAATGTTGTTATATGTATGTATAACAATAAAGTGCTATTACCTTCTTTTGTCTTCATAATTAGTAAATTTCCATTTAACAAGTATTTGTGGTGTAAATGAATTTGTGATATTTTTCAAATTTTATTAAAAACAAAAAAATAAGTCTATGGTCTAAGGTTTCTTATAACTATATTACCTGTATATAGAGAGCTGTTATTTTATCTAATTTATTGTATAGGAGTGTGATTCAGTCATCTTATTGATAAAACATACAGACATGTCAAGCATTGGTAGGTGAGAGGTCAGCACAGTTGCCTTGCAAACTGTTGCTTGCAGACAATTGTTGCAAGTTCGCTTCCCGGCCGATGCTTTGTCATATGGAAAAAAACATACAGACATTAGAAAAGTTTAATTTAATGATGTTCTGAAAAATATTAAAAATATAATTTCAAAATCATAGAATACACTGGAAAGCTACGATTATACATAGTTTTGAAGTATTTTATGGAGAAATTTTCTCTGCAGAAAAAATTCAAAGATATCACAAAATATCAGAATAAGCAATAATGAACCAGCATGTTCTATTTGTAGAAATATTTATGGTCCATAAATTAATTTGTATAGTCATTTCAAACTCATCTCTAATGTAGTGCTATCATTATTATTCTTATTTTGTATTTCTTTTTCTTTAAAGTTAGAATGATAATACTTATTTGTGAGCTGTTCCTGCTGCTAATATGTATAGTTGATTGAAACAATAATAACTACAAAAGCAAATTCCAAATCAGTCAAGATGTTATTACAGCTTTGTTTGACTTAAATTGTAATGTGATTTTCATAATGAACTTATACCTTATGTAAAAAAATACATATTTCCAGCCCTTACTTTATTTTTTAATTAAGAACAAACTAAAATCTATTTACTTAAATAGATAATTAAGTTAGTTATGCATCAACTACCCAAAAACATTCTAGGCTTGCTTTGAAATCTCTTAGTTTAAAAAAAGGTCAAGTTCTATCTAAATTTAAATGAGATTATGAGCATGATAAGCAGATACACTAACCACTATACCACAACTTTATCTCTGATTAGCAGGGTTAGAATATATAATGTGTTAATATGTAAACTACTCTTAGCATTGATGCAAAATTCTTCATCTGAAGAGTGTGCCTGAATGACAGTTATATTATACTATAACCAAGCTTCTGATATGTGCACATATTACTGTTGGTGGAATTAATTATGGTGCACTGACCTTACTCTAATCTCTCATATGTATAACTACATCATTAAATAATAAAGGTTCTTGCATTATCTGCATATTTATAGTACATAACTACTGCATATTAATTTTTTTACTTGAAGGCAGGTGGCACAGTTTAATGTCATTATTTAAAGGCTTGGAAGCAGAAAGGTTACAAATAATGAAGTTTGGAAGATTAAATATGAACAAAGTGATTATACAGAAAGTGAATTATTGGTTTTTATGCTAGGTTTGGGAAAAAATAAGGAGGATTTAGATATGAAGATCATGGAGTTGACAAAGATTATGTTGTGGAAATGGGATGGAGCAGATTATGGAAAAACGTAGGGTGGAGAATGGAAAGGGAAGTTTCTCTGGGCATAGTTGCTGAGAGATTTCTGATTCCATATAAGGAGAAGTCACTGTGCATCACATCACATCAAAGGCTGTGATGGTGAAAGATAAACAACCTGTATTACATGATTACAAAACTAAAGCCACATCAGATTTTCTAAACAAATAAATACTCGAATGGGTTTGTTGGTTGGAGAGTAAAAAAAAAAAAAATGAGTACACGAAGTATCAGAATGGGAATCAATCCAAAGCCCTTATGCTTCGATACTGACCATCATACCACTGAACCAAACCAAGCAGGAATTCAGAATCTTTCACTTTTTGTTTTACCCTTTAGCTAATAAGAGCTACATATCTATTTATATTTGAAGTGAATATGAAAGAACTGTTATAAGCAATATATATATGAACCAATTATCTGTTGGATAGTTTGTTAACTATAAGCTGTTTTAAATGAGAAATTCTTAGCTATTTGCTCAAAATTTCAAATTCCATCCGGATTCAAACTCTAGGCCATGGTTGTAGAAAATGGATGCCCTAATCACTATGATCCTAGATCTTTTACTAAGGAATAATTTTAATCAAAAACATACATTTCAAAATACAATTAAACAAAATGAGGAGGGGGGGGAGAAGCCAACAGCTTCTAAATGTTTTTATATACTTAATAATACAATAAAATCTTTTAGTTAACATAAGACTTAGAATACATTTTGACAAATTACTTACATAAAATATTCATGCTTCTTTAAAATAAAAACGCATTTTATCTTTCTTTAAACAAAAGGAAAGACAAAAGACTTTTGTCCACATATTTTAAAAACGAAATTAGAATTCTTTTTTATTAGAAATAAATTAAGATTAATAACTTTAAAAGAAAAATCTTTTTGTCCAAAAAAGATTTACGGTTCTAGTTTCTATTTGCGTTCCTAGTTCAAAAGCCATACTTAATTCGTAAATAATGATTAGACACTTTCATCTCAGTAATACAAACAAAATAAGTAATTTAAAGATAAGTTTTTTTTAATGTTTTTGTTGTTAGTAAGCCCAACTTTTAATATAAGTAATTAAATTTTAAACGATCCATAATTAGAGTTGTTAAAGTGTAATTATTGATAAATATGCATTAGAGTTAATATAGCAGAAACGAAAAAAAGAGTCTAAAATGACATAATTCGTTGAATTAAGAAAGTGTCTATTTATGAAATTGAACGATTTTCTATGGATTACGATAGAACAGTTATTTATAAACAGATAATTTTTAAGACATTGTGAGCTAAAGATACACAGGAAATCCTTGGCAAACAAAGACATAAACTTAGAAATGATTGACAATCATTTAGCTGAAGGTTTCTTTGTTAAATGACATAATGATGAACAGTGGAATACAATAAATTTAGACAGGAACAGAAATAATTGAAATGAAAACGAGAATATTGAAAATATATTCTTCTCTGCATGAAAATTAAAAACGTCAATATATGCTAAACATATGTTAGAATTATTTTAAAATAAAACTCAATTATCAATAATTAAATAGAAATTGTTACTAAGTAATTAATTAATATAATTTAATACAAAAATTATAATAATAACTATATGAATTAAAAAAAGAAAAGAGATTGTATAAATAAGAGTTTTTTTTTATTGCTAACTCTAATAAAAAAATTCTATAAAATTAATAAATAGATATTTTCTGTAAGACCACTTAATATATATATAATTCTTTTATCTGAAGAACCTAATATTAATAAATAGTTGGATTGACTCTTTTCAAAATATAAATTTTCTGAAATTATTCTTGCCAGAAAAAAAAATCAAAGAAGTTCTATCAGGCCTAATCGGTGCTCTAACTCACTGGAGTTATACCCTGCGCGGTTTGGAGCAGTTGGAGGATCGATTCTGGTGCATAGCTGTCGCTCAAACTTCTTATGAACTCCCGAATAATAAGGCCATATATGAGTTTTTTTTTAATCAGAGTTCTGAGCGAGGAAAAAGGCGATAAATGAATACTATCAAAATAAACTTATGAAGAGAGAAAAATAATCAAAGCAATATTCAATTAAGGAAAATAATTAGAAATACAAAAATATCAAATTATATAGTTTCAACATGTAAAAATTAAAATTAGGAAATAAATTTCAATGGTTTTATGGGAATTCATAAGAAGTTCGAAAACCGGAATTGACAGAAACGAGTCACGATTTATGGAACTTGAGTTCTGGTGTCTACAATTCTATTACTGCACCGAAACACTCAAGTCTTAAACTTCAAAGAAAATGTTTTTATTTAAAGAATAAAACAAATTATTGATAGAAAAAGAATTAGACCGTTGCTATAATTGAATAGAAATAATCAAATTAATAGAAACTTACCTTATTCAAAAAACCTTTCAATTTATATAAATACTATACTGAAGAAGAGGTCTAGAAGCATACAGATTTCAAAAAAGGCGAATTCAATTAAAAAACAAGAACTTTATCTGGAGGTGCTATCATTACTAATCCAAAAGATTATCTGCACACCAAACTTAATGATTTGAATACAACATATAAAGACTTTGATTTGGTTATTAATTAATGTTAAAAATGCCAAATCCTTTATAAGTCAGAGATGAAAGAAAAATTTCAGCATTTTTAAGCTTAGACTGGTTATCAACTTTGAGAATGTGAGGCAGTTTAAATATTTTGGTAGCTTTTTAAAAAGAAGAATAGACTTAGATGTTTAGTTGCAGTTAAATTAACAATGTACTGCTGTTTTTATTAAGTCAAAAGATAGGGTATTTCATTGCAGCGATACAATTATTGCAACTAACTCAACTATTTATATATAGAGGTGTTCTTTTGTCTCAGTTACTGTGTAGAAATGAGACTTTTTGAATTTTTATCAATGGAAGATAACATTATTAGAAAAGAATTATTTAAGGGTGCTGTATAAAATTCTAGTAATACATTTGGCAAAATTACAAGACCAATCAATATGTTCTTCAACTTGCTGGATATAATACATTAAAATCCACTATAGTAAAATCATATTTTTGGAATGATATTTGTCAGACAATGAGTAGTACAAGACTTTCTAAATATGTATTTTATAGCAACACTTGAATATAATTTTTATAAAAGTGGCAGATCTCATTTATGTTACAATGATCATCTCAAAAATATTATAAAGTGCAATATTGATGCCTTTGTTGGAAAAATATGGATGAGAATGGAATACAATAAAAAGTTACAATTAGTCAAGAGGTTAAAGTTTTTTAGAAAGATAAAACTTGCTGCAAAAGAAGTTAAAAAGCAGTACCATAAACAGTGGGCCACAGCATGTTGTTTATGTAATCATATTTATAAGTGCACAGATTGACTTCTATAGTTATTGAAGAAATGCATTATCTAATATTGTGCCATTATTTTTTGTCTTTCTATCAGTTTTATTTCTTGGAGTTGCAATAGTGATATCTCATTAGAGAGTAGTTATCACAGCTGCCGATGATGACATTGAAGTCTACTGGACAAGGTCTAAATTTTTGACTATAAAAATTAAATAGGATAACAATTGTTTATGAAATAAAATAATAGAAAAGAAATATTTCTGTAGTGTAATTTTCACTATATTATTCTCACACAAGGTTGGTACTATTATTCTTATTCATTAAGTAGATAATCTCTAGTCTAATGAATGACTAATGAAAATTATTAATATACTTCTATAAAGTGCTTTGTGGCAAAGTTGTGAAGGCAGGAAGTTTGACACTTATCTATTTACACTGTGGTAATTTGCTATCTATATATAATGAACAATAAAGAAAGATATATGTAAGAGAATGTGATCTTGGTGAACTGATGAGTACTGATTCAGCATAAAATGTGCAACTTGGGGAATCATACATATGTTTTAAATGTTTTTTGTCATATGTTTAATGATTAAACCCTTCCACAAGGTATTAAAAATAGATAGAAATCAGTCCCTCCTTTCTTGGGAGTGGTGTAATAAAAATTACACTACAAAAATAATATTGATTAAGTGGATAATCTTTAATCTAATAAATGACTAATAAAAATTATTAATAGAAAAGTAATTTGTGTATTTCTTATTCTTTTGACAAACTAAAAATACAAACAATAATATAATATATAGGGTATATGAGCACAGACTTTTAGATGACCCATCACTCTCCACTCTATCTAATAACACTGATACACTCAAGCACATATATGCTGAAAAGATAAAGAATCACCAATATATGTATTTCATGCTAAACCAGCAATCATCAGTTGGTCCAGATTATCATCTCCCTCACATATATACTATAAGTGCTCAGATATATATTAAGATAGACAATCTTCATACTTTAATGGACAGACTCCAAACTACTACACACTCCAACTCTTCAACCATCCATCCAATTGAAAATCTGATGATGGAATGCTCGAAGGCCACCCTGAGGCCGAGATTCTTGTCACACCCATGTTGATCTAAGGTCAGTCTGAACCCCACATGTACAGGACATAATCCATTCAATACATATGCAAGGATGGGCAGACATCTCTACAATGTAATAATATAAAGAAGTAATTTAAAATGTGATGCTTTTAACTTGTCTTTAAAAATTGCTGATTTCCTTTGAAAAATTAGACCAATGTGGATGTTTTAGAGTAAATAAGACATGCATATAGATAGAAACCAAGTAAAGATAACTTATTAATCAAACTGCAAACACATGTGCCCAAGAGTATTGGTACAAGCAGTGATTACTATGATTATTCTTTCACAGTTATGACATGGGTCAAAATCCATTTATATTTTCAATATTTGTTGAATATTAAATATTAATTACTCTTAACAGGAGAGTAAAGATCGCAATAAACCAGATGATTGTTAATTCAGTAAGTAATAAATAAAAAGTCAGTTATAATTTTAAACAAACATCTTATATATTTAATAAGTGCTTACACTTCTCTCTGACGAGATGTGATGTGTGTTGAGTGTGCTGAAATGCAGCATTAGAGAAATTGATAAAAGAAATTATATAATGGCTGAGTGCTTTCAGAAACTTGTTTTCTCATAATTATAGCAAGATCAGAATATGAAAACAGAAAATGGAGGGATATATATATCTGGCCGATGGTATTCAAATTTATGAAAATTAGAGCATCCATTTTTTGGAGAGGGGAAGTATGATTCTTTACAGTTTATAGCATTGGTGTTGCTGGCTATATTCCCAGCCTCTTGATAAATGCATGCTTCGTCTTCCTCCAAAATGCACACTCTAATTTACATAAATTTGAATACCATTGTCTGGATATATATAACTTATCTTTTTTTTCATATTCTGATCTTACTATGATTATGAGAACATAATAAGTTTTCAAAAGCACTCACCTTTTATATCATTACTTTTATCAGCTTCTCTTTTGATGCATTTCAGCACATTCAAGACATCTTATATATTTATAAAAAGTGTTATGCTCATAGTTTAATGATCATTGGTAACACTCTGCAACAAAAGTAAAACAAATTGCAACTTACATGTACAATATCCTGCTGACAGTTTTAATTATATTATAAATAATAAAATCTAGTAGTTCCTTCTCCTCTTGTCATTAGAAACCTGCATCAGTCAATGGATGTATTCAAGTTCTCAAGGTTCTTACACATCCTGTCTAGCAACACATTTCACTATTGGAACCATTTTTAAAAAATGCATTATGTGATTAGATGTTTAGCTGTAATAAGATGAATAAAATAAAAGTGCATATAGAGCTTCAGAAGAGGCCCAAATCAATTCCCAATGCACTCAAAAAAATTATATTAATAAATTAACAATATGAAGCTCAAAAATAATGATAAAATGATTAGTTTATTTTTGGCTATCATAAACAAAACAAAAATTGTCTAATTTTATATATATATATATATATATATATATATAAAATAGACCTATAGATATCTATATATATATATATATATATATATATATATATATATATATATATATATATATATATAATATTTTAATTGGATGTCTGTATTTCTTAAAAGCAATATATGTAATTATATAATTGAATATTTATAAATATAGTAACCAGATATATTTTAAAAATTTTACCCAATTAGGAGTGCTTTTGACTATCCTCGTAATCTTTATCAACTAACATTTTGAAAGGCTAACCTTCCCACAATTTTGTGATCTTAATGTTTGCTGCCTGTCTGTTAATTACAAATACAAACATGACTTCATTAGCAGGCAAGCAACAAACATTAAGATCACAGAATTGTGGGAAGGTTAGCCTTTCAAAGTGTTAGTTGACAAAGACTATGGGGATAGTCGAAAGCGCTCCTAAGTGGATAAACTTTTTAAAATACATCTGATTACTGTATATATATTCAATTATATAATTACATATATATTTTTTTTATTTGTAATATGCTTTACTTATAACCTCCCTTCCCCATAAGCTGATTTATACTCCTTTAATGATGAAGAGTGAAAATAAACGACTATGTTTAACAGGATAATTCTGTTCACAAGGAATTTTTAAAGTTTCCCAATCTTTTCTATTCTTTAGTTAACAATAGTTAGATTTCAAATACTGATCAATAATTGGGTGGATAATTAAGTCTGGTTAGTTGAAAAAAAATTATTTTTTTTAAAAATTCTTATTTATACAAAAAGAAGTTCAAGCTATATGATATTCAGATGAGTTTATTTCTATGCTATAGGCCCATTTTGTCTATGAGATTTGTGGCATAGTTGTTAAGATATTAGTCCATCAAATCGGAAGCAGAGAGTTTAAGACTGGACTAGATGGAATCTTATAGGGTTTTTTTCAAGTTAAAAAAGGCTTAGAGATTTTCTGTCAGGTACATATCTCATAACAATATTGGTTGGTAAGAAGATTTATAGTTATTATATCAACAATATTGATTAGTAAATGTGAATTAGTTATTATTAAGTAAAGACTACAGATCCAAGGCTGGTTAGATTTGTAAAAACAAAAGAATAAATTTATAACTTAATATAATAAAACTTTGGCTATAGTTGTTATTGGTGTCATGCTCCTACGAGCACTGAACTCAAGATTCAAACTTGGTTTTTGTATGAGTTTTTATTATATAAAAAAAATTTGATTGTATTCACCGACTGAATCGATCATTTAAGTTGTTGATTTTTTTACTAAAATGTCTTACTTGGGATAAATAATTGCCTATAAAAAATAAAACTTTACAATAATTACACACATATATCAATAGTAGTCTGTCCAATAGACAGGTCCAGAGAGTAGTCACTACATCAGTTCATCCATTCTTCCATTCCATTCTCTTCCTTGCCCACTTCCTCAATTCCACATAACCCCTTCCATCTCATATATCATCCAATAATGTCAATCTCTTCCATCCTTTCTTTTTATTTCCACTCACCATTCCTTCCAAAACATCTTTCATTAAACTATAATCTTTTCTTAGTATATATCCAATCCAGTTTCTCTTTCTCTCTTTGATACTTTCAATCAATCTTCTTTCCTCATTAACTCTTTTCAAAACTCCTTCATTTGTTATTTTATTCACCCAACTGATTTTTTCAATTTTTCTCCATGTCCACATCTCAAAAGCTTCCAGTCATTTTTTAATTCTATTACTCAATGTCCATGTCTCACAACCATACATTAATACACTCCACACATAACATTTAATTAATCTTTTCCTTAATTCTCTTTCCATAGGTCCACAAAATATCTTCTTTCTTTTTACAAATGTCACCTTTGCCAATGCTATTCTTCTTTTAACTTCATCTTCACTTCTTCCATCCTCACTCAACCAACAACCCAAATATCTAAATCCCTTCACCTGATGCACCATGTCATCATGGATTCCAATTTGCAGTCTTTTTGCATCTCTCCCTATCCATAAACACTTAGTCTTTTCAATATTAATCTTCATTCCATATGCCATACATCCTTCTTCCAATTTATTCAACATATTCTGAAGTTCCTTTTCTTCCTCAGCAATAAGAGCCATATCATCTGCAAATCTTATACACTTTATTACTCTCCCTCCAACATTTGCTCCTCCACAGTCCAAATAATTATTTAGCATATCTTCTAAATAAATATTAAACAAAACAGGTGACATACTACATCCTTGCCTAACTCCACTTTCTATATTCACTTCATCAGTCTCATTACATCCAAATCTAACTCTTATTCTTTGACCATTATAAATATTCCATATCAATCATCTTTCTTTCCAGAATACTCCTTTATCTCTTAAGATAGACATCAGTTTATTCCAGCTTACTCTATCAAATGCCTTTTCTAAATCTACAAAACATATACCAATTCCTTTATCTCTTTCAATATGTCTTTCTGCAATTCAATAGCATCTCTTGTGCTTTTCCCTTTCTGAAAACCAAACTGTTCTTCAGCAATATAATAGTCAACCTTCCCATAAATTCTTTGAGTTAAAATCCTCAATAACACCTTAGAAACATGAGACAATACACTTATTGTCCTATACTCTTCACATTTAACAGCTTTCTTCTTTTTAGCAATTGGAATCACTATAGTTCTTAAAAAATCTTCAGGCCAAACTCCACTATTATATATCAAATTGCAAAGTCCAACTATTTCCTACATAGTAAATTCTCCCATTTCTCTCAAAAATTTTATAGGTACTGCATCAAATCCAATAGCCTTACCAATTCTTCATTTGTGCGATTGCCTTTCTTACTTCATCTGGCAGTATGTCCATACCTCTATCATCCATTGCAACATCTTCTTCATTTTCAAGTTCATAACTAATTAAATTATTTCCTCTACTAAACAGATACCGAATATATTCTTCCCATCTTTTTAATATATCATTACTATCGGTTAACCTTCTTCCATTCTTATCTTCAATCTCACTTGCTACCCATGTCTTTTTCTCCCAAGAAATACTTTGTATTCTATCAAATGCTAGATCATATCTTTTCATCTGTTGAAACCTTTCTATCTCTTGACATTCTTGCTCCAACCACTTTTCTTTTGCTAAATCTGTTTCTCTTTTTAATTCATTATTAAATTTCCTATATTCCTTTTGCCCTTCCTCAGTATTTACATTCTTCCACCATCTCCGCACTTCCATCTTTTCCAACATACCTTCAGTTATCCAAGGTCTTTTAGCTTTTCTCGCATGAATAATACCTATTTCATTTTTTGCTATTTTCAAGAATCCCTCTTTAATTCTATTCCAACACTCATCGGAGCTATTAATATAGTTCCCATCCTGAACAATTCTTTTAAATTCATTTTCACATATTAAACCAAATTTTCCTTTTTCCATTTGTCTCAATTTATCCAAGTCCCATCTTGTGTATCTTTTCCCTCTTTTAATTCTTTTTAAACTTAACTTTAATTTAGCCATCACCAAATTATGATCCGAATCTATATCAGACACACACACACACATATATATATATATATATATATAAATGTTATATATATATATAATTACATATATATAAAATTACTAAATGGAATTAATAACAAACTCTAAACGCAACATTTATAAACACACATATATATAAATGTTGCGTTTAGAGTTTGTTATTAATTCCATTTAGTAATTTTTTTTAGTAATACGTATGATATGTAAAATATTTATAACAATTTTTAAATGTATACTTTGGATTAAATATTAAATTATTTGATATAATTCTTATTTATCAGTTGCTGCAAAAGTATGATTTAAAAAAGGAGAAAATATTTAGATGATTCAACAATGTGTACTTATAAACAAAAATAAACAACTCAATCAATCACCAGTTTTTAAATATTTTCTAGTTATTATTTTTTATGCCATCAAATTGATATTCTTGTCTAATATGGCTCTCTGATGATATATATATTATTTGATATATCAAAAAGTTTTTCAATATAGAAATAAACAAAATAAAATAAAAATGAAATCATGCTAAACATCTGTGTTTGCTAAGTAACTCTTTAGCAAAATACGGCAAAATATAAAGTTAATTATTAATCAACTTCTAGTTGATGAAAAACTTTTTTTTTTTTTGAGAGGATGGGAAGAAAGTGTATTAAATTTAATGTCATCTATAGTGAAGGAAATGTGTGTGTACGTTAAGTTATCTACCAAAAAATAGGTTGGGATAAGTAAATAATAAGTATTAGAACCAAGTGGTAACATTTGCCATTACTTGGCATTCCATTACTTGACATTCAAATCTTTTTCTCATTAAATTGGTTCTGAAATAAGAAAACAAAAATTACTGCTATCTAATGTTCTTCACAACTATTAAACTCTGATATAGTCCTCATATAATGATGAATTATTTACTTATTATTAGATAACTACATGTCTCAAATTACCTCTCTCAAACAATGATGCAATATTTTATACATATTTTCTATTTTTAACATGAATAAAGTTAATTCTACATAAAACATCACATGATTCTCCCAATTTATTTACATTCATAATACGAGCACTAGTACTATTTATTTATTCTATTCCAGAACTATTTATTAGAATCCTGAGTCAATAGGCTTTAGATGGTAGGATCATAATTAATTCCCAGGCTGGTTTCCGGTTACTGACTATCATCAAAAAAGAACATTAAATAAATCTTTTTAAAAAATCATTTCTTTTCATCCCTTTTACAATGCTATATATTAAATTATCCGATCGTTTTGACTGTTTAACAGTCTTGCCCAAACATATAATAAAAATATTTTATGATTTTTATGTACACCCACATTTTCTAATATATAGATATATGTAACATTTTATTTTTAATATATATATCATTTTAAAATTTATTTCAGTACATATATGAATTTAGTGTATGATTTTTTTTTAATGCAACTTAATTATTAACAAAATATCATAAATGAACTCACAGATTCTAACAAGGAAGTAGATTTATCAGTGGCTTTGTATTTACAATTTTTAATTATGTGGTAGTTTATATTTGCCTATATTTACATATATCAGTGATTGGTAAGTCCAATTATGAAACAAATGAGCACATTGTTAATGAGTTATCCTGAATTTTTTAGTAAGACTCTAATTGTATCTAGAAAGATTAAATTCAGCTGGCTTTATTGTAAGATCTGGAAAAAAAAAAGAACTTTGTTTGGAATATTGTAAGAAGTCCAATTTATACCATAATTCATTGATCATAAATTTTTGATTGAACATTAAAAAAGAGGATCTTGATTTGAAACATGTCTTACATGGTAAAACTATATCTTGAGTTATTGGCATATCTTACACATTTCATGGGAAGCAATATCTTTTTTTTTTAATCAGATACATGAAAACACTGCAAATGAGTAGACCTGAGTATATCAGTAATATTTCTCATGGAAATATTTAATTGAGTATCCAGAAGTTTAGTGTAAGAATTTTTCTCCAATCAGGGCACAGTATTAACCAATAATATGCTAATCCCAAGGAAGTTCTTTGTAAAGTATTTGCATTGCAATACCAAAGTGCCAAGATTATTTTTAGAAATTGATTGAATATTAACTAAATGAAAAAAAAAAAGTTAAATTACATTCCAATGCTATTTGTATTTAGGATTATATTTAAATCTATTATTATAAAATGTTATATTGAAATTATGAGATGATTGGCCTGTTGTTTAGATGAAAACTTGAGCATACTATCTTTATTGGATCAGGAATAAAGTTTCAGTCTTAAAGATTTCAGATGTTTTTATGTTCTTATTAGGATACCTTTCTATTTTAGGAAAGTGATCTTTTTTGAGAAGTCGAAGCATTATCATCAGCATAGATGAATTTCATACATCCTGTTCTAGGAACGATTACTGATGGATATATTAAATAAAATATATAAGAAAATTGAATCAGTGAAAATCTTTTGACAACATTTTGTTTCTACTGTGATTATTATTTAGTGTCACTTAAATGTTTTTTTTTTCTATTGGACAACATTTTGACAAATGAATTAATGATTTTCCTGCTTTTAAGAATTTTAAAAACTTTTAAAAGACCATTTTAAGGGAAAGTTAGAAAAATAAAGGTAACATGAGATTTTAATTTATTTTAAAAGCCTTTTTCAATACAGGTAAAGTAATACATTGTACAGACTTAACACCTGCATTTATATATGTAATATTTGTGGAATTCGAACTCAGACTTTCACAAGACCCAAAACTCTCAGTGCCATCTTATATTGCTGACCCACCTGATCACACACCTGTTGTAAAGATAAATAATCACCAATATACATATTTCGTGCTAAACCACTCATCAGTTGGTTCAGATTACCATCTCCTCACATATATACAATCAGTAGTCAGCTTTATATTAAGATAGCCAATCTTCATACTTTAATAAACAGGCTACAAACTACTGATTATATATATATATGTGTGTGGAGATGTAATCTAGACCAACTTATGAGTGCTGGTTTAGCACAAAATACGGATATTGGTGATTATTTATCTTTTCAACATGTGTGTGATCAGGTGGGTCAGCAATATAAGATGGCACTGAGAGTTGGTTGTGTAAAAGTCTGACTTCAAATCCCACATACAATACAGGTAAAGATAAATTTTGTTTGCAGCTACTTTCATTCAATCTGCTTGATAGGTAAATGGTTCTCAGCTATGCCTTGCAAGCATGTAGTTGGTTGCAGACGGTTGTGGGTTCGCATCCCAATGCTATGACATATGAAAAAAAAAAGTATTTTTTAAAACTTTTCTTAAAGCAGTGTAATTCAATATTAAAACATGTATACTAAGAAAAGTTTCTTTATTGGAAGATTTATTTTTAAGAGATTATCCATTTGAACTAGAATGAAATATAGCAGAATGGATAGATGTGCTGTTATAAACCAAAAAGTTATCGATCAAGCTATGAAAAAGGAAGTTGACATAAATAATTAACATTTTGGAAAAATATGCAATTAACCATTTTATAATTAACAAAGCAAAGAAAAATCATTAAAGCAGATACTACTTTCCAATCTTTATCAAATGATAAAAATATAACCATTGTTGGAAAATGTAAGCAATTCAATTTAATACTTGTGTCTTTAAATTCATAAACTTTAAAATTATTTGACAAATTTTATGAGAAATCAAAATATAAGTCATTAAAGTATTTCCACTATTTGCTTTTTTCTAAGAAAAAATAAAAATCACAAAGTTCAAGAAGTAAATTTAAAAAGTCAAAAGAAAACACATGACTAACAAATTAATAATACTTTAATTTCTTTATTGTACTGATTATTGCCCTAAGTGATTTAGTATAGTGATGGAATATCTGATTGTGCAATGTAAAGTCCTCAGATCAATTGCAATTCTGGCATTTCTGGTGCTCAAAATTCATATGAACTCCAAGCAATAAGCCTTTTTTTATTATTTTTATCCCATGGGGTTTAATGCAGTGATAGCCTGTCAGTAGAAGGTCTTCAGTGCTGACTCTCTGGCATTTGAACTTTTTATATCTCTAGAGCAATAAAAGTATTCTATTATTATTTCTACTGATTTAGTTTTTAACTCTAAATGACTACAACTGGTATGTGATACCACTAGAAATATTCATATGACTTAATATCATAGAATTTTAAAATTGAACAGATGACCATATCAGTATAATGCTAAGTGTATCTGTATTTTGTAAAAATCAAATTAGTTTGAATTTAGCTCACATAATATAACTTTTATGCTTAGGGTGTAGCAATATCTCATACTATTATAGTCTAAACAAAAATAATATTATTTTCCCATTTTTTGCAATTGTGGGTTTTTTTCTACTTTTTTATAAAAATATTAGAATATTCTTTTGTAAGTAATGTTTACAGTAATAAAAATCAAACTTGTTTATTATAATAATTGATCATTCTTTTTCTAAAAGAAAGCAACCACCTGATCCCAAAGTAGAAGTGATCGTGCTTGTATTGCAAATGAATATTATAATACTTATCAGATGTACCTGGCCTAAATGGGCCATGGTTTTATTTAATTGGTTGTTTTAACAAATTTTTTAAAGATTTAATGTAAATTAAACAAATCTTTAATATTATATAAATAAATGTGAGAATTATACTCCATTCTGAAAGGCCATTATCTTGACTTCAATTATACACTAATGAAAACTAGATGTAAATATGGTACTATAGTATCTATTCTTTCTTCTTTACTAAATATCACATTTCAAACTTGAATTTATGTACTGTTTTAATTCATAATTTAAATATTATATCTCATAGGTAAAGCACCTGCATTGATTTTCTTCCAAGCATTTTTTATTAATGGCAACTTCCTTCACACAAACTAATAATACACTAACCAAAACCAAATGTAAATATGTATTATAGCATCTATTTTTCCCTTACTAAATATTACATTTCAAACATGAGTTTATATACTGTAGTCACATTTTCTTTGCGATTTATATACTATATCACTATAATTAAAAGTACATATGAATGTTTTATTAATGGTGAGATTACTTTCTTTGGATAAATGTAATATTTTTTTAATTGGTTATAAATTTGACATGTGACAGCCTTATGAACAAACATACATTCACCAATCAGACAACAGCAGAAATAGAGATTTTGATATGTAAGATTGTAAATAATGTTTATAAAAAAAAAAAAAATAATGTATTTTATTATAATAACTGATGTAAGAAAGAAACCATCTGATTCCAGTGAGAAGCTATAAAAGTAATTTAATTTCTTTATTTTTTGCAATCTTTAGTTACATTTTTTTTAGTCAAATATTCTATACTTGTTGTTAATAATGCTTATAATGATAAAAAATTATGTTTGGAACTTTAATTATATCATAAAATAATTCATTTTTAAGGAGCAGTAATATATACTGATATAGTCATTTTGTTACAAAATTGCATTGTAATTGTTGTGGGTTAATTTTATTTTTTAAATTTGTGTCTATTAATTTATTTAAAATTAAATAAAGAATGTTATGTAAATAAATCATTATTTATTATAAAAGAATAAAGTCCAATGGAAATGAAAATTTCCCCAGATTATAGAAGGTTCAAGATTATCAGTTGGAGGACTAATGGTGCTAAACCTACAAATTTATTTAATATCTCTAATAGTTTTTCTAAAAGTTTGTGATGATGATCTTTTCCACCATCTGACATTAAATATACACTGTCCTTAGAAAATTTTAAAACCTTGTTTAAATTTTCCAATTACATTCAACTGTTAGTAACAGAATACAGGTTAGTATATATGTTTCAATTGGTATTCTTCTTCTTTTTTTTTTCAGGGTTGTTAGCTTGACCAGTGACAATACTAGCATGGGAATCAAACCTGGACCTTTAGATTTTTGAGTAATGAATTTTAAAGTAATGCTTTAACCAACAGAGTCATTTAGTACAATCTAGGTTTGTTATATTTTATAAAGTTCTGATACATTTACCACAATACATTTATTTATTTATTTATTTTAAAAAAGTAAAATGTCTAACTACAAAAATTTGAAAAAGCAAATATTTCTGTCATCATGTGGTTCTATCAATAAACATATTTTCATTCATGGAAAGATCTCTAATAATAATCACCTTACATACTATATAACATATCATACCATATACTCCTTCTTAGACACTTTATTAATACTTTTATTTGTATTATTTGTATTACAATAATAGTTTCGACTGTCCTGCAGTCATCATCAGAGCTACAATATTCAAATATATACACATTTTACTTTACTATATAGTTGATTTCATTTTCCATATTAAAGAAATCATTCTAAGCTATGTGATATAATGGAGTACTGTTCTGGCATTGGAGTGCTTTGCTTTACTCCCTTACAGCTATTTGATGGTAAAGACTGGAACTAAAATAAATATTGATTTATTTTTTAAAAGAAAATCTAAAGATATCACTAATGCACAGATAGATACTATAAACAACTTGGCAAAAGCTTACATCACTGATTGGTAGATTATTTGATCTTGAGTGACTTCGCTTCAATTGTTACTAGCAATGGGCAAAACATTATATATTTTCTTTAGTTTATTTAAATATTTGTATTTTTACAAAATATTTCTATAGTAATTATTAAAAAAATATTTATATGTTTACAATTAGATTTTTTTAAATATATTTAATTTTTAAAAATACAAATTAAAAAATTTGAATTAACAAAAAAAAAAGGAAATTGATTATTATGATCTTTAATATGTCGATTTTTGGTACAAAAATCATTTTTTCAGTGCAGTCTTCTAATATTAAAGTTTAATCTGGTGATTAAACAAAAAAGAGCAAAGAAAAAAAAAACATTTGAACAAAAATCCTGCTTTTTATTACCAAATTATCACTATTTTTGTAAAAAAAAAAACTAACAAACAAAAAAAACGCCTCCATTTTCTTCTTACAAATATATTAAGCATTTGTTACAAAGCTTTTATAGCAATGCATCACGGAATATGTTATATTATCATAACTATAATCACTATTTATTTAAAATAATTTTATTTTTTACGTTTTTTATTATATTTATATACGCAATTATTTTAGATATACAATAATTTTATTTAATGGTGTTTTAGTTTGTAATATTTATAATTTTGTGTTTAAATCTAGATAAAACATTGGAAGTCTCAAAAGTTTTAACTAGATATTTTATAACCAATCCAGCCTAGCTCTACTTTTGATTGGCTATTGGATATCTAGCTATTCCTAACCAAGCAAATACATTTTTTGAGACAATCAGATTTGATCAGATGAGTGGTAATACATTGGTAGTCAAAATAAATCAAGATTGTAATACAATATCATCATCACTGCTAACAGAAGGTCATATACTTAAACAAAAGTTCCTTTTTACACTAGTGCCATCTATAGTAAGCTTAAGTAACTAGTGATTATTCTATGATAATGCATTTCAATATACATTCTCAGATCAGTTTTTAAATTTAGCCTTTATCAGTAAAAGCTAAGAATCAAAACTGGAGCAAATACAGTAATACAGTATATTAGATATCAGCCATTAACTTATTTTATAATAAAAAGCTAAAGTTTAAAATTAAAAAAAAAAACAATACACTTTTGAACCTAAGATAATCTGCTTGCACTCAAGCTTATTGTAGATAGCATTAAAATAAAGAACTGCATTTTTTAATTCATATTGAATAAACTAAAAAATCAATGGATATTGCGTTATTCATACACTTATAGACATTGAATCCATAATTTATAATTTAATAGTTTTGTTTATATTCATATATATAAACATGAAAAATAATAGAATGGTTAATGGTTTGATATATTGTGTGCTATATATGTAACTGAAAAGGCAGTAAGTTTTAACATTCGTATGAATCCTTCAACCCTTGTGCTAAATCTTATAGAATACATTAACGACTTTTTAAATATTATTTTATAATTAAATTAAAAAATAAAATATTATGATATATATTACTTTTTACTTTAAGCAATAAAAATTAAAAATTATAAATCTTAACTTCAAAAATATTACATTATTTTATAAGCATTAAAAAAATTACATTAAAAAAATATTTTTGCTAATAATAGCAAAATCTGTGGGTGCTTTTGGCATTGAATAGAGTTGAAAGTTAACATGTTTCTCAGAAAGAAAAAAAACACATTCAAATATTCTACTGAGATCATATTCTGTTTCACAAACACTTGATACCTTATTTCTCGACTGAATTGCTGTATTCTTTTATACATTCCTTTGCTATAAATAACTTAATATTTAAATTTTTAAAACTTTTTATACTATTTAAACATTTCATATTACCCTTATTGTTATTTAATCAATATTTTCATTGACGTAATTAAACAAAATATATTATATATTTAAAAAATAAAGATGTATACTCATCGCTCATCGTGAAGCAAAACTAGGTAATGCATATTAATCTCTTGATCTTAGGGACCCGTTGTGTTAAACGTGTTCAAAACGTAATAAAATATATATTATAAATGTTAACATGGATCTTTTTTGAAATTTTGCATAGGAGCCCAAAAATTCTAGCTATGCCATTGATGTCTATATGTGAAATTAAAAACACAGAATAACAGAAATTCCAAATATATAGCATAAAAACTTTAATATATTGTGAGAAGCATAAAAGTATGAACTTTTTTTTATGGAGCCCAAAAAAATCATCTTCACCTCAGCCTGAACGTCTATTAATATATTATCTCCAATAATAATAAATATATGAATAGTTGTGTAGAAGGTCGTGTGAAATTTGACTCTCCAAGTGGAGACTGAATGCAACAATTTTCTCAATTGAGATTAATTTAAGTAACATTTATTCCTTCATATATCCTTTATTATTGCATTACATCATATAGGCATATATTATTTTTTAATTATCAATAATGGCCACAATTACTCATTCAAAGCCAAAACGTTCTCCTCACCTTCACGCCACTAGTTGCTTGGGGTCACAATAATATATTTTTTCCTGAAATTTCTTAATTTCATCTCAAGCTTTTTGATATTTAGTCACATAAACATCATCTAATGATATCATACTAACAATAAAATTGTTAACATTGATTTAAAAAAAATAGTTATATGAGCTAATCCATAATATATAAAAAGTTCTTTTTATAAAAGCAATCACAATAGATACCTATAGAAAAATATAACCAAGAAATATCATTGGTTATTAATTACCATTGTTTGACAATATATTAGTACACTTTATACTAACATCACAACTTTAAACTACATGACTAACTTTACTGATCCTTTACTATAAGTTTGAATTTAAAAATGTATATCATAAAGAAAGTGACATCACTAACTTTTTTAAACCTCAAGAATGAGAGAGTAAATCACCCTCCCACAGGTTATAAAATAAAAGCATGCTAAATGTTGAACAAAAGATCAATAGAATTAATCCACCTATTCTTAAAGCTCCGATGCTTATAAGTATATCTTTGTCAGCACTGTTGGTAATTCAGAGTGAAATTAATTTATCAACCATATGAACTATGTTACTCATTTAAGAGTTTAATAACTCTTAAGTGCCAAATTTCATCTGGCTGATAAATTAATTTCACCTGAATTACCAACAGTGCTGACAAAGATATACTTATAAGCATCAGAGCTTTAAGAATAGGTGGATTAATTCTATTCTTGATCTTTTGTTCAACATTTATTTCATATCCAGGGAAGAGGGTGATTTATTTCCATTGTTTATTTATATATACATTGAGCTACATATAATTTAAAGTTTATATATATACACCTGGGTCTCTTTTTACGTGGACTTATTTAACACAATTTTGAAGTTACGCGATTCGCGTTTCACCGGAAGTCGATTTCCGATAATGCGCTATTACTTTAAATAATACATTTCGCGCACTTACGTTATATTGAAAGTAATAGCACATTATTGGAATTCGACTTTCATCTTAGTAATTTCAATATTTTCAATGCTTTATAATAAGCATTTATTTTATATAGCTATGTAAACAATTGTATTACATTCAAATATCAGCCTTTCACACTTATTAATACTCGCAAAGCGTATGCACAATTAGCGTGAAAGGCTGATATTTGAATGTAGTGCTTTATAATAGTAAGATTTTATGCAGTAATGAAATTAAAATCATGATTTCCACATTTTATGTATACACATATTAAATTTTACAAGAATATAATGTAAATTTGTTCAAACATTGTGCATGTTAATTTTGCATTTTAAATCACATTCTGTTTTTGCTTTTTTAAAAAAGAACATAATCAATCATTATTTTTTTATTAATGACACTAATCATTAACGTGCTCTTAAATTCCAACGAGAGCTAAATGTTTGTATGTCAGGATATCGCGAGCTTCTTAAACAATTAATAAAATCATCATCTCAAAGATTAATTACTAATTACGTTGTCACCAGAAAATCATAATTAAAACGTGTATAAAAAATGTAAATTACTGTACTGTAAATTATGCATAAAAATATATTATTTTGAATAAAATTAAATATTATAGTTAAAAAAGTTTGTCTTGTATCAATTTTTTTCAAATTTGAAATTTTTTATTAGTCATATTTTATTTCCTTATTTTTTTTTTTGCGCGAATTTTAAAGTAATTTTACGTTGGTGCTTTGCTTTTATGCGAATTTTGAAAAATCACAGACCGCATCCCCCCTTTTTCAATGTAAGTTACGTCTATTTTTGTGCGATTTCATTTGCGCATGTTTTCTGAGGAACCTAGCTATCGTGTAAAATGAGACCCAGGTGTATATATATTGTGCCCTTTTCTATAGGTCAGAAATAGCTAATTACAGTAAATTACTAAAAATTTTAAATTGTAGAATATGTTCTCTTGATGTGTTAATTATATTGTGTTAATAATATCTTAAAGTACAATTTAAAGCTAAATGAAATATGCAATGCATAAAATTATAATGAATAACTTTAGAACAATTAAATAAAGCTAGAAGTATTATTTCATATGGTTCCAAAAGCTGGCCATAATAAATAACTCAGCTATAAATATTTAAAGTATGTTTAAAGGGTTAAATTTTAATAGTTTTAAAACTTATAGTTAAGTAAATGTTATATTTAAATTTATAAATCATATTTAATAATCATAATTAGTATCGTATATTTTAAAAGTAAGTTTTATGGTAGTGAAAGTTATATTTAATTCTATATTTCCAAATTATTATTCCAAATTTTATAATTGTATTATTTTATTTAATACAATAAGTGTAGCAATTTATTTATTCCCAGACAGAGAAAAAATTGGATAGTCTGTCTTGATTATTAATCATGTGACTTATGTAATATAGAGTTACACACACTTGCTTGCTAGAATTTATTAGTAAAGTTTAAAATATTGTAGAATTGCATTATAGGATTAAATGTAATTATTACCTATCATAAAGCAAATAATAAATATTAAGTTAACTATCGTTATAAATGTTTAAATAGTGTAATAAAGACGAATACAGTTAATAAAAAAGTTAAATATTTTGTTAAAATAAAAAATAGATAAATTAAATATTAAAAGTGGGATAACTCATTAAATATTGTTTTAAAAGTTATTTTAAAGGTATTTAATCAATTTGGTAAAGTAATAATTGATTTAAAAGGTAATATTTAGATAATATTTTTTAAAGTTTTAATACATCATAATTTTTATTGTGAAATTTAATGGTGTAAGTTTGCAACAATATGCAAATTTGATATCAAACTAAAAGTAAGAATCAACCAATAGGATAAGGTATTCTTACAGGATATAAATACCATTGCAGTTGATTTATCAAAGGTGATCAGTGTGATTAATAATGTTTTAAAGGTAGCTGAATCATATCAGAAGCTATCAAGGTGATTGTAATTTTAATTTTATTATTTCAGTCAATTTTAGTGCTCTCTTATAATTTTATTTGCAAAAGCTAATAGGTATTATTTTAAAAGTATTTTGTAAAAAGTGAGGGTAAACTAAAAATATTTTAATAATTTCATTTAATATGTGTTGCTAGTTTTAAAAGTTTTCTTACCAGGAGTATTTTGTCAAAAATCTAATATATAACTTTGCGATAATAAAATGGATATACCAAGAAGTAAAATATATTCAATTTATAATATTTTAGAAATGTATATATTTGTTGATACAGTTTCACTGATGCTGAACAAGAGGACTGTTCTAAGGAATAAAATAGTAGTAAGGACATTATACAAGAAACTTAAATGGAAAAACTGTTTGCCATCTAAAAGTAAAGACACACTATTTTATATAGTAAGATAAGCTTGTCCAAAATTAAGAAACAATATGACAAGTATACTTTATAATAATTTTATAGAAATATCATATTAAAAGAGCAAATGTTATATCCTTTTGAAGGAAACATTTTTTAAAAATATTTTACAAAAAATTATTTAGGAAGAGACTCACAGAGAATATTTACTAAAGCGTATATATTATAAAAAAAAAGCTAAAGTCTAAAAGGGTTAATACGCACTTATAAAATTTTATTTGGAAAACCTGAAAATTAAGATAATAATGAAATGCTGAAAATAAATACTAAATGGAAATAAATTTACTAAGAAAGTAAATATATGATTGGATAGAACCATGGAAATATATTTATATTGCGCAAAAGTTTATCGGATAGATTAAGTTAAGCCAAACAGAATAGAATGTATCATTACACTAATATGGAAAATTTAAGAAGCTTCATGGGATTATTTTTATTAGTATTATGATTTCAATAATCATCATTCTGGACTATAGAAATTATAAACTATTATTGTATTAATTATTCCAGAATAGATTGATGATTATTTTATTTAATTTTTTAGATTTCAAGATGTCGTAATTTTTTATTATTCTTTTTTTTTTTAACCTGCTATTGTATATACTGGATATTCGGATGGCTCCTAATGCCAGAAATATTGTCTTATTCATCATTATAGCAATGGAGGAGATGTAGCAAAGTGGTTTTGAGAATATTTTAAAAAAAAAAAAAACTCTTGAGAAAATAAATAAACATTTTTTTAAACTTTATCAAGAACCTTCGTCAATTGAAGAGTTAATTGAAGATATACATAATTATTGTCTGGATTTTTTATTTATTAATTAACTTAGTTAAAGTGTAAATTTTTGATTAATAAGGATAGGAACATGAATATTAATTATTTATGGTATTCGAATCTTATAGTATAATATTTAATAGTTTAAATTAGAACATTTAAATAGAAGCATGGATGTATATTTTTTTATGTATGCGATGTTATATCTAGTTGGAGAAAAGAAGACTTTAAAAAGTGAAAATGATGTGCTTCTGTCACTTGGTAACAACTAATGAATATTGATAATTTTATAATGTATATTTTGTTTCTTTTAGATTGCCTATGAATAATAATGAATGAAGTATAAATGTTTTAATTATATGTAAACGCATTTTGTACAACATTTTAAAACATTGTGAGATCAGGATTTATTTGGAATATGCATACTATGATTTTATAACAGTAATATAACCCAACATGATAATAAATATTTGTGTGATTCTTTGTAAACAAAACTTTCATATTATTGGATGTTCAAGTATTATCTGATTAGTTTGTATGTGGTTAAAAATACAGAATAATAAAGTAAGCAAACTTTTCTTATGGATTAGTAAGATTGCCCTAATTATAGTTGAATTTTATTTATTATTTGAATATGCAAGCTAGTAATTTGTCGATGTAAGACCTGATAAATCTTTAGGAAATAAGAATAGGATAGTAGCCTGGTATTAGTAATATGGTGAGCATGGATTCAGAAGATTATTAAGTTGGGATATTTAGAAAATATGAACAGTATTTCATAATATTTGTAGATGTGCAATGCAGTTAACAAAGCCCTCAATTGTATATTTATTTTGGACAGTGTTTATTTTCTTGGAGTATTGATATTCAATAAAGCTGAAGGAATAGCTTGACATAATTTATGGTATTTGAGGATATTAGACAGAATAGGTCATGTCTCTACTTTATAAATACACTGTGCCATGGTATATTTTTATTCGATATGAGTTATGAGTTATACTCTAGTTTTTCTTTCCTATTCTTCAAATCTATTCGCTATCTAGATTTCCAAAAAGTAGCTACATCGTACAGTACGGTATATTTAAAAGAAAATAATAGATGATTTAGAGTTAAAGATATGCAATTGTTTTGAATGAGATGAGTTCATTTACTTCTATGAAGAAATAAAATTTGTATGAATTGGGATTAAAAATACAATGGACTTTAAATGAAAGAATCATAAAATATGTTATAGATTTATTTTATTTTGGAAATAAATATAAGATTTTAAGAATAAAGTATGTAAAGCAAAGTTGCTTTTGAAATATTAAATAATATTAAAATATTTATTTCAATTTTTTAAAAATGAGTATTGCATATTTTTAATATAATGCTATAAAGTAAAAACGATCTACACAATAAGTTTAGGTACAATTTATATTTATTCAATAATAGAGAATGTATCAGTAATTATAATTATATAGTACTATAATATTGTTATAATGGAATGTATTATAGTTAATAAATACAATGTTGTGAACAATAGTATCCATGATTTAAAAATAAATTATCAATAGATATTTTACATGATATCGATAATATTGCTAAAGTGAAATTGTCTAGTAAAAAAAGAGGATATCCATGTTCTCGATTAATATTATTTTATGTTTATCCATACTGTATTTCTATGGATGTTTTAATAAAAAAAAGCATACTTGAATAATAGCTAAAGGATGTAAAATATATTTTGAGTAAGCATTAAATAAATGTAATTTTTTTATTATATAAGATTGATCAAACAGGGATTAATAATATTGTATTATTTTATCATTTTTTTTTGATTTTTATTTAAGTCAGAGTAAAGACTTAACGAGGTTCGAATATAAAGAATGTATAATGGTACAAATCTTCAAGATGTTTTAAATGTACATATTGTAAATAAGTTGTTACGTTGTTAATGTAATAATAAACTTTGTTACATTTGTTTATTCAAAATTTGTGTGTTTGATTATTTGTTGACCCCAACATCATCATCATCATCATCATGCATCAAAAACACAGTGTCACTAGAAATAAACATATAATTTTGCATAAAAGATAAATAAAGAATTATTTTAAGAATTCGAATATTTTATTGGTATTCACTTAATTAAGTAATCATAATGTTACATTATCTTATGGTCATAAATTAGTTATCATAATAGTATATCGAATTATATGCTATCCATTGCCACACACTTTTGTTTGTCAGATTATCAAATGCTACCACGTATTTATTATATTATTACATGAAGATAAAAGATTATATTATTTATTATTTTATTATGGTAATAAAAATATAGTGAAAAGAAAAGATATACAGAATTAGTTATACAATGAAGAATATTATTATTATTTATTATTATTAGTTTAAGGGTAGTAGATTATGACATAAAATCCCTTCTCATATTTTATTACCGTAATTTTAATTAACTTAGAATAAATTTTATGAACCTGAGATTTTATGGAGCTAAATTATTATGAATAGAAGATTAAGATTTAATTATTAGTTTAATCTTAGTGAGTAGAAGTTATTAAAGTCGTAAGAATACAATAAGTTATTATTTGAAATAATAATAAAGGGGGATAGTGTTCTTATGCCATTGAGGTAGTATCCTGTAGGATATTGGCTCAATGTAATCTATCTTGTCACCTGTATTTTCACTTCCAAGTCTCATGAAAATATTAAATATTTATTTAATTTATTTTTTATAAACTGAATCTTATTCGTATTTTAAATTTGAGCTAGGGAAACATTTAATTTTAAAGCTGAATATTTTATTTATTAATTATTAACTGAGCTAGAACCCGTTTTATTTTATATAATATACTGCCCGGAAATGAGGATGCAAACGGACCAGGTTAAAATATATATATTAATGAAATCAAGTCGTACATCATGTGACTTTTATGTAGCTTGTATTTACAAATATGTAATATAAAAAGTGGGCTAATAGCTCTAAATAAGCTTATTTTATTTACTTATTTTTCTCTTATTTTTTTCTCTGATAAATGCAATGAGAGAATGCATTTGAAATCTCTGTCTAGAATGGTCCCCATCCCCCAACCAGTTTTGAGCTGTGGCTCTCACTAATGAGAAGCTAAGACATCCAGATATCAGATTTAAAATATAAGCTCAAGCCCAGCATTTATCTAATACTTAACTATTAAGTAAAAGATCGGAAATTTTCAGCCATATATGTGTCTTCAAACCCAACTCTCCAACTCAAATGACCATATGGGACTGAACTAAGTTCTGAAATACCATATGTTAATACTCTTAGTGATCTAATATAGCCAAATCTTTAACAGACAAACTATAATATTAATGAAATCAATTTGTCTTAATATCTTTAAAAGTCTAGAAATACAAATCCCATATAATAAAGCTTTTACAGGTTTTGTTGTGTTTTTGAATATGAGAAAGGTTGTGACCAAGATGGTAAACCATGATAAGTCTAAGAAAAATCTGAAAATGAATATTTAATGGTACATTGCATTCAGGTTTCTCATTAAAAATTAATATTATCCTTATTTTTTCAATTTTGTGTTTTGTCAAAATATTTTTGGAGAAACTTTAGAAAATATCCATCAGCCATGCTATCTATTTTCAACTCTTCTTCAAAACAGCAATCTATTAATACTTCTCTGATGTCAAAAAATGTATGTGAGTACAGTTTGATATTTGTCCATTACTGTAATAAAATCTTTCTTAAATCCTAGCTTGAAGTGCAAAAAAATAAGGCATACTATCTCTGGATTAACAAATGGTTGGCTCAAATTATGATTTTTGCTTTAAACAAATGAGATACATTTGACCATGCTTTTTGATTATAGAAGTTTTGTTTATATCTAATATTTTACTCATGAAAAAAAAAAGACTTAATGTAATATAACCTGGCTATATGCTACAGAAAATGCAATGACTTTTGGATCATCAAAAAAATTCCATATGTATTTCTGATGCTAAATCTGTGCTAAAAGCAACATTGTATGGTCATATGACACTTTCATGCTTGTAAATACAGAAGACAATTTATTTTATATTCTAAGGAAAGACTGTTTTTCAAGCTAACGTTCCAAAAATTAAATCATAAATGCTATTTGCTAATGTTGTGCTGCTTAAGTTAACGTCTTTTCAAAAATATAGATCCACTTTTTTGAGAGAAGCATTTTAAAAATTCATTATAATGCAGCAATCCTCAAAATACTTTACTATCATTATATATTACAATATACTTTAATATTGAACCTAAAATTTCATTCCATAATGAGTAACTTTACTCTATTTTCTTGAGACAGTGAAAATTATTAGTCCATTGAAAAAACAGGTGGCCAGAAAGATGGATCAGAATTTTTTATATATTTTTCTATTCACAATAATATCCAGCATACTTTGTTTTTTTTATCACTTAAAATTGCATGCTTTGAAGAATTTGGAAATAAAAATATGGTGCTGTGGAAAACTAGTCTTATTACAGAAAATAGTTTAATGTATTTCACTACACTGTATGTTTTCAAAGTGATTATTTTGTATACCCATCACAAATAGCAGTTTATTGTGAGATTTTTTAGTTTTTCTGTAAATGACTGGAATTATTAGTGGCATGTGGAATGTATTACTTTGCTATTCTTTGGTCAACCTCCACATATCAAAAAACAAAGGAGAGTGGCACCCCTCTTATCTTAATACTCATTGTTTAACAAAAATAAAATTCATTATTTTTTTTATTATTAATGATGTAAAATTACATTTCTGGTATTTAAATATTAGATACATAGAAGAAGCACCTGGATAAATTGGTGCTTGAAAGAAAAGGTTTTAATAAAGATATTTTACAAGGGCTTACTTATGGATCTGAGGCTTGAACATTTAAAAGAAGAAAAATGGCAGCTAAAAATGGAGATTCATATATGAAGTTAAATAACAAGGGATATGTAAAAATGAAATGCAAGATTACAAGAATATACCAGATATATCATTGGTATCAGTAAAAGAATTAAAAGGCACAAATGATAGTGAATACATAATTGGCCCTAAAGTAAATCTTAATAATTATTGTAAAAAATGTAAAATGAAAATCATATATGAGATGTATGAATAGGATAAGGAAGATTTTTGCATTACCGAAAAGAAAAATTACAAATTAGAAAGAATAGATTAAATTAAATCAATTTTTTTTTCTGCAATGGGTTAATTAATAATGGTTAGAAATATTTAAGACATATATATTAATTCTAATATTCTCATAGATAAATGAATTCATAATATTATTTCAAGGAGCTTCCATGTAATAAAAATATAATAGCTAAATAAATGATTTTTCAGTACAATAACAAATACTTTCTTTAGAGTTTTTTTTCCTCAAATCATAAGAATGCATGTGGTGAGATAATAGTATGACTCTATATATATATAATAAAATAATTTGAAGCAAATAGTTTGATTTTTGAGTTTTTAGAGATATGGCGGAATTGAGGTGAAGAATGCATTGATAATATATTTATATTGTAACCTTTTAATTGGTTCATTATACTAACTGAGTATATAAAATTTATATAATAGTTAAAATTTAAAATTTTTAAAATATAACTTGAACAAATAATTTAATATATGACGTTTAAGAGAGAATTTAGTGGGAACAAGAAATGCACTTTTTTTTTTATTTGTAATTATTTTTTTATATATTAGTTATAATGAGATATTATTTTATATAGCACTATGTTTTTTATGTAATAGTGATATTAGCGTTTAAGCCAATGCACATACGCTTTAAAGATAAATTATAAATGAATACTCTCGATTTTTCCAGACACAAGATCATTTCCACATGCTTAAGATTTGCCCATACATAAACATTTGGGTTGAAAGAACGGGTGGATTCATTCCATTCTTTTTAAAATATTATATCTTGTGTCTGGAAAAATTGAGAGTATTCATTTATAATATATTAGTTATGTAATTTTAATATAAGTGATTTTAACAAAGACAAGTAACTTTACTTGTATAACTAGATTAGATTAAATAGAAGCTATTATAACAGTGATCATTTAAAAAAAATGAGTTGATTATTTTCTGCACTGCATTTTGATAAATAATATTAGTAAAATAATTTATTTATTATCAAAGAATAATATATTTTTAAAAAATGGTAATGACAATATTATTTCAAGAATAAAATATTAAAATATCCTCATAAAACTAAGTAAAATGATAATGTATTTTAAATTTTAATTGAAAATTTGTTTAAACTTTATCAATTTCAAAAATATTTATTGATTTTTTTTTTTTTGTTAAATTTTAGACAACAAGTTAAATATTAAAACAAACAAACTGGTAATCAATTTTCAATTCATTGACCAATGAAATTTAATTAATTGTTTCCATGTTATGCTTTTGGGGGATATAAATAAAAATGAGTAGACAAACTTGGAGAAAAAAAGGAAAGAAAAATCATCAAAGAAAAGTGAACTGTTGTTTCACATAAAAAGTTTGTAAAAACTTATCAAATTTAAGGTATTTTATTTTTGTAAAGAATTAAATAAGTAAGTTAATTGTGATGAAATGAATATAAGACACTTAATAGTAGTTTAAAAATGAGGAAGTTTAAACTAATTTCTTTGTCTGCATAACAGATTAGAATCTACAATTTTAAAAATGCTATAGAAGGAAAAAGTGCAAGAATATATTATTACTATTGATGAAAAATTCATGAAGGACAAGGATACCCCATTTCAATGAATTAAAAGACAGTCACATAAGAAAATACTTTCTATTTATCTCTGCTTTGTTAACTAACTTAACTGATAGCTTAATTATGAAGAGGAATAAAATAAATATACAAATCGTTAACTTTTATAAACTAATGAAAATAATTTGAATTTTAACATAATTTATAATGGAAACTAAAAGTTAAAAGAAAACAGTTGTTCTTGTTAATCAAAATAACTGATATTATTCAAATTAACCTTATAAAAATAATATTTAAGGAATAAACATTCATAATATATTTTATAATAATAATAAAAAATATTAATTACACAAATATGATAGTGAATGCTTATTGTCAGTTATTTTAAATGAAAGCAATATTTACTAAGGCAATAAACCTTTAAGCATGTGCTCTTGAAATACGAAGGTAGGGACCTCTACAGGTCTTAACCGCAAGCTTACTCTTTGGAAGAAAAGAGGGGAACTTCTTTACTTCAACCTACTTTCATTAAGGAAGAGTATTTTATTTAGCCACTACGATTTTCTATTGTATTAGAAAATATTAAAAGGATGTGAATTCAACAAAGAAGAGCTATTAATTTTAAGAATGCCAAATAATGATAAAAAATTATATTACAGGAGATTTAACCTAAATGAACTTATTTATGTTTATATTCAAGAAGAAAATAATTCTTATATGAAATACAAAAATAAAAAAAAAGTTTAAGTGAAAATGACTTATTAATTAATGCTACAAATAATTAAATATTATAATGATGGGACCAATATTCACTTATGTTTTGACTTGATTGTTTAACTACAATTTTTATGAACTTTTATGATATTTATGTGTAGTTAAGATTCAAACATGTTTAAATATGAAAAATGATCCATCGAAGCATTGAACTTTTAGAGAGTTTATTCCATTATTGTTATTTATAATTCTTAAGTGTTTTACATAGGATCCTGGGAATCTCTAGTCAATGGAGAAGATAATAGTAATAACTTGCAAGGGAGTGTTAAGCATTATGTTGAAGTCTATAAGAATGCAGAGCAAGGAAGAAGAATTAAAAAAATAAACAATATTTTTTTTTCCTTTGGATATTGTTTTTAAATATAAATGCAATATTAGTTATTAAGTTCACTATTAAGGTATTTGAATTGAATATGTTGCCGTATTAATATGTTTTATATTTTTAAAGTTTATTTTTAAATTAATAACTTTAAAAATTATATTTAAGAAATTAATGCTGTATGCATGAATGTGGTAAAAGAGAGAGTATGTTATTTAAATTAATTTATTGGATGTTTTTTTAAATATAAAACATTTAATAATTAAATTATGTCATCATAATGAATCATGAGATGGAAGCCATAGTAATAAAAAAATTTCTATGATATTTAAATCTTAAATAGTAATATAAAGTGGGGTAAATGTATGAATGATAAAGGTGACCAAAGAATTATGATCTCAGTTTAGGTATTAAAGTAGAATATTGATATTTGTCAAATTATATAGAATTTGTTTTGTAATATATAATTGTTAAATGTGTAGAATAACACTTGATGGGAAAATGAGATTGTAGTTATTAATCTTGTGGTAAATTATAGTCATTGATGCCAGAAATAGGTGTTATAGTCAGATAAGTTATCAATCCAGGATATGAAGAAACACCTTGAAGAACTGATAGAAATAGCATAATTGCACTGGTCTATGTGACACCCATATTTGTATTTTTTGGTACATATAGATGAGAGGAATTTCCACAAAATATGGATGTTAATTTCTATAAGAACTTAGTATAGAAGTCTGGATATTAAAAAATATCATTGAGACCACAACGACTACTTGCCAAGGTATAACATTCCATTTAAAAAAAGACCTCCAGTTCCATATTTATAGTTGTTAGTTTATTAAAATCAGTTTCTTATCTATGGAATTCTTTTAGATAGCAAAGAAAGATATAGATTAAGCATCAGATGAAGACTAGTTATATATTTTGAGAAATATTATAATTTCCTTCCTAAGTGGTAAAGGACTGTTTTAGACAAACCCAAATAAATACAAAACAAATGTTATAGTATTTAAATAATATCTAAATGATACCATACTAAAAGATAAAATGAGATCAATGATGAGAATAAAAAGAGATAAAGAATGAACAGAATGAATGATCATCTAATAGTAATTAAATCTTGATTCGATTAATTATTTCAATATGTTATAAATCTTATATTAAAAAGTACAACAATATAAATCTGAATTTTAGGTGCAATTATTGATAGAGTTTGCATGAATATAAAATATGAAAGTTTAATAAAGTATTATATTTTATGTAAATAATGTAAAAAGGATAATGTATTGCATTATTGAATGGAAGAGAATTAAAAATCGAACCCATATGAAGAACACATAAACGTTATAATTAAATTTCAACATGAAAGAAATTGTACATCTTGAGGATAACAAATTTAATATTTAAGTAATAGAATACTTGCTTAATATGAATGCTAAATTTAAAAGAGGTGTATGTAGTTAAGGTATTGATTTTATCAATGTAAATAATTGTACAGATATTTTAATAATGTTATAGGTGTTTCATAATTAATTATATTATGTAATATTTAAGAGTTTGTTATTTATTATTATTGTTGTTCAAATAAACAAATATTTTGATATAAATTTTAGACTAATGGCTTTATTTCTACTTAGAATTATTATTATTATTTTTTAAGTGAATAGCATCGGCCGGGACGCGAACCCGCAACCCGGGCAACTGCCTGCAAGTGCAAGGCAGTCACGCTGACCTCTTGACTACCAATGCAAGACAACTTAGAATTATTTTTATCACAAAGTCATATCAAAGCACATAAATTATATTAAATGATTACAATCAAAGACATAATTATTAGATAATTATGCATAAAATATTATAAAGAAGAACTTGATAAATTATTTATTTATTAAATTAAATTATAATTATTTAAGTAATGCTATTTAAGAGCATCTGATTTTAATTGGAAATGATAATATCTTGGAAGTCACATTATTCTTATTTTAAAATTAATTTGAATTCATTTTTAGAATAAATTTAAGATGGTATATGAGTTTACAAGAGAGATTGTTATTAGAATATCCTAGCAGATTTAGATTTTATGTTAAAATAAAATTTAAAAGAGTATATGTAAATAAGGTTAATTCATTGAAGTGACTAAAAAAGGGAAGGCTGTTGTAATTATCTTGTACAGTTTCTGATGATAGTAAAAGTATAGTTTGGTTTTATAATTAATGCTAGTGTAATGAAAATATGGGATATTCAAGTATAAATCATTTATTGGAAAATAAGGTAGGAAATAATAAATGTTAATTTCTTATATTATGACTATTAAACCTAAGTTAATTTTAAGAAGATGATTTAATTAATGTTTGTAATGTTCGGTGTAGTTATTATTAGGATACTTGAATCAGTAAAATCCCTCCTATTATCCAATTATCTTATAGTGAGTAATTGTTATTTTATTATAAGAGAGTAATTGTTATCCTTGAGATATCCATAAGGTAGAAATAGTTATGATAAAGTATTTTAAAATACATTTGATTTCATTATTTTATATGTAATTTATTAGATAAGTGAAAGGAAAAATAATCATTATTTTCAATGAAAGATTATGTTAGTCATTGTCTGTTGTGGGAATTTTCCTAAAGATTATACCAGGATAATGGTTGGAAGATTTTTACAATAGTGATGTTATTGGAAAGTATATTTTATATGCTTTCTCAATGTTGAAACTGCTATATTGTGACCATCTCTTAAGTCTACGTTATGTGTTATATAATATACGTTTCTAGTTAATTGTTAAGTCTCATAAAGTAGTGTTTTTCTATATTTTATATTTTAATATTGGAGCTAAACTAAGGATAGGATCGATTTGTACAGTTTATACATGGGGGTTCAGTGTGGACAGATTACAATATATAATATTTTATAATAAACACTTTTATCCACTGTGAACCAAAAGTGATAAAATAATGATTTTTGGTACTTGTGAGATTTCAAGTAATAAGATGGCACCCTGTATTTTTGATAAATGCACAGTTTTAAGCCTATAATTTACTGAAGATGTGTTAGTTGTTAAATTTAAACACAATTATTAAATCAATTGTCAAATTTAAAATAAAAAAAAGAATAAATTGCAATAAATTTCATTAAGAAGCTTTATTTCAATTTTTTAATTTATTTATATTATAATATGGAAAGGGACAAGACGCTCTTAACATGGTCGTACTTTGGATCAATTCAGCATGTTTCTTTTTGTTAGCAGTTTTTTTTTTTTGGAAAATTGTCATAATGATAAAAATTTAGGACCTTCTTGTCAAAGAACATGATGCAGTGGACTATTTCCAAAGGTATGGTATATTGTCCTCCCGAAAAGTGTGCGTTAATGGTCATCATGATATGATTGCATGCCACCAATATAAATAAAATGTAAATATTGCATTTATATATATTTTTCATTTTTCTATTAATAAGTTAATCCAAAAAAAGAAAAAGAAAATAAACTGTAAATATTGTAATTAACTTTTCCATAATGATTTCTTTCTAAAACACAGTAATAAAAAATAAAATGCAATTATTAAATGCTACATTTCCTAGCAGGCATATTTTTTTTTTTTGTAAACATTTTTTTGGGGGCTCTCGAAACTGTAGATTTATCAAAAATATGGCTGCCATCTTGTTTTATTTAAAAAAAACTCACTAGTACCTTATTTTCTTCAACTACTATTGAGGTTGTAATATTTAACTTGAAATAAATTAAAGATAATTATTTTTTATGACTTTTTAAAACATAGTAAATAAAAGTGTTTATTATAAAATATTTTTATGTACATTATTTTTAAATTTTTAATATTTGGATATTTTTTCTATCCTATTTAAACCAAAGGAGAAAAATGATGTTGCAGATTTTGTAACATTTTAAAAGAAATTCATAAAGCGTTAGAAATTTATTCAATATTATTTTGTTTATAAAAGAAATGTTTTCTTTATTTAAAAAAAAATCTGTTATAATCAAAATAAAATAAAATTTTATCTTGAAATTGAGATTTGTTTTTAATTTTTATATTAATCGATCATTCATACTTTTAATGTAACTTTTTTTTTAAATGCGATGCGATGCACTATAGCTTCTTCTTTTTCGGAATCAGGAATCTCTCAGCCACTATGCCCAGAGAAACCTGTTAGCCATCTCTTCCCTTTCCATTCTCCACTCTAGGTTTTTTCTATATTCTTCTCTATCCTGCTACATCCCATTTTCACTCCATTATCTTTGTCCATTTGTGGCCTTTACATCTAGATCCCTCTTATCTTTTTTCAAACCCAGCGTAAAAACCCAAGAATCTACTTTCTGTATAATCACTTTGTTTGTATTTATTCTTCCACAACTTCATTATTTGTATGCTTTTTGCTTGTAGGCATTTATATTCAATTAACAGATGTTGAATATTTTCCATGCTTCCTTACATAACTTGCAGACTAAATCATCCACATTTCTCCATTTATGTGTATATTCCCTTGTTATTAATGATCCTGTTTGAGCATTAAACAGTTAACTACTTTCCTTGCTATTATTAGAAATTAACTCACACCTAATATTCTGGTTACTTTTATATATACTTAAACTCTTACTATTCTCCAAATTAGTTCTCCATCTCTCCAACTCCCTATTTTTTATTAATGCATCTATTTTTCTATCCCATTCTTTGCCACTATAACAATTCTCCTAACAAAATCATCTTACCTTTTGTATCAGTATACTAACATAAAATCTGTATTCAAATCTTTAGCATACTATACTACCTTTCTCACCCATCTTGTTGCCTAACATTTACTCATAGCCCAATTAAATCCAATTTGACTATTCTCTTATTATACATAAATTGCAATCTATTGAACATTTTCATTTTACTTTTTGCATCTCTCATATAATAACTTGACCATCCTATTTTCAATGAATTGCTGCCTTTGCCATCCACACATTTGCATTTAATGCATGTCTTTCTACTTCTCTTTGTACTTTCTGTAAGTAATCTAACACCCCTTTATTAACACATAACACATTGTTACCATAAGTTAACCCTGCTATTGTCACTCCCTTCCATACAATTTTTGCCATATCATAAAGAAATTAACAATGTTTTTATATAAAAACATTGTTAATTTCTTTATCAGTCCCTTTCTTGTAACTTCATTTATCTTTTTTTTTCACATTCTTTCAAGTAGTTTCTCTGATTACTTAAGACAATTCCCAAATAGATATATCTATTCACCATACTTGACTTTATATCCCACAGTTAAAAATTTTTGTCTTCTCTTTCTTCAGTATTAATCAGCGTTACTTTTCATTTTTCTTCACTAAATTTAATCTTCATCTCTTTAACCACCCTTGCATATGTTCTCAGCAGAACTTCCATATCTTCTCTTCTTTCTGCACACAAAAAGACATCACCCTCAAATAAAAGACTTGACAATGTATATACTTCCTTGCCACCTAATAATGGTATCTCTATCCCTCTTTCTAGTCTTTCTATTTCTCTCTCCATTTTTCTAAAATACAATAAAAACAAAATAGGTGATTTATGGCATCTTTTCCTTAGTTCCACCCCATTTTTAACTCTGATTCTATATTTCCTAATTAATATTTATAGTAATTATTTTCATAAATCTCTTAATAAAATCCACTAAAACTTCATTCATTCACAAATTTACTAAACTTATCCATAATCTATTTCTATTTATTCTATCATATGCCTTCTCTATATCTATATGACCATACATAACTGTCTAACTGTAATCCACTTTGCCACCCATCCAGGAACCATATATGCAAAAATTTTATATAACACTGATGTTATCACTATCAGTCTTGTTTAACTTTCTATGATCATTACTCTTTTATTTAAATAATAGCTTTATTCTTGTATTATTTCAGCAATCTGAAAATTCTGTCTTCTGTGCCATTTTATTAATACATGATAATAGATTTAATTTTGTCATATTTTCCCAAATTCATCACTATCTCTGCTGCCCATCCATATAAACTCTTGCCTTTCCTTATTTCAATTTCTTCCCTGCCTCAGTTAATTCAATTTCTGTAAACCTAATACTTCCATTACTATATGCTTTTATGTTTGTTATCACTCTGTCCTTCACATCAACTTTTTTTCTATGTTCATTTTATACTTATTTAAGATTGTCTCATACTATCTCTCTCTCTCCCCTACATTCCTTCTTTTAATATATTTCCAAAAAATTTTACTTCCCAGCTCTTCCACTTTTATTAATATCCCCCAATAATTTACTATTTAATTTCATTCTCTCTATATAATTATCTATTTTAGCTAAGTTCTTTTTTTAAAATAGTTTTTCCATTTAATATTAACATCCTTGTTTTTAATGACACATTTATATACTCTGCATGCTTTTCCCCTCTCTTTTACACTTTTACTAATTTTCACTTTTTTATTACTTTTATTTTTCTGAATATTCTCACCTAAAACACTATTTGCCACCTTTTCTATCTCAACACACCATCTTTATATCTATCTCCAACAAACTCTTCCATGATTTTTTCTATTTTTATTTTATATTCTTCTAACTTATTTTTATCATTTATTCTATATCCACATCTTTGACTATCCTGTCTACTTTTATTACTATTTTCCATCACATTACTAACTATAAGTATTTAAGAATATACTGCCCTCTTGTATGCATTACTGAAAACTTCTTTAACCAATATCAACCTTTTGGAAATTGGTTTGCCAACTCCTCTATAGTATAAGCTACCAAATCAATCAGAAGAATTTCCTTACCATACTGCATTGTCATTGATTTTTAACATATGAACAAAATTTTGAGAAAGTCTGTTGAAGTTGTTCAACATTACACTTCTGTATAGTCTTTATTTTATACAAAAATCCAATATGTTGGGTTTGATTTCTTTTTAATTTAATTTATAAATGAATAGTATTATTAGAAAATCATATTTGACCTTTTAAAATATTTAGAATCTGACTTGTAAGTTAAAGCCATATACCACAAATATCATCAATTGATTTAATACAAATATTTTTTTCAGAAAAAGAACAAATTATTTTTTATCTTACATTTTTTTTTAAAATGTGAATAAATAAAGACAGATTTATTATAAATTTATCAAATTCTGCTTTAAAATATGATATTTGCTTTATAATAATTATAATATTTGAAAAAATTTAACATGTCAATTCTATCAGATAATGATGTAATAGAGACTATGGTTTTCAATCTTTATATTATGGTGAAATTTATTAACTTCTATTTCTAAAAATAAAAAATAAATGTATCAAGCAAACGTTTACATAGTATTTCTTTAAAATAATCAAATACATTTTAAAATTTATACATAGACTTATAAAATATCTAAAGGTTGGTAATCATAATTTTTATGCAGAAATTGTAACATTTATAGATTAAATTATGCTTAAGTATGTATAATCTCAATTGTAGTAGAAAACTGAAAAATCATAAATTAAAAAAAAAAATATGATTAATAATAAAAATATTAATTGCACTGAACATGTATTGTCAAGCATTGTTAGCCAAGAGGTCAGCACAGCTGCCTTGCAAGCAAGCAGTTGGTTGCAGATGGTTGTTGCGGATTTGCCTTCCAGCCGACGCTATGACATATAAAAAAAGGTTTCAAATTAAATGATTCATTATACTAAAATGTGATGGTCAATTTTTTTGCTATTTTCACAACTCAGCAGCAGAAGACTTAAAAAAATGAATACAGAATTACACTTCTAATGGTAGTGGCTACAACATATTGTAATCATATTTTGTTTTATGGCTGGTGTAGTAAAACTTATCATCTAAAATTATTAGAATCTTTAAGCTTCACCTAAGAATAAGATACACAATATTACAGTCAGTATTGATTGGATAAGATCTAACAACTTGAAAAAAGTTCTATGCTTTCTTAACAAATGTTCATTAAGCTCCACTGCAATGTGAACTTCAATTTACGACTATCGCAGGCGAGTACATTAATCAACATACCAGAGAGCTATATTGAAAAACTTTCACTTCTATTCCTGGATTAAACCTTCAGCAAGACTAATGCAAATTAATTAAAAATACACAGTTTTGAAGCTTACTAAAATATCCGAGTTTATTTTGCATTACGAAAATTATAATCTCATTTTAGAATTTAATAACTGAATAAAATATAACTTTGACAAAATGAAATGTATATTTTTAACATTTTTTTTTTTACAAAAAAAAAGATGAAATAATTTTTACAATTTAAAAGAATGTTACAAAGAGTTAATGATTAATTAAATTTTAAAATAAAGACTGCAGAAATTATTCAAGTGAAAAATTAATAAAATCTAAATTTTATGAATTCTTCACTTCAATGAAGAAATTAAATAATACACACACACATACACACAAAGACAAATTAGTTAATTTTCTTTTCTATGAGGATTTTAATTAGGAAAAAAAAAATAGCTAAGAAGTTTGTTTGGAGATGTCGAAGAATTAATATATTTTTAATATTTTTTTTATTTTAAAAAGCCTCTAAATGCTAAAGTGATTGTTTAATTTAAAAAAAAAAGAAACAGATCTTTCCGTTAATTTTTTTTCCTATGATTTTACCAACAAAATTTATTTTTTAATATAATTTCTCCAGATTAGCTCAATATGATAAGAACAGATACCATTCATTAAGAGTTACATAAAGAATTTTGATATTGGCATTATGTAAATTTTTGATACATATTTATATAAATGATGCCTTGCGTGGTTTTGCATAGGATTGGGAGGTCCCAGGATAGATTCTGACGGTCGAACTCCTGCACAATAAAGACATATGCTTTTTTTATGTAAATGGTTTCTGATAAATACAAATCTAATATATACATATAAATTTACAGTTATATAAAAACTAACCATTATCATAAAGTTTACCAGAAAATACACAAATATTTGAAATACTGTATGTAACATTCAAGTAAACAAACACCACTCATAAAATGAAGATTTTGCAACTTTCTATTTCCAGTTTTTATAGCATGCTTATACAAACATTCCTATGAAATATAGTGCAGACTTGTTTTGATATTCTACAACATGGCAGGTGGAATTTATATATGAAGGTAGAAACAAATCATTTCATAAACATACTGCAGGATGAAAACAAAAATAATATGAAAATATGAAAGTGGGCAATATTATATGCATTTGATCAACTATAAATACTATAATAAATAATATTTTTTGCATAAAAAGTATAAAATTTAATTTATAATTAATATGATGTTATATATGCATTTTAATGTATTATTAGTATATTTTTTTGCTTATGTTTTTATAATGCAGAATGTGATAACTGATGAGAAAAGGGAACAAATTTGTCTTACATAAGTTATTTTTTTATTATTATGTATATTATGCATACAGCTGTTTTAAATATTATATAATTGTTCTGATCCAAAAAGAACTGGGCTAAATGAATTATTTAAAAAGTGGCATGGATATTCAGTACATCTTGTAGGGATTTATTAATAGTGGCCTTAAATTGTATTAATTTATAAATACTTCTTATAAATAATAACATAGCTCAAACCATGGCACATGTGCTTTACAGATGGAACACTATTTTAACTGAATATTCTCCTTTCCAAACACAAGATAAAGTCTTTTTCAAAGACAGAATGGATCACTTTATTTTTTTCACCCAACCTATATGTATGGGCCAATCTGAAGCATTTAGAACTGAGAGCATGAAGCTTTTGAATAATCACTTTAAATTACTAATGATATGATTTTTATTAATGATGCTTGCAAAATTTTAACAATTTACAATATGTCATTATTAATTGGAAACATGATCATTTGTAAATATTTTATTTATATAATGTGATATATAAAAAACATTGTGCTATATAAATAAAATAGTTGCATATGTTTAAGTTTCCATCTAATAATGATGTATTGTAAATTGTTAAAATTTCACAAGCATCATTAATAAAAATCATATCATTAGTAATTTAAAGTGATTATTCAAAATCTTCACACTCTTAGTTCCAAATGCTTTAGATTGGCCCACACATATAGCTTGGGTGCAAAATAGAGTGGTCCATTTTGTCTTTTAAAAAGACTTTATCTTGTGTTTGGAAAGGAGAGTATTCAGTTTAGATAGTGTTCCATCTGTAAAGCACATATGCTGTGGTTTGAGCTACATTATTATTTATATTTTATATAAAAGACATTGCGCTATATATAATAAATCTGTCTTTTCATCATCTATGCATCATTTTTAAATGTTTAGTTTAGATACATTTTGAAATTTAGTGGTAATGTGTGTCAGCTGTATAAGATAGAATAAATGGTTGAAGAGAGTTTAAAAGTCTGTGTTCAAATCCCCTAGACATTAAAAATATATGACAAAAACAAAACAATTGTAAATAGTAACAATACATAATGATACATACAATTATTTTTAGTTGAATGACATATATCGAAAAAGCACTTCTGTATTTCAAATAAAACTGTAATGGTGAAAAAAGTAAAATAACCTTTAAATAAGCCTTTAACAGACCTTGCAGAAAGATAAAGAAGATAATAGTCAACAGACTTTACAATTATGGATCTTAAAGGGGTGAGAGTTTTCCAACTATGGTTATATTTTCTAAAAATAGTTAGATAAAAACTGGATAATTGTCTAGATAGACCATATATCACCGATCACATGAAAAAGTTCAACATAAAAAACATTTACATTTTTTCAGCTGAAATTTGAACCCAGATCATAGGCATGTAGACTGATATGCTAAGATGCACATGGGGTACTTCCAATAATGGATATTTTGTAAGTGGCATTGTTTCATTAAAAGACTTTATTGGGCTCATTAATTTACAAATAAAAAATTTAATTAATTAATGAGTTCAAATGTTGCAGATTATTTTTAATCATTTAATGGAAATTTTAAGAATATTTTCAAATATAACAGCTTTACCAGTATATTGAGTTTTCTTGTATAGATGAGCATGCTTCTTATATTTCAATAATCAATAATTTGTCTTATTATTTATTTGCATTCTATGCATTAATGTTCTTTGGCATTTTTTTTTATCATCTCCATCACCCTTTCCAGATATTTGATGAATATGCTTTTTGAGAGTGGATCTCTTTGCCTTAGGTCTTTTGTAAAGGATAGTTTAAAAATAATGGATTGCAATTCCAAAAGCTGTGAATAAATTTGACTGGTTACATATTCCCCTTCAGCATAGTATTTAATCATAATGTATACATTTTTTAAAAGTGTAGTATATAATATTCCATTGGCTGTTTTAATGGGGATAAAAATAATCTCCATCCATTATAATATTTGCTGTATTTTATCTCAAACTTCCTTTCAAACACTATGCATTGTGCATAATACATCATGCCTTGATCAACTTTGATTAAAATAGAATATGTATTGTTTACTTGAACTGCAAGTGTATATTATTTTTAACATGCACACACACACTATATATATATATAATCATTAGAAAACAGTCAACACTTAGACAATCCCAATATAGATAACAATCAAGAATTTTAAACTGTTGTCAAGACAACCTCCTTTTAGCAATAGGGGTGGAATCCCCCCACCTCCATTAATGGTTTCATTTATTTATAGACATTAAAGATTGCAACTTGACTACAGAGATATATACCATAGATACTATATACTTGTTATGTTTAATATGCATATATAAACTAAGACTATAGTATAAAAAATTGCAAAAAATAATAATATAGTTATTAAAAATAAATTGAGAGAGCATATTTACTTATATTTTACTGAATGTAGTTCACTTATTCATTCACTGAAAAAAGAAGAAGAATAAAAAAATTACTATATCATATTTTTATTTTGAAATAAAATGAATAGCAAAATGTCTGACTTCCAATGAAAATTAAATATTCTCTGGGTTATGTTCTTTTTTTTCAATAGCTGTTATAAAAATGAAATAATAATTTTGTTATATGATTTCTTTAACTGTTTTGATATTTTTAAGTCAGTATCATCATAGTATATTCTTAACATTTGTAAAATTTTTAGCAAACATTTTATTATATAAAATATTGCATGTGTATTTCAGAAAGGATAATAAAAGAAGAACAGAAGGAATATGCTTTCAACATAAACTGAAGACATTTTGTTAATAAGTATGATCATGTTTGGTGCTCTGAGATGGAAAAATAACTGTTGGCATACTGTAAAATTTATTTTTTTTAAAAAATATTTATTTATTTTTTAATGTGATTGCATATGAGGTCCTCAGAAATGGAAAAAGGGCTTCTTGCACATTGTAAAAAATATTAAATTTATGAAATTTAATATGCTTTTTGTATATTTATTTACATCTTTGCTTGGTGTTTTCATTTGCTTTTGGATAGTACATAACTGAAGTCATATTGATGCAGTAGCTTCACTGTAAGTTTGATTGCAACATATCTGAGTTTTAAGATCTACCACCACACTGTAGATCAACTGATGATTGGAAGTTTTTTTCAATGTATATAGGTATGAGAAAGTTCTTTCTCTTGACTTATTAGATTGATAGCTTTCAAAAAATTTGCTGTGCAATTCAATAATGTTAAGAATTAATTTGATTGGTTATATATATATATATATTGTAACCGTTCGATTGTTGTCCCAACTACATAATATCACCAAAACATAAGTGCGCTAAGAATTGTAACTTCGATCACCGATCAATTCCCGCTGCACATTGTCAGCTATTAAGAGCTGTAACCAAAAGCATATCATGCCATCTATATTATGCACCAAAGACCACAACCAAAATCTGGAGCAACTTACCACAGACCAAACTAATGATATAACATAAACTTTTTATGATTTAATTTGATCGCAGCCAGGGTGTACCGTGAAGACCTATCATAGTAGTATGATAAAATACATTAAACAAATTATAAGTATGTAATGTTATTATCTTTCAAACCTTAATTTGCGATTTTCATTGTATGAGACCCGATGGCTCGACCATGTACAAGATGGCATAATTTGTGGAACTACATAAGATTATGAAATTTTAAACCATCTATATGATTTTTAATACAAATGCTAGTCCAGGTAAAGCTTTGCAATAAATAAACATAAATACTTGGGTTCTTTTTTTTATAGTTTACTATATCACTGAGACTCTTATTATACTGACAAATGACAATTTAAAAACGTTAAGTAAATATATTCAATCATGTCATTATCTGGTAAATCTGTTTACAGGTTTAATAATCAATTTATATTGTATACTAGAATCAACTACGCAAAGCTAAAATGATGGAAAAGGTAAATGGGATTTTATTGTACCTTACACATCATAAACTACCAAAGACGAAAAGCATCCAAATGTTTTCTCAAAATATCACTAAACTCTTATATCATGTTGACGATACTATGTACTTCAATGTATGCTCTATCCAAGGTTTATGATTTCTGATTTTATGAATGACAAATAGCAATGGCACAGTAAGTTTAATTATAAATCAACGTTTATTTACAAATTTATGAATAATAAGTAATTAATTCTAATGTTATAATTAAAGACAGAAATAAACAAATAAAATAAATAAATTATAATTCCATCGACTTCCTTCAATAACATATCATAGGTACGGTTTTTTAAAAACCTAATCATACCTTATATTTCAATTTGATATAATGAATGTATTGAGGAAATTATACTAAATTCAACATTAACTCATGAAACATCTAATGTCATTTCCAGATTCAATAAATCTATACTGTAAACTTATAATAATATAATAAATAATATTATATCTGTAGGATTTAGCTATAATGCAATCATTAAATAAAGTGAAAATTTAAACTTACATTCAGGTAAATAATAATCAACCAACAGTTAATTATTATGAGGTAACTTGAATAGAATGTCCTGCTACAATTTGATGATCTAACTTATAAATTATACTTACAAATGGAAGAAGATGATTTAGCAGAATAACTAAAATACTTTGCCCAACTTATATCTATGAAGTAAAACCATATTCCTGTGGATGCATTTATCTACACATAGGAATTAAATAACACTAAACGCTTTGTGGATTTATACACCATCATAAAGTAATAAGTATAATTACACAATTCCGCGGATTAACCACCAGCGCAGGAATGAGTGTAAAATACAAAAATGGCAATTAAGTAATCTGCGGATTAACCACCGGCACAGATTAATGCCTTTCAACATTATAAAACAACATTACTATTTACTTCACATTACAGTGCAAAATCATCCTCCTCAGTTATTCTGACTATTCAGAAAACACTAACATTTTAGCAAATGTAGGTTCTTGCATAATAAAATGTTACACTAATCAGGACAACTAATGTACTAACTTATCTTGCTTAAAATAAAACATATGTAATATAATATAAGTAATATTAGTATAGGAATAGAAATCTGGAAAGACTCACAAAATACCTCATGAAAAATTGATACATCTCATAAATTCATTTAGTACTTTTCAAGCTTTTTTGCAAGCGCTATTCTCTTGAATAAGTATTTTATTCAACCCCTATTAATTTAAACTCAATAAAATATAACTTATGAACTTCACATGCAAGTTCATATAACGATAAAATTAAAGTAATGCATTATTCATCAAATACATAAAATCTAACAGGTGTGTGTGTGATATAAATTAAATGTATAGCATTTTATAGTTCAATACATGAATTCTAGCAGGTGTGTGTATCACAAATTAAATTGCATAGCATTTTATAACTACAAATATGATCCGTGAAATCCATGTACGATGTGTCGAACAATAAATATACGAAGTAATAGCTACAATTATAGTTGAATTCCATACATGTAATTTTATCCATTTGTATTAGTTATTATAAGCACTATTAGATTAACGATTTTACGTGGCTCCATAAACATGAAACAATTCCAAAACATGACACGCAGAGTTTAAATGAAAATGTTTTCTCATAAGTTATTAATTTCTACATTTCTCTATTAAAACTGTTCCAAGTTTATCACATCCATGCTAATATTTATTTATCCATGCTTAAATCTAGGAATACTAATTATAGCAATTAATTTAATCATTCCAAACTGACGATAAAATTAGAAAATAGCTTTGATTAATTATTTGAAGACTGTTTTTATTATCCAAATGGTAAACAAATTAACTAGCAAATATATTACTGGCATTGCAAAGTTAAATATCAATCAATACTATATTTTTTATTAAAATTATAAACGGTAATATTAAACTATGTTAATAACTTTAACATTTTACTTTAATTTAAACTTCTTTTTTAAAAAGCAAATTTTCATATTTATAAAACTTCTGTAATTAAAATACTTATTTAATTTTTCCAAATTGTGGAATAATAAATATTTTAAAACATACCAAAATCTTGCAATTAATTCTGCTTTTAAACTGGAAAACTCCGACATATTTCAAATGTAATATTGGAAAATTATTATTAGCGATTTGATCCACCTGGTTAGCCGACTTGAACAGACTTTTAAATTTAGCAATTCATCTTATTATTAAATACTACTATGTTATTTTTACGTTTATAGAAAACTTTGTGGTAATCCGTTTACTTGTTAACTATTTTAAAATAAGCTTATCATATTTACACCATTTGCCTTTTACCATTTTCTTTTCTTTCTCTCCCTCCAAAGCAACACTATCAGACGATCTTTTTTTTTAATTCGTGCTCCTTTCTTTTTTACATTGAAACGCATACGTAATTACTGTATTTATTTTTAATAATTAAATTTAGTTGAACAAATGGTTTTTTTTTAATTCAATGGAAATAATTTTAAAGACCATTTTAAGCAAATAAAAAAAATATTATTTTTAATAATATTTTACCAAATTTAATGTGTTGTCAAAATTTTTAAAAAGTTAAACATTTTGATATGAATTAGTATATGGAAAGAAGCAATTTAAATTTATTAAAATAATATAGACAACAAGTAAGGCAAAATATTACCCATTCTCTCTAATAAATTATTTTGAATATAAGAGAGTAATCTGTTCAAAGTGCAAATCAAGCCAATCAAATCACCAAAAGAAGACAGAGAAATTTTTATACCAGTTACATCAATTATTATATTTTATACTAAAATATATGGTTACAGTTTACACCCCCCTATGGAAAAAATTTATCTTTCTTCAGAATTCCATTTCATCAAATTCTACTAAGGTACATCATAAGTCACTATTTTTATTATCCTATCTATAATTTATCATCAATCTGAATATGGTATAACATTTACACGATATAAATCCCCCTAATTTATTGAAGGTACAAGTTTCAAACTACATGCATTGTAGGTGCCTCGGATTCCTTCAGGGGTTGAGAGCATAAATGCATTCTCTCCCACCTGGCTTTCAATCATGAAAGGTCCATTATATAAGCTTAAAAATTTTCTAAATTCGTTTTTCTTTAAGTTGCTAACATGAGGAGTACGGACAAATACAAAATCTCCGACCTTAAAAGGATGTGGTTTACCTTTATACTGTTTAGAGCACTTTTGGCTCACTATTTACATATGCTTCTTCATTGTCTATATGGTTCCTTCCCAAGTTAGCAACAGGCGCCCACAGCGAGGAACTTTTCCATGAGGCTCCTTCTAGTTTAATGTATTACTTTTAACATTCATCTTAATACCCTTTGTGTGAGGTGGTTTAATTCCACTAATAGAAGGTTGATCTCTATCTTGGGTCTTATTAATTAGACTAGGTTGACCATTAACTCTATGATAAAAATTTGGTCGTTTATAATTACGACTCCTACTCTGGTATCTTTTATCATGATAAGGACTGCTTATGGGAGCAACATTAACATTAGCAATGGAACAGTTATGAGAAGCTCTAGCATCCTTTCCACCTCTATATCTGTTTTCCAGGTCACATTCACTTGTCTCTAGTGCATCTAAGATCTCTGACACCTCATCAATTGTATACTTATCCGCAGCAATCAAAACTTGTTCAATCTGTCGAGGTAAGTTATGTCTTAAGATCCTGACTATATGATGCTCAGATAATGGAAAAGCAGTTAAAGTTTTAAGTTTGACCGCCTGTCCACGAAAAAATTGAGTATAGCTACCTTTATTAGCATTGTACTTTTCTCGAGTGATTTGATAACGCATGTTATCCTGACGATCTTCACCCCAGAAACTTGACATTATTAAATGTTTAAAATCTCCACATGTTTGAGGACAATCAAACAAAGACTGCCACCAATCTTTTGCAGCAGCATAAAGATGGTTGCTGGAGATAGCCAGTTTTTCTCTTTCTGAAAATGCACATAAAGTAAACAATTCCTCCAGATTTTGAAGAAATTCTAGAGGGTTTTCCAAATACTCCCCTTTAAATGGCTTAATCTTTAGAAATTTAAGAGCTGTAGATCCACCCATAGACATATCTGTGTTCTTGACATCATTGGCCACAGATTCAATTCCTAATGGTTTTTGGAAAATGGGAGTTGTGCGGAGACCAGTAAAATTACCATCTGATACAACTACTTCTTTAACAGAGGTCTCTGTCTCATCCACATAACACCTGGTGTTTTGACCAATGAAATTATCATTTTTCTCTTGAGCCTTTTGAATTTCCAACATTTTTAGCTGAAGATTTTCAATCTTTGCCTCTAGTTTCTGTCCTTCTTTAAACTCATTTGACTCATTTGGCCACTATTGACATTTATCCCTCACTTCCTTCAACTCTTTCTGCATCATTTCTAAATCTCCACTAAATTTAGCATTAGTCTTTTTCCAATTCTTTATTCTCTACTTTAGACCTATTGATAGTTTCCTCCAAAATCTTTTTAATGCTCCCTAATTCTGCTCTGCTCTCTGTTACAGATTCACTCATGGATTTAAATATGCCTTGTTCAAAAGTTGAATGACTCTCATTCATATTCTGAAGTTTAACTTCCATTTCAGTTTTAATTTTATCAATAGATTTAGCAGATTGAGACTCTACTTCTTGAACTTTATAGTTCATTTCACTAACTATTTGTGCCAACTGACTCCTTGAGTCTCCCATTGCCACATCAAGCACCTTCAGTTTAGTGTCCACCTTCTCCTCGTGGGTTATAAACTTGATTTCCAATTTCTTCTATCTGAACTTCCAAGTGCTTTTTATAATCTAAGAAATTAGCTTTAATTTCTTCTAATTTAATATCGGACTCCCCTTTAGCTGCCTTACAACTATTTTCTAATGATTGAAATTTTTGATTAAATTCCTCCACTGTTTTTACCCTAGCAGCTTCTATTTTTTCTTTCACAAACTCCTGAACTTCAGCCATTTTATTCTCAAAACTATCTAATTTTTCTAACATCTCTTTTTGGGAAAGAGATTGTTCGTTCATTCCAATCTCTATGCGTTGAAGCATCAACATAAACCGTTGTTGGAAATCAAGATCAGGAACTTCTTGGGTTCTCTCAGGATAATTAATTTCTTCAGAATCACTCATTTTGAGTATTTTATAACAACTATTTCAATATTTTGTGAAACCAAACTTTTACTTTCCTAAAATATATATGTTTTAATAACAATAATCAATTAAAATCTTGTTCAAGCCAACCAACCACTAAATCATCACCACCAATAATCTATCCCAGATGGTATATATCACATTCACACTAAAATAATCTGAACCCCCACTATAAATATTTGCAGTATTATAACAACTACTTTATAAACCCTTGATAATTTCAACTTCTCCCAATTCAATCATAAATATTGGTATATCTTGGAATACGATTGCTTTTGTCATCAGAAATCTATATAAGTAATTTGGAGAAATATATAGCAATAAAACATACAATATTTTATCACCATTATAGAGCATTTGTCACATGATAATATTCTTGTAATATGGGAAATTAAAATTGTAATCAACAATCATTAATTAATTTAGTTCACACATTACCATATTGTACTCTGCAACGATCAATTAATCAAGTCGCATGTTTATAAAGTGCTAAAAACTGTAATCGCACACTTATAATGACTGTATAACCTCAACATATTGGGCCAAACACGTTGTGGCGCCAAAAATTGTAACCGTTCGATTGTTGTCCCAACTACATAATATCACCAAAACATAAGTGCGCTAAGAATTGTAACTTCGATCACCGATCAATTCCCGCTGCACATTGTCAGCTATTAAGAGCTGTAACCAAAAGCATATCATGCCATCTATATTATGCACCAAAGACCACAACCAAAATCTGGAGCAACTTACCACAGACCAAACTAATGATATAACATAAACTTTTTATGATTTAATTTGATCGCAGCCAGGGTGTACCGCGAAGACCTATCATAGTAGTATGATAAAATACATTAAACAAATTATAAGTATGTAATGTTATTATCTTTCAAACCTTAATTTGCGATTTTCATTGTATGAGACCCGATGGCCGACCATGTACAAGATGGCATAATTTGTGGAACTTCATAAGATTATGAAATTTTAAACCATCTATATGATTTTTAATACAAATGCTAGTCCAGGTAAAGCTTTGCAATAAATAAACATAAATACTTGGGTTTTTTTTTTATAGTTTACTATATCACTGAGACTCTTATTATACTGACAAATGACAATTTAAAAACGTTAAGTAAATATATTCAATCATGTCATTATCTGGTAAATCTGTTTACAGGTTTAATAATCAATTTATATTGTATACTAGAATCAACTACGCAAAGCTAAAATGATGGAAAAGGTAAATGGGATTTTATTGTACCTTACACATCATAAACTACCAAAAACGAAAAGCATCCAAATGTTTTCTCAAAATATCACTAAACTCTTATATCATGTTGACGATAGTATGTACTTCAATGTATGCTCTATCCAAGGTTTATGATTTCTGATTTTACTGAATGATCGGAATAGCAACGGCACAGTAAGTTTAATTATAAATCAACGTTTATTTACAAATTATATGAATAATAGGTAATTAATTCTAATGTTATAATTAAAGACATAAATAAACAAATAAAATAAATAAATTATAATTCCATCGACTTTCTTCAATAACATATCATAGGTACGGTTTTTAAAAACCTAATCATACCTTATATTTCAATTTGATATAATGAATGTATTGAGGAAATTATACTAAATTCAACATCAACTCATGAAACATCTAATGTCATTTCCAGATTCAATAAATCTATACCATAAACTTATAATAATATAATAAATAATATTATATCTGTAGGATTTAGCTATAATGCAATCATTAAATAAAGTGAAAATTTAAACTTACATTCAGGTAAATAATAATCAACCAACAGTTAATTATTATGAGGTAACTTGAATAGAATGTCCTGCTACAATTTGATGATCTAACTTATAAATTATACTTACAAATGGAAGAAGATGATTTAGCAGAATAACTAAAATACTTTGCCCAACTTATATCTATGAAGTAAAACCATATTCCTGTGGATGCATTCATCTACACATAGGAATTAAATAACACTAAATGCTTTGTGGATTTATACACCATCATAAAGTAATAAGTATAATTACACAATTCCACGGATTAACCACCAGCACAGGAATGAGTGTAAAATACAAAAAATGGCAATTAAGTAATCTGCAGATTAACCACCGGCACAGATTAATGCCTTTTAACGTTATAAAACAACATTACTATTTACTTCACATTAAAGTGCAAAATCATCCTCCTCAGTTATTCTGACCATTCAGAAAACACTAACATTTTAGCAAATGTGGGTTCTTGCATAATAAAATGTTACACTAATCAGGACAACTAATGTACTAACTTATCTTGCTTAAAATAAAACATATGTAATATAATATAAGTAATATTAGTATAGGAATAGAAATCTGGAAAGACTCACAAAATACCTCATGAAAAATTGATACATCTCATAAATTCATTTAGTACTTTTCAAGCTTTTTTGCAAGCACTATTCTCTTGAATAAGTATTTTATTCAACCCCTATTAATTTAAACTCAATAAAATATAACTTATGAACTTCACATGCAAGTTCATATAACGATAAAATTAAAGTAATGCATTATTCATCAAATACATAAAATCTAACAGGTGTGTGTGTGTGATATAAATTAAATGTATAGCATTTTATAGTTCAATACATGAATTCTAGCAGGTGTGTGTATCACAAATTAAATTGTATAGCATTTTATAACTACAAATATGATCCGTGAAATCCATGTACGATGTGTCGAACAATAAATATACGAAGTAATAGCTACAATTATAGTTGAATTCCATACATGTAATTTTATCCATTTGTATTAGTTATTATAAGCACTATTAGATTAACGATTTTACGTGGCTCCATAAACATGAAACAATTCCAAAACATGACACGCAGAGTTTAAATGAAAATGTTTTCTCATAAGTTATTAATTTCTACATTTCTCTATTAAAACTGTTCCAAGTTTATCACATCCATGCTAATATTTATTTATCCACGCTTAAATCTAGGAATACTAATTATAGCAATTAATTTAATCATTCCAAACTGACGATAAAATTAGAAAATAGCTTTGATTAATTATTTGAAGACTGTTTTTATTATCCAAATGATAAACAAATTAACTAGCAAATATATTACTGGCATTGCAAAGTTAAATATCAATCAATACTATATTTTTTATTAAAATTATAAACGGAAATATTAAACTATGTTAATAACTTTAACATTTTACTTTAATTTAAACTTCTTTTTTAAAAAGCAAATTTTCATATTTATAAAACTTCTGTAATTAAAATACTTATTTAATTTTTCCAAATTGTGGAATAATAAATATTTTAAAACATACCAAAATCTTGCAATTAATTCTGCTTTTAAACTGGAAATCTCCGACATATTTCAAATGTAATATTGGAAAATTATTACTAGCGATTTGATCCACCTGGCTAGCCGACTTGAACAGACTTTTAAATTTAGCAATTCATCTTATTATTAAATACTACTATGTTATTTTTACGTTTATAGAAAACTTTGTGGTAATCCGTTTACTTGTTAACTATTTTAAAATAAGCTTATCATATTTACACCATTTGCCTTTTACCATTTGCTTTTCTTTCTCTCCCTCCAAAGCAACATTATCAGACGATCTTTTTTTTTAATTCGCGCTCCTTTCTATTTTACATTGAAACACATACATAATTACTGTATTCATTTTTAATAATTAAATTTAGTTGAACAAATGGTTTTTTTTTAATTCAATGGAAATAATTTTAAAGACCATTTTAAGCAAATAAAAAAAATATTATTTTTAATAATATTTTACCAAATTTAATGTGTTGTCAAAATTTTTAAAAAGTTAAACATTTTGATATGAATTAGTATATGGAAAGAAGCAATTTAAATTTATTAAAATAATATAGACAACATGTAAGGCAAAATATTACCCATTCTCTCTAATAAATTATTTTGAATATAAGAGAGTAATCTGTTCAAAGTGCAAATCAAGCCAATCAAATCACCAAAAGAAGACAGAGAAATTTTTATTCCAGTTACATCCATTATTATATTTTATACTAAAATATATGGTTACAATATATATATATAATCAAAAAAATCAGGAATAAATTCTACAATATCCAAAATACTAATATATAAAAATAAATAATAGCTATAGTTAGCTCATGGCATGTTGCCACCCATCGTGAGCAGTATTATATAGTTTAAAAAACATTTAAATCTCATTAAAGTCACACAAGAGTAACATTCTTATGTGAATGACCAATTTTCCATAATGTATATATATATAAATACAATTATATATATTAGATAGAATTTAAAACTTCCATTCTATCAATGCATTTTGAATCACATGAATGCAACATCATAATGTGGGAAGTGAGACTAAGTTTGATTAATCATATCCTATGTTTATGTTTAATTAAAAACAAATAAATTAATGTTTAACTGGGTTTAAATTCCACACCTAGGACAGGAACAATATGATAATTTTTAGTCTAGTGACAAACTAAAATTATAATTATATATGTATAGTGTACTAGGAAGCTGCTACTCTTTATTTACCACAACACATTTGTCCATATATGTTTACAATGAGCCTCACATACGGCATGCATGAATTATAATATATGCTACCCACATATGGTATTATTTCAAGCACATGCACAGACAGAATACAAACGATATAATTCACAAAAAAAGAGACCAAACTAATAATATTTTCTGGTTACTTTCGATGTATTTATGGTTGTAAGAATCAGCAAAACCTACCCTTTGCAGAGCATATTTATAAAGTCTGAATAATATCAGTCTCAAGCGCCAATTTCGTTAGACATTATACTCTAAAGAGATACCTACAATTGATATCAAATGCCTTCCTCTTATACTGTAATCCCCAATGCAACCTCAGTACTCCACTCTAATTCTTAGAGCGAGTGACATCTATTAAAACACGTAATACCAATAATATTAGTAATAGTCAATTTATATTAGTGAGGAGTGAGATAGAGAGATAACTGAACGCCAGACTAGATATTTTAAAAAAGTTAATAGTTTATTTACCATGAATTTTTTCGCTATATTTATTTACAATATCATTCAAACAACAAAATAAATAAACAAAAAATACTAAAGAGAATACCAACCAACAAAAGAAAAAATAATAATAGTAAACTATAATGTAGTTCAATTTGAAAATCTGTATTCTTTTAAATGTATTGACTTGAAGATATATTCCCAATTTAAAAAAAAGAGAGATATCTGAGATAAACCTCTCCTTTTTTCCTTCAACTCGTTTATAAAACAGGGGAAACTTTCTATACATATTACCACTCAGTGCAAGCCAGAGTAATTAATGGATGCCAGAAGGCTTGTGCATAAAATCCCCATCTAGTGCCTACTCATCCAATATCCCCAGACTAGTTTCTGGCTTGTGGCCTTCGTCATTGAGGAGCCTTGAATCTGAGAGCACTGTACCTAGATCTTAGGATCTAATGCAATCCTCTAGCAGCCACCTTTTAACTCTACTTAACTACAAAACAATGAGACTTAAATTGAAAACACTATTATATTTTCAATCCAAGCTCATTAGCTTATATAGTCATATAAGTCTGAACTCAGTTTAGTACCCATACATTTTAAGTATCTATTTAATTTAAGACTTATGGTTTTGTAATTAAGTAGAGATAAAAGGTGGCTCTTGGACGGTTGCATTAGATCCTAAGATCTAAGTACAGTGCTGTCAGATCCAAGGCTCATCACTGACAAAGGTCACAAACCAGAAATTAGTCTGGGGATATTGGATGAGTAGACACTAGATAAGGATTTTACACACAAGCCTTTTGGCATCCATTGATTACTCTGACTTGCACTGAGTGGCAATATGTATGGAAAGTTTTGTCAGTTATAAGCAAACATAAGAAATGGTGATCATGTGATGTTTATTGGCTTAAAACTAATCCTGCCTAATAGGATAGTGGTGGCTATGGTTATTAAAAAACCAAAGACACCAAAATATATAGGCATTGAACTGAGTTCAGACCTATATGGACTACATAAGCTAATGAGTTTGAAAATATTATAGTGTTTTCAATTTGACTCATGATTTTGTAGTTAAATAGAGATAAAATGTGACTGCTGGGGGGTTGCATTGGATCCTAAAATCTAGGTGCAGTGCTCTCAGATCCAAGGCTCCTCACTGATGAAGGCCACAAGCCAGCAACTAGTCTGGGGATATTGGATGGTTAGGCACTAGATGGGGATTTTGTGCACAAGCCTTCTGGCATCCATTGATTACTCTGGCTTACACTGAGTGGCAAAACGTATGGAGAGTTTCGCCTGTTTTAATAACAGTTATAAGCAAGCATAAAAAATGGTGATCATGTGATGTTTATTGGCTTTCAACTCGTTTACATATATGTCTATGTACATGCAAATACACACGCACAAATCTCAACTAGGAGAATGAATCTTTGAATGAGTCTATTAATATTAATTTCAGAGATACCAATACGCGTGACAAAATACAATAAAAAATATATACGCATATATATTTGCCTAATGCGCACATACATCCTAACAAATCTAAATTGAATACTGAGTGCTTATGTCACTCCACTAATATCCCATCATTGAAATGCGGATATCTTTTACTTATATAAAAATAAAATATATATAATATACGTATCTGTTTAAAAAATAATACAAACATAAAATAAATTTGCTTCACATGCATAAGTGTATTAAAAATCTATAATAGTTAATTATTTATCAGTATAAAAAAATAAAAAATTAATTTTATCTTCCGAGATTAAATTTAATAAAATTGGTAAGCTTATTATATTAAATAGTTTTCTTTCATTCTCCGTTTTATCTGAACCACAGAGGCTATAATGCCCATGCCTCGTGTGTATACCACAATACTTCTTGATTCACTCTTGTTTTTCACCAGATGACTAGTCAAGGGCTTCAAACACGTAAATAGAAAAAAACGGGTGTCTTTTTTTTCATATGTCATCGAATAAACGGGTATCTTTTGGCATAATAATTTCTTCTTCCAGTCAATCTTATAGACAGGCACTTGTTAGTTGGCAGGAAGGGATAAAATTACATGATGATGAGTAAGTCTAGGGTACTTAAAAGTTTTCTACTCCATTTGTGTTATTTTTGGAGATTTAGTGCTTAATGTTTCATCCATATGACTTTACTTTGACAGGTTGTCAGAATATACTATCACAAATTTTATTTTTTATTCCCTTGGGTTGATATTGTCCATCAATTAATACAAACAAATAAGATTTTATAATATAAAATTCCAATTTCTGCCAGTATTTATTGGTTTTGTAAATCTTCTCCAAAAGTTTTTTTCTCCCCGCTTTAACAAGAAGCACAAAAACAGTTCCCCAAAATCGTTCCTTCTCCTTTTATAATTTTCAACACAAAAGAAAATGCTGACTCACATTCACGTGGTCAATCATATGATAATAATTATTAAGATGAAGTTATTTGGTATTTTTCTAAAATAAAAGTATTTAAAATATATGTTGATAAAATATAATTTCACTAATTGCAGATTGATTCAATGTTAAATTTTTTAGTAGATTGGTTATACAAGTATTCCTACATTAAATAGTACAAATAATGATATAAAAGTCTTTTAGAAGTAATTCTTGATGATTTCTTTTAGAAATTAGAATGTTAAAATTATGACAATGGAGATTAGGATAAATTCATATGCAAATGTACTTTTTGAAAAAAAAAATATAGTAAAAGATTTTTTTTACAACTTTAGGATCTTGATATGAATTTGTAAGAATTCTAATATAAGTCCTGAATCGGATGGAAATGGATAGGAAATGGGTGTAAATCTAATAAATGTAAGATAGTCAACATTAGAAAGACAATGATGTAATTTTTATGGTAATCATAGAATAGTAACTGCAAATATAAAGATTACGTTTAAAAATTAAAAAAAGTGACCTGACTAATATAGCAGAAATAAAAATAATAAAAAATATCAGGTAATACTTAAGGAGAAAGCCAAAATTATGAACAAATAAAGGAATTTGATTCACAAATCAAAAATCTTAATAAATCTCTGGAGAAGCTATTATAAAAAATATACCAACAGAATAAAATCTTAAATAAAATTAGATAGCACACACACACACACAAACCCAATAAAAATGATAAAGAAAAAGTTAACTTTACAAAATAGAACGATTCCAAAATTGCAGGTCAACAAGACACAGCAGTAAAACATGATATATAAAAATATAAGAAAGGATAAACAAAAATGAGTTTAATGTCGAGACTTAAAAAGTATAATACTCAATATAAGTTCAAAAAGTTTACAAGATGATAACAAATTTTAATATAATGAAACCAAAAAATAATAAATGATGAACATGAATATATATATATAATATTCAAATACAGGTATACTTTATAACCTTGGAGTTTAGATGTAATTATAGAGGATTTGAATGTGGACTTTCAAGCTACATTTAGATATCCAATCTAACTCTTACAACCAATATAACATGACAACACACATGCATGTGGTTAAGTGTGTTGGTTGTATGAGATAGATTGAATAGCTGAAGGAAACTTGAAAGTCTGAGTTCAAATCTTATATATATAATTTCTTATAGTCATTTTTCCAGTAAATTATATCCCTTGTCAAAACTTATAAACACAATCAAATTATGCATAATTTGAAATAATAGACAACTGGTTTGTATACATTTTAATTTAATATATTCAAATTAATTTTCATTCACAAATGAACTTTCTCAAGATACCATTTTAAAAATTAATCATGTGGCAATAGACATTCTACAGTTTTATACACTCTCTAGTGGTCTTTACGAGAAATAAACATATGAAAAATTAATATATATATTTTTATAAATTTACACACACACATATATATATATCCATCTATTATACATTTTCTTATTCATCATTTTCTATCTTATAAATACTATTATCAAACAAACAACTCCTTTATACTATCAATACTTGTACATTCATATATATTGCAACTTCTTATTTTTTAACTTTGACAATTTCCCTCACAATTTTATCAAATCATTGACCATATTAATATATATATATATATATATATATATATATATATATATATTCATTATATGGTCTCTGATTCATCTTCTTTCTACCTTATAAGCACTACCTATCAATCAACCAACAATTAATTTCTGTCTTATAATATCAATACATATTACATATATACATACCTATACATTCATATATATTACAGCTTCCAATTGACTAACAGCGACCATTTCTCTCACAATTTTATCGAACCATTGAGCATAATAATGTATTTATCTATTATATACAATGTTTTATAATATTTTCTTTCTTTAAAATTTTTACTATACTTTATTACCTTTATATTTCCCTCACAATTTATTATATACCCTGTTTCTAAATAATAATTATATAGTCCAGACTTAGTACTTTTTTTTATTATTATTGTATTATGTTCTTTAGCTCTTTCAGTTGCACTTTTCCTGATTTCCTATATATATATATTTCTCATTGCATTTGCCACATATAATTATATAAATAATTTCTATATATATATCCTGATTTCCTATATATATATATTTCTCATTGCATTTGCCACATATAATTATATAAATAATTTCTATTCTATTATCACTAACCCTAACTCTGTACTATCATTCTTTTTTGCATTGCATATCCATTTTCTTAAATCTTTACTATTCTTCTATCCTATATTTAGTTCATCATTTAACTTTTATTTATTCAATATCACCTCTTTTATATAATTTCCATTTCTGATATTTAAAATTTTCATAATTAGTTTTCCATTATAAGCAATTTTAATATATTCTTTCTCAATTTTTATTTTTTGCATATATATCTTTTTTTACATAAATTGAACTTATCATTTTTAATTTTAAAACTTTTCAAAGCTGCCATTTCTTAAAACCATAGCTGATATGGTTTAAAATCAATATTTTTATTCTTAATGAACTACTTTATATATGTATATTTTTCTTTATATCTTTATTTAAATACAAGTCTGAATATTTTAATCTCTTGTTTTCTATAGTAAATATAATATTATACTTTATTATTATTTAACTTTTTAAATACATTCATAATACTCCTACTATTCCCCATTTTATTTATGTCATCTACATATCTATAATATTGCAAAATTTGTTTATTTTTAATATATTTACCAATTATCTTTTTCTCAATAAAATCAACCATAATTAAAAACATAATGCCCCATAATTTACCCTTTTTCAATCTCTCAAAAATTCATCTCGTATTTAAAATATGTTTCATTTATAAGTACCGATATTTTTTCCATAACCTTTATCCACTATCTGAGAGCTTACTACTTTCTTTAATTTTAGTAATAACTACTCTGGTGCATTTTCTCAATATCAAATGAAGCAATAATACTAATTTGATTCAATTTTATTCACCAAGCTTAACTTATCTACAATCTCCTCCAAATTTTTGATGCAATATTTACCAAACGCTATCATATTAACAAATTTTTTATATATTGTATTACACAAACCACTAAAAATATAATTATTAATATCCTTAACAAGTCTTACATGCATATTATCCTTATGTATTTTAACTTTCCCAAATACACATGGATGTTCAAATGCAGTAGGATATAAAAATGTGTATTCACTTTTATAATCATTTTCTTTTCATATTATTTAACCATTTATATATTTTGCTTTGATCATGTTTCCACCATTTATATATTTTGCTTTATTCATGTTTCCAGGATTTTTATTTATTTTTATATATCTCTGCTTTTCTAAATCATCTTTTATTTTTCCTTTATATTCATGTTTGTCTAAAATGACAAATCTTGATCCTTTTATCTTCCATTATTTTCACTAAATCCTCTGCTCTTATTTTATCCACAATTAGTTGTATTATAGATTTATCTTTCCATTCTTTCTTACTCATTATATATCTGTTTCCTGCTAATAGCTATAATTATTTTTGACTGTATATCATCTTTTACATTATCAGTAATATTTACAGCCTCCATGCTAACAATTGTTTTTTATTCATGTCTCTAACTGTAAAAGGCATAAATTTAGGTTCTTTTTTAAAAACTTATATTTGCTCATTTGTACGTGTAGCTTTTAAAATATTTACTAAATTGCTACTAACTTTTTTATTCTTAATATCTCTGATTACACATGAATAACTTAATTTCTTGTTCATAATTATTTCTTTACCCCTTAACCATCACCATGCATTCTCGTATTTTATCTGAAGCCTATTTTTGAATTTATCATTATGACAATAAAAAATGTGCAACATAACTCAATAACACATTTAATATCTTTGTTTTAAGAGTCACATTTTTTCTTTTGTATTTCCTAATACTCTTATTCACTTCATAATATTTCTCTTTTAAATACCAATCTAATATTGTTTTTTGAATTTTGGAATAAAATCTTCTGTTTTTATAAAAAAATCTATTCAAAATACCAATCCTGCAAGATATAGGAAAGTATTTAAATAGTTATTACTAAATTAAAAAAAGTGGTAAGCTTTCAGATAGTTGGATAAAAGTTATTGAAAATGCATTGGTAATTATAAATGAAACATTTTAAATACAATATGGATTTTTGAAGATTAAAAAAGGGTGAGTTATGGGGTGTTTAATAAGTGGCATTATGTCATCATACCCAGAAATGGAAATTATATAAAATAAAAGAATAAGAAGATGGATAAAGTTAAGAAATAAATTTCAATTCCATATTCAGATGATGTATATAAGATATTGAATAAATATAAGTTAAATGATGAAGTAAATATAGAATGGAAGAATAGTAAATATCTAAGAAAATGGATATGCAATGCTTAAATGAATGATTGCATTGATAGTAGAATAGGAATTGTTTATATAATCATATATGGTAAATACAATGAAATATATATAGGGCAATCAGAAGAAAATGCTACTGAAAGAGCTAAAGAAAATAATAGAGCAATAAAAAGAAAAGATACTAAGTCTGAACCATATAATCATTATTTAGAAACAGGGCATATAATAAATTGTGAGGAAAATAATGAGATAATAAAGTATAGCAAAAATTTTAAATAAAGAAAAATTATGAAACATTATATATACAAAAAACATAAATAAATTCATTATTATGATCAAGAGTTTGAAAAAAGTCAGAGGGAAATGGTCACTGTTAGAAAATTAGAAGCTGTAATATATATGAATGTATAGATATGTATATATGTATTGATAATATAAGACAGGAATTAATTGTTGGTTGGTTGGTAGATAGTAGTTATATGGTAGAAAAAAGATGAATAAGAGAATGTATAATGGATATATATATATATTGTAACCATTCGATTGTTGTCCCAACTACATAATATCACCAAAACATAAGTGCGCTAAGAATTGTAACCTCGATCACTGATTAATTCCCGCTGCACATTGTCAGCTATTAAGAGCTGTAACCAAAAGCATATCATGCTATCTATATTATGCACCAAAGACCACAACCAACATCTGGAGCAACTTACCACAGACCAAACTAATGATATAACATAAACTTTTTATGATTTAATTTGATCGCAGCCAGGGTGTACCGCGAAGACCTATCATAGTAGTATGATAAAATACATTAAACAAATTATAAGTATGTAATGTTATTATCTTTCAAACCTTAATTTGCGATTTTCATTGTATGAGACCCGATGGCCGACCATGTTCAAGATGGCATAATTTGTGGAACTACACAAGATTATGAAATTTTAAACCATCTATATGATTTTTAATACAAATGCTAGTCCAGGTAAAGCTTTGCAATAAATAAACATAAATACTTGGGTTCTTTTTTTATAGTTTACTATATCACTGAGACTCTTATTATACTGACAAATGACAATTTAAAAACGTTAAGTAAATATATTCAATCATGTCATTATCTGGTAAATCTGTTTACAGGTTTAATAATCAATTTATATTGTATACTAGAATCAACTACGCAAAGCTAAAATGATGGAAAAGGTAAATGGGATTTTATTGTACCTTACACATCATAAACTACCAAAGACGAAAAGCATCCAAATGTTTTCTCAAAATATCACTAAACTCTTATATCATGTTGACGATAGTATGTACTTCAATGTATGCTCTATCCAAGGTTTATGATTTCTGATTTTACGAATGACAAATAGCAACGGCACAGTAAGTTTAATTATAAATCAACGTTTATTTACAAATTATATGAATAATAGGTAATTAATTCTAATGTTATAATTAAAGACATAAATAAACAAATAAAATAAATAAATTATAATTCCATCGACTTTCTTCAATAACATATCATAGGTACGGTTTTTAAAAACCTAATCATACCTTATATTTCAATTTGATATAATGAATGTATTGAGGAAATTATACTAAATTCAACATCAACTCATGAAACATCTAATGTCATTTCCAGATTCAATAAATCTATACCGTAAACTTATAATAATATAATAAATAATATTATATCTGTAGGATTTAGCTATAATGCAATCATTAAATAAAGTGAAAATTTAAACTTACATTCAGGTAAATAATAATCAACCAACAGTTAATTATTATGAGGTAACTTGAATAAAATGTCCTGCTACAATTTAATGATCTAACTTATAAATTATACTTACAAATGGAAGAAGATGATTTAGCAGAATAACTAAAATACTTTGCCCAACTTATATCTATGAAGTAAAACCATATTCCTGTGGGTGCATTCATCTACACATAGGAATTAAATAACACTAAATGCTTTGTGGATTTATACACCATCATAAAGTAATAAGTATAATTACATAATTCCGCGGATTAACCACCAGCGCAGGAATGAGTGTAAAATACAAAAAATGGCAATTAAGTAATCTGCGGATTAACCACCGGCACAGATTAATGCCTTTTAACATTATAAAACAACATTACTATTTACTTCACATTAAAGTGCAAAATCATCCTCCTCAGTTATTCTGACCATTCAGAAAACACTAACATTTTAGCAAATGTGGGTTCTTGCATAATAAAATGTTACACTAATCAGGACAACTAATGTACTAACTTATCTTGCTTAAAATAAAACATGTGTAATGCAATATAAGTAATATTAGTATAGGAATAGAAATCTGGAAAGACTCACAAAATACCTCATGAAAAATTGATACATCTCATAAATTCATTTAGTACTTTTCAAGCTTTTTCGCAAGCGCTATTCTCTTGAATAAGTATTTTATTCAACCCCTATTAATTTAAACTTAATAAAATATAACTTATGAACTTCACATGCAAGTTCATATAACGATAAAATTAAAGTAATGCATTATTCATCAAATACATAAAATCTAACAGGTGTGTGTGTGATATAAATTAAATGTATAGCATTTTATAGTTCAATACATGAATTCTAGCAGGTATGTGTATCACAAATTAGATTGTATAGCATTTTATAACTACAAATATGATTCGTGAAATCCATGTACGATGTGTCGAACAATAAATATACGAAGTAATAGCTACAATTATAGTTGAATTCCATACATGTAATTTTATCCATTTGTATTAGTTATTATAAGCACTATTAGATTAACGATTTTACGTGGCTCAATAAACATGAAACAATTTCAAAACATGACACGCAGAACTTAAATGAAAATGTTTTTTCATAAGTTATTAATTTCTACATTTCTCTATTAAAACCGTTCCAAGTTTATCACATCCATGCTAATATTTATTTATCCACGCTTAAATCTAGGAATACTAATTATAGCAATTAGTTTAATCATTCCAAATTGACGATAAAATTAGAAAATAGCTTTGATTAATTATTTGAAGACTGTTTTTATTATCCAAATGTTAAACAAATTAACTAGCAAATATATTACTGGCATTGCAAAGTTAAATATCAATCAATACTATATTTTTTATTAAAATTATAAACGGAAATATTAAACTATGTTAATAACTTTAACATTTTACTTTAATTTAAACTTCTTCTTTTTTTAAAAAGCAAATTTTCATATTTATAAAACTTCTGTAATTAAAATACTTATTTAATTTTTCCAAATTGTAGAATAATAAATATTTTAAAACATACCAAAATCTTGCATTTAATTATGTTTTTAAACTGGGAAGCTCCGACATATTTCAAATGTAATATTGGAAAATTATTACCGGCGATTTGATCCACTTGGCCAGCCGACTTGAACAGACTTTTAAATTTAGCAATTCATCTTATTATTAAATACCACTATGTTATTTTTACGTTTATAGAAAACTTTGTGGTAATCCGTTTACTTGTTAACTATTTTAAAATAAGCTTATCATATTTATACCATTTGCCTTTTACCATTTTCTTTTCTTTCTCCCTCCAAAAGCAACACTATCCGACGATCTTCTTTTAAATTCGCGCTCCTTTCTTTTTTTTTTTTGAAACGCATACATAATTACTGTATTTATTTTTAATAATTAAATTTAGTTGAACAAATGGTTTTTTTTAATTCAATGGAAATAATTTTTAAGACCATTTTAAACAAATAAAATATTATTATTATTTTTAATAATATTTTACCAAATTTAATGTGTTGTCAAAATTTTTAAAAAGTTAAACATTTTGATATGAATTAGTATATGGAAAGAAGCAATTTAAATTTATTAAAATAATATAGACAACAAGTAAGGCAAAATATTACCCATTCTCTCTAATAAATTATTTTGAATATAAGAGAGTAATCTGTTCAAAGTGCAAATCAAGCCAATCAAATCACCAAAAGAAGACAGAGAAATTTTTATACCAGTTACATCAATTATTATATTTTCTACTAAAATATATGGTTACAATATATATATATATTAATAGTTTGACAAAATGGGAAGGGAAACTGCCAATGTTAGAAAATAAAAAGCTGTAATATATATATATATATAAATGTATATGTATTGATAATGTAAAAGAGGAGTTGTTTGTTTGATGATAGATAGTAGTTATAAGATAAAAAGGCTGAATAAGAAAAGTATAATAGATATATATATATATGTGTGTGTGTAAATTTATAAATAAAAAAAATTTTGATGGGTTTATTTCTAGTGATGACCACCATAGAGTATATAAAACTGTATAACATTTATTGTCACATGATTAATTTAAAAAATAGCATTTTGACAAGTTCATTTGTGAATGAAAATCGATTTGATGATATTAAATTAAATTGTATTCAAACAAGTTATCTATTATTTCGAGTTATGTATAATTTGATTAAGTATATATATAATTATTTCAATGGGATTTGACAGTGAATTTCAATCGAAGATTAGTGATGAACATAACAATTACTTTATCAGTTAATAAACCTATTGCTGGTATGTTTGTTTAAAATTAGTAATATTTTCTGCTCATCATCATTTATATAAGTATTTAACATCTACTATTTACATATCACTACATCTGTTGTTTTATGCTGTTTAAATGACATGAGATTTGTGAGCATTTTTTTGTAATTTTTTGGACTGATACAAGTAACTAGAATCTTTTCAGGTACCACTTCATTACTTCTCTGACCAATATTCAGATGCCTAGGCTTGAATTCTTATTCTATAAGTGATAACAACCTCAATTAGCACCAAGCAGAAGCTTGTGAATACACTAGACTCAAATATAGTATTGAACAATTTAACCATCTTAAGTAAGTCAATTATTCAATCGATGCAATGCAAAAATAGAAATCAAGACAGAGGCTATATTTGAACCTTAGTAATGTAAGCTTGTAGTTAAGACCTGTAGAGGTCCCTACTATCGCATTTTTACATGCATATTCTTGAGGTTACAGCCTTAGTAAATATTATTTAAACAGTAATGAAAATATATAAATATTTTTCATATATATAAATGACTTTATAACTTTCTAAATAAAAGAATGCAATACTATTGAACATTCAATATTATTAATTAGAACATTTTCATTGTACTTCATCTTTTAACAATTTAAACTAAATTAGACATATTACCTCTTTCCTTCCCCATCTGAACGATGATTTTGCTATGGGAATTTTTAACTAGTAAAATCTAATTTTTATAAGAATATATACACACACCCATTCTTATGATTTGAGAAAGAAGAAGCTCTGAGGAAAGTACTTGTTATTGTACTAAAACATCAGCTATCTATCTATTATATTTTTATTACACAGCTCCTGGAAATAATACTATGAATTCATCTTTTATCTGTCAGAATATATATATGTGTGTGTGTGTGTGTGTGTGTAATAACTAGATTAACACCCTAGCACTGCCTATTTTTTTTTAAAGTAAAATCTTTATTAACAAAAAATAAAAATTATATAAATTTTTACAATAGTTATTTACATATAAATTTTAAATTACAGATCCTTATACTTATTTATATATTATTTTATAATTTTCTACTTTAATTAAATAATACTTTTTTGATTTTTATATTATTTCCATAATTCACATAGAGACAGAAAAGTGCTTGGCCAAATTTTTTCCTTTATTTTTTGGTGGTATATCTAATATTAACACCCATTTGTGTTTTTGGTGAACAATTTATCTTCCACCATCTAAACTTATATAAAAAAATTATTTTGAAAAATGATCTATGGAAATAAAATAAACATCCATTTACATTTTTTGCAAGAAATGATCTTTCAACAAGTAAACTTTTAACAATGTAAATTTATTACATGTGGTAATCAAACCGCCCAAAAAATAATATATATATATTTAATCATGCAATTTCTGTCCATTTACAAAATATTGTTTTTTGGCATCACTGCTGTGGATTGAACTTTCTTATCTCAAACCATATTCCATTATCTTTTGACAATCATGAACAAAACAGCCATTGTTTGCCCATAAAATTAGCAGCAAAACCAACATTTAGACCAAATACTTTTTCCTCATCAGAATATTATCTAATATTCATTTACAAAATTAATTCATTTCCTTTTTACAATATTGTAAATGTGTTTAATTAGGTCTTTATATACTCATTTGTGTGTGCCAGTGACTTTCATCACCACCAAAATAATATGAAAGTATCAATAAGTAATAATCCAGTGACCATTAAATGTAGAAAAATTGTATTTAAGATGGTAATCAATCAGCTATTTTGTCAAAGGCAACAGTAAGTAAAAATTGACTTTTTTGCATTTGATAGATTAGTTTAGCTGGTTAGGGTATCATCTTAAATTTAATATTTTTGAAATAAGTCATTGGTTCAACTTCCATCCTATATAGTACTAATTAGGCAACAACACTTCAACAAAAGAGAAAAATAATATCACAAAAAATGATATGTTCCATATTAAGCTGTATGTTATGTTAACAATTAAATATACTTAGATAAGAGTAAATAAGGTTTGTAATTTTTTTAAAAATATTTAACAATTTATCTTCAAGTAATGGAAATATTATTTAAGAAAAATAAGGGCTGCTATTTTAAGTAAAAGAAATATTTCATATTGTATAATTGTAGCATCAGCTATTCATGTTCAATATTTTCTAATATTACTTCAATGATAACAATTTATTACATAATTTATTTTATACAGATATTTATTTTAATAAAAAATAATAATCAAAAATGAAATTAAAAGTTGTCTCTATAAAATAAAGCTACAATCAATACAAAGGCAATGTCTTTTTAAACAATATCATGCTTATTAATAATTTTTAATAGAAATTCATTAGATTAGAAATTATTCAATTAATAAATACTTTTGTGGTGTGATTTTCGCTATACTACTCTCAAGCAAAGTAGGAACTAGTTTCTATCTATAGTCAAAATAAGAGGCATATATCACATGACCCTATCTCTTAAGCTTGTAAGTTATAAACAATGAGGATTGCCAATTCCTCTACAAGCTTTATGATAAATACTTAGCCAGAGCCAGCATTTAAAATATCTCTGTCAGGAACCCCTCCCCAAACCCCTGACCATGGTTTTGTGCTTTGGCACTTCTCAGAGAGGTGTCAGGGTAGGTCCAGACACTAAGCACAAAACCATGGTCAGGGGTTTGAGGAGGGGTTCCTGACAGAGAGGTTTTAAATGCTGGCTCTGGCTAAGCATTTATCATAAAGCTTGTAGAGGAATTGGAAATCCTCATTGTTTATAACTTACAAGCTTAAGAGATAGAGTCATGTGATATATGACTCTTATTTTGACTATTTATAGTCTCTACCATAAGTCTTATGCAATTTTATATTGCTAAGACTACTAATATATGGTATGGCTGAAGATCTATCAGTGCCTATAGCTATTTGAGTTGGATAGCTGGGTTTGAAGACATATAGATGTCTGAAAATTTCAGATTTTCCACTCAGTTGATAAGTTTTAGATAGGTGCTTGGCTTTGGGTTGGTATTTTTAGATCTAGTGTTTGAAACTACCCTGACACCTCTCTGAGGAGTGCCAAAGCACGAAACCATGGTCAGGGGTTTGGGGAGGGGTTCCTGACAGAGATATTTTAAATGCTGGCTCTGGCTAAGCATTTATCATAAAGCTTGTAGAGGAATTGGAAATCCTCATAGTTTCTATCTACTTTCAATGCATTGTGAATGCATGTAATCACAAATATATGCCCAAATACATGTGAAAAAGAAGTATGATCACCAAGATGTACATTTCATGCTGAAGAAGCACTCATCAGTTGGTGCACTCACATTCTCACACATACTTTATCAGTGTTCAGTATATGTAGATAGCCAATGACTACAGTTTAAGTGATAAATATCAAACTTACTACTCTCACAGCTTTGACACAAACTAGAGATTATCCATTTAATAAATAATATTTCTCTAGTGTAATTTGCAATACACTACACTGTCAGGTTTGTCTAATAGATTGCATTCACTAATTAAACCTTACTAGCTGTAAGACATTTGTTTTGTTATCTGTTACTCTTAATATAGATACTATTAAATGATTGTTAATAAAATATATACAGAAAAGATATTTTTTTTAAAAATAATCAGCTTTATTATTGCCTAATATGCTTTTGATATAAAATGTATATCATATTTATGGCTTATAATAATATTACTATAAGCCATTAATATAATATACATGTTATATCAAAAGCATGCTTACTATAAGCCATGAATATAATATGCATCTTATACCATAAGTAAGCTAGGCAATAATAAAGCTAAATATTTTTAAAAACTATCTTTTCTGTGTATGTTTTCATTAACAATCATTTATTATTTTAGCTCAGAAAAGAAAATTATTTATAGTTGAATTATAAACACTATTATAACTTAAAAATAGTTGTAAAAATATAGTCACAGTAATAGAATCATTTGATTGTAAACCAATTTCTACTTTAAGAAAAGAGGAGGAAATAAAAAAAAATTAAATAGAACTCTAGGCATTTTTTTCACTTTGGTGTCCAAATATCATTTGATCTCTCAATTAATCTGACCATATAATGAGATTAATAATATGTGAGATAAGCAATATAAACATATACTATTACAGTTCAAATTTTATTAACATCAAAATATAGCTTTAGATGAAATAGATTAATAAGTGTACGTTGAAATCTTTTAAATGAAATATTTGTGATTTTTAAATCAAATGATGCTATTAGGCTGCAAAATTAACCATAATAAGTTATAAAAATCTTTCTTTGATGAATTGGATTTCAAAGCATTTTAACACTTGTGTCAATGCTGTATCATAGATTAATTGATTTTTGTTTTAAAGATAATTTATATATATATATATACGAATGGCAGTCACTTATAAATAAATATGACTGTTTTAACTTCAATTCAAAAAAGAGAAAAACTGCTGTAGAAATAGATTCGGCAAAACTATTCAAACAAATTTACAAAACACTAATACCGCAATATATTAGAACATTCCGATTCAGTTTTTTATAATTCTGTTTTTTATAAATGTATTTAAACGCACATTGATTAATGAATATTAATTCTGTTTTTGTTTTTTTTTTGTATTAATTTCTTCAGCAGAATACTTTTCTTTCTGAATACTTCAATGCCATGTCCAATTGTAGTTCTCCAATACATTATATTCCCTGCCATATCTTCTCATGCAAACAAACAATATTGTTCTTATCTAGAATGTATTTAAGATAATCCTTATAACATAAATAGTGTCTATCTCTCCTATAAAACCCATGCTCAAGTTCACCATAAAATACTCTTTCAGGGAGTCTTCTTATTCATTTTACATATCCAGTCCAATGATGTGATTACAGACTTTGAAATATCATATCCAGAAAGTTAAAGAACATATTGATTTTTTGGGGTTTATGATTCACCATTATATTTTTAAAATTTTATGGAGCATTCTTAACTGAAACTTTTCTAATACCTTTATGCTACAGTGACAGTGTCCACATTTTACTTCCATTCAAAAAATTAGATAAGATAACAGTTCTATATATAGCCACCTTAATTATAATAGTTATTTTGCTGATGAAATATTTAAATTTTTTAACTTGTTAAAAGTAAGTGCATTGGAGTGTATGTTGTATCTCAACATCTAAGTCCACTTTTCTATTTATAAAATTATAAAAGTGTTTAAACTGATTTACAATCTAAAGTTGATAATCCACCGAAGCTAAAACTTGCTAAGTATTTTACTTGTATCAATGGCTGATGGAAAACTGAACTTTTTAAATATTAATTAAGAAACCAGAGTCTTTCACAGAGGCAAAACTCTCCATATTTTTGAAACTTCAAGTATATACATTATACTTGTATTCAATCAAATATTACAATAACTATTTTGAAAATATGGTTAACATTGAAATATTTTTATCTATCATCACTATTGGCATAACCTCCTAAAACTGCTAATGAATCCACAACTAATTGAAATAAAATTATTACTGATATTTCTTTTATGGATTTAAATGTCTGTCCTCTTGATAAATTTATTCAACAATGCTTATAAATATAGTGTTATAAACTATGAAGATAAACTTATTGAAGAAAGAAAATGTTAAAGTTTATATATATATAAACACAAAAAATCACAATGTGAAATATATATATATATATTGACTTTGTCCTACAAGACAATCTTCTTTATAATCAAAGAGAACGTAGTAAGGAATTGGACTGAGTTCTTATATTTAGTTTCAAATGCTAAATGGGAATGTATGCCATTTACTATAACTATATTTACTATTTAAATGATTATATATTTATATATAACTTAAGAGTGAATATAAGCAGAAACAAGATTGATAATCATACACATTAGGAGAAGAGTAAAAGATACGTGCTAGAGGTAAAGAATTTGAAGAGATGTATGAGACATGAAATGAGAGTGCATAGAAATGATATATAGGCTCCATTCATCATGGAATGGTTATCACTTGATAGAAAAATAAGTAGAAAAAAATCAAAAACTGATTAGTTTTATGGAAATCAAATAGTCAAGATTTCTGAAGAATAAGAAATTATGGAAAATAGTAGGAAAGAAATTTGACCATCAACTGGAACATTTTAGGCTACAAATTCAACTGTTTTACATTTTCACTGAACATCCTTATGGTGATCATATTTTCTATACAGTAACTAAATAATTTTCACCAACAATTTAAAAATATTTCACATTAAAAAAAATAATCAAAATAGTGTCATTTCAATGAATAGTGGAGTCTCACCCACAAATGTATTTTCTAAACATGAATTGAAATATAGCATTATCTTTATTTTATAAACAATCTAAATACAGTAAGATTATTTCACTTCTTTCTCTAAGTAGAAATAAAAAATTTTTATCAGCAATTTTAAACTACACTATACAAAAAATGAAGATAATCAAAAAAATATCTTTATGTGTGAATGCCCACAATGACATATTCTTTTCCAATTTGGCAATTATTGCTATATGAATACAAATTAAATGCACACACATATATATATATTTTCCTCATGTGACATAGCATCAGCCAGGAAGCAAACCTGCTAACCTGGGACAACTGCTTGTAAAGCAGCTGTTGCTGACCTCTCGACCACAAATGCTTGACACATATATATAATTGGTTTGGAATATGTGAAAAAAATTACATATATGTGTACATGGGAATATGTTTTTACTTTCTGTTAACTATATTATTTTATGCACTTTGTAGTGGTAACTTATTTTACTTGTTAACCGGTTGTTTTAGTATAAATTTACTTATAATACATTTTACAACTGTTTTGTATAGATATTTTATTGTGTCAAAGAAATCAAGTCAAATGTCACATGACTTAATTTAACAAGCTTCTATTACAAATGTTATATATAGAGCTTGCAAATAAGCTCTTAACAATCTAATGCTTGAATATCCTAGCACTTCACTGAGGAAGCCAGTAGGAGAAACCATCCTGGGATTGGGGATATTATGCAAAGCTTGTTAAGAGCTTATTTGCAAGCTCTATATATAATATTTTATTGTATATAATGAACATAATTTTTTTTATTGTATTAATAAAATTTATTTCGTTTTTTTTTTTGTTAACATGAAACCTAATTAATACAAAAGTATCTAAAATTTTGGATTCATGGGGTTCAAACTACATTTAAAATGTTTACTGCTCAGTTTGTACAGCTCTGAAATTGGAAAATTTGAAACACTACTCTCCAATATGTATGTAACATAATCGAATGGTTTGCTGCTCGGGAAATTAAATGAAGATCGAACTCCAGAAATATCAAGCCGCATCCACGGACTCAAAGATGTACATTCCTTCCTTTTATCATCGCACTCAATACAAATAAGACATTATTTTCCAAATAACTGAGTTATTTTCATTTCCTAGAAATGGTTATTTAGGATACGTAATTTCGTACGACTTCAAGAAAGTTTTAAATTAAAAAATTTCATTACTAGTCAAATTTTCTGTATTTATAAAAAATGACATTAATTATTTTTAATATCACAATTAATTATTCATTTTAGATAAACTGAAATGAAGAACTACAAATATTTTTGAAATATATCCTATATTTAGCACTAGTTACATGCCAAAGATGTGAAGAATTTTAACTGTTCGTAAATGATTTGTTATTAAATAATGTCTAACTAACAAATGCAATTTTTAAAAAATTAGAGTATATTGACAGGGCAACTATTTTTTCCCCTTACTTGTTTTGACAGATGTAAACGGACTGCCAAGAAATGTAAACGATGAAGATTCATTAATTAAAGAATAATGACAAAGAAAATACGATTCCATTTATAATTAGAATTAACACGAAATAAATAAATAACAATAGATACTTTGCTGAATGCTCTAAATATTAAAATAAATATTTTAAATAATTAAACTAATAATTTATTGTGATATATCTGACAGTTTATCTGGGGTTCATTAATTATTTTGAGTCTGGAAAGCATTAAAAATGGATTATCAGGATGTAAGCGAATATTAGACTGCATTCCAGATTAATTGAAAATAATAGAAACCAAGTTTACTTGAAGTGCATTATATATATATGAATTGTAAAAATAACGAATGCATCCATATAGCTTTATTATTAAGATGTATGCCACACTTTGTAATAAAACTGCGTATTTTTATGAAATATGAAATTACATTTATTTTTTGAATAAAGTCTAAAAGAAATGTTAAGCCATGTAATATTAAGTGTTTGGATAAACATTGAGATTACAAAGGAAAGTTAGGTAAATACTCTCATGGATTCATAAGTACAATTCTACCACCGAATTTATATAAATTAGAATGTCAATAACTGTTTTTCAAGCGGTTCATTTTTTTATTCCTGGCTACATTCATGAAAGGCTATTAAAATTACTTTCGGACCAGATTAAACCAGAAATTGTATGTGTCTACAACCTATTTTATGTGAGACTGCAATAACATCTAGAATCCAATTTATGATTGCTAAATCAATATTTGACTGTGTGGGCTATATATTGGAGTACTATTGACTTCAAAGAGGATGATTATCTGGAAACAATTTCAGTATTATAGAATTAACCTGGTTTTCAAATTATATTCAGCTATTATGCAATAGTAAAAAATGATAATTGCACCAAAAGAATTTTTGTCAAGCGTTGTTAGCCGAGAGGTGATCGCAACCGCCTTGCAAGCAAGTAGTTGGTTGCAGACGGTTGTGGGTTCGCCTCCTGGACGATGCTATGACATATGAAAAAAAAAGAATGTCCTCTTATGGCTGCTTAAATTGAAAGTTTATCTGCCATGTTTTGTAGCTGAGAAAAAGCTGCCTAGGTTGATAGGTTTGTTATGATGATCACAAATACTTACAGTGGTTGTGCAAAGTATATACAATAATTGCAATGATCTTTTAGTTTACTAATAGTGTTACATCTAGGAATCAGTTTGGCATTAACATCTCATATTCATTGAATACTATAATTAATCAAATATTTATAAGTTATACAAAATATATCTTTGCTGTTTAAATATAAACACACATACATTCACATAGGCAAGATTATATAATTTCTTTTAGATTAAAATTTCTATTCCATCATAAAGCTTTAAAACACATGAATAAGACATTTAAAAAGGTAATGACATCCAAGATCTATTCATTGATGTGTTTCAAATATATGTGGTAAAAATTATCTATTTATGTATGCATCCAACCATCAGTTCATTTATCTAGCACTCAAACAAATTCTTATCTACCACATTTATTTATTCTATTAGCATATAGTGTCAGCACATTAAAATTCCCATGATCACCATTTCTTATGCTTGATTATAACTGTTATTAAAACAGGCAAGAACTCTCCATACAGTATTGCTACTCAATGCAAGCCAGAGTAATCAATGGATTCCAGAAGGCTTGTGCATAAAATCCCCATCTAGTGCCTACTCATCCAATATACCCAGACTAGTTCCTGGCTTGTGACCTTCATCAGTGAGAATCCTTGGATCTGAGAGCACTGCACCTAGATCTTAGGATTTAATGCAACCCTCCAGCAGCCACTTTTTATCTTTAATAAACTACAAAACTATGAGTCTTAAATTGAAAACACAATAATATTTTCAATCCAAGTTTATTAGCTTATATAATCATATAGGTTTGAACTCAGTTTTTTACCTATACATTTTGGTGTCTTTGATTCTTTAATAACTATAGCCACAACTATCATATTAGTCAGGATTGGTTTTAAGTCAATAAACATCACATGATCACCAACTTCTTATGCTTGCTTATAACTGTTATTAAAACAGATAAAAATGTCCATACAGTATTGCCAATCAGTGCAAGCCAGAGTAATCAATGAATGCCAGAATCCCCACCTGATGCCTACTCATTCAATATCCCCAGACTAGTTTCTGTCAGTGAGGAGCCATGAATCTGAGAGCACTGTACCTAGAGCCTAAGGATCTAATGCAGCCCTCCAGCAGATACTTTTTATCTCTAATAAACTACAAAACTATGAGTCTTAAATTGAAAACACAACCAAAATGTATAGGTACTGAACTGAGTTATATAGCCATGACTATATAAGCTAATGAGTTGGATTAAAAATATTGTGTTTTCATTTTAAGACTTGTAGTTTTGAAGTGGCTGCTGGAGGGTTGCATTAGATCCTAAGATATAGGTGCAGGGCATTCAGATCCAAGGTTTTTTCCTCACTGATGAAAGCCACAAGCCAGAAACTATTCTGAGGATATTGAATGAGTAGGCACCAGATGGAGATTTTATGCACAAGCCTTATGGCATCCATTGATTACTATGGCTTGCACTGAGTGGCAATACTATATAGAGAATTTGGCCTGTTTTAATAACATATTAAAATTCAATATTATTTTTTAACCAATCAAGAATTGACTGCTCCAAGTTATATAGAGAAAAGAGACAGACAGGAGCCTGGTGAATTGGACACTTGCTATAAATATGTATCATAGTTTGTGATCTTCTACACTCACAGTTTGGAGAGTCTATAAATCTCCATTTGTGCAACATATAATGATATCTACCCTGGCCTGTTTTCATTCTGCTAATCTTCAAATGGAGTTTTCTTGGGAAAAATCAAGTACTCAGAAAATAAAGTTAATTATTAGAGTGTGATTATTTATATAGGAGTTATTTCAGTCATGTGTCCACAAGTTGTTGAAATCCAAAGTGGATGGTTATTAAGAATTGCAAGTAACCCAGAAAAGCTGCCATGGCTCTTGCCTGAGATTTGCAGGTCTGTTAAGAGTGAGATTGATTGAATGATTTGATAACTCAACAAGATAGGCAAATGGATGGATAAATATTCTGATCAATAAATACATTGATAAAAATGTAAATAGATGGATTGATGGATAGATGAATACATAGTTTGTAAGCATTTCATGAATTCTAATGCTGACTTTCCCAGAACTTCTAAACTGGCCTTTGTTTGCTCTGTAAATACTGTTTTCAATATGATGTAAGAGTATGCATACTAATCTTATGGATACTCAGATCAATAAAACCTTTTGTATTATTTCAGGTATTCTTAAATCAGCACCAGTAGAAAAGATACCAGTACTTTCAAATAACCCTCCAGCTATCTTAAGACATAGTTTGGCAACTATTAATGAATTCAACAATCTTGTTGAGTTATCAAATCATCCAAGAAATCTCATTCTGAACAGACTCCCGAACCTCAGTCAAAAATCAAGGTAGCCTTTCTGGGATTCTTGGTATGGTTGGATGTAAAAATAAATGAATAGGTAGAAAAACCTAAATAAATATGTAGGTAGGTAGGTAGGTAGGTAGGTAGGTAGGTAGGTAGGTAGGTAGGTAGGTAGGTAGGTAGGTAGGTAGGTAGGTAGGTAGGTAGGTAGGTAGGTAGGTAGGTAGATAGATAGATAGATAGATAGATAGATAGATAGATAGATAGATAGATAGATAGATAGATAGATAGATAGATAGATAGATAGATAGATGGATTAATGGACAGAAGGATAGATTGGTAGATGAATAGATTACTAGATGAATGTGGATGGATGGATAAAAAGATGGAAGCATAGTTAGATTGACGGGTAAATAGAGAGATGACAGATAGATAGTGGATACGTTATTGGCTAGATAGTTAAATGGATGCCTGGATGCATAAATAATTATATAAGTAGAAAACCAGGTAAATAAAATAAATAAGATGAATATATAGATAAACATATAAAGAGACAGATAGATGATAAACAAATAGAGAGACTGTAAATAAATAAGCAGATAGAAAGACAACTAAAAGAGAGATATGGATATTTCGATAAACAGAAAAAGAGACAGGTGAATAATAAACAGATTTATAGAAAAATAAATAGTCTAGTTAAATAATAAATATATTGATAGATAAATCGAAAAAATAAAGGGACAAGTATATAGCTAAACAGAGAGACAGTAAGTAAATAAGCAGTAGAGAGAGAAATAAAAGAGCGATAGATGAATATCTCGATAAAGAGACGAGAAAAAATAATCAGATTCATAGAAAAATAAATAGAGAGACAAGTTATATAATAAATAGATTGATAGATAGAGAGAACAAGTAAAATATAGAACAATAGATAAATTATTAGATTAATAATTTGCTAATACTTGTATGAATTTATGGGCCAAATGAATGAATATTTCTCCCCTCTCCCCCGCTTAAATTTTATTTCATTGCCTCTTTAAAAGAAAGTTTGACCGCTTCATTTTATTACTTTAATTTCACATATGTTTAGCCATAGAAAATAACTTGCAAGGTTTAGGTAACATATATTTTCGATAATAATATTTTTTTTTGCTTAAATATTTCTTAAAGTATTATCTTTAAAATTTTTCTTTTTTTGCTTAAAAGTTTTTATTTTTTTATGCTTAACAAAATATCCATAATATTTTAATATTTTTGAGAATTATGAATGTCATATCCATTTATTAATGAACGCAATAATAGATAATAATTTGTTTGTTTTTGCTCAAATATTTCCTAAGCTATTTGAAATAATCAAATTCTATTCCATAGCCATAATGGTCCTACGCATGTTTTGTTCATTTTATAAGTTAATCTATTAATTTTTTCCCACTGGTGAATTTATTTTTTCAATGAAATATTTGCTTTTTTTGTTGTTGTTGTTTTGTTTTGATCATGTAATTACACTTTATGTTCATTTTTTATATTTGATTGCTGTAATATCTTGGATCTTTTGATGCCATTGGACCCCTTCCCCATTAATATATTGTCTTTTGTTAAAAGTTGTTTTTGAAATTTTGAGTATTGCTATTTTTTTTGTTTTCATCATGTAATTATGCTAATATTTTGGGGGCAATGTTGGTCACGTGATTATGATGGCAGGATTTTTGGGTTATATTCTAATTTAAAGCCAATAAACATCACATGATCACCATTTCTTATGCTTGCTCTTATCTGTTATTAAAACAGCTAAAACTCTCTCTATACTTATTCCACTCAGTGCAAGCCAGAGTAATCGATGAATGCCAGAAGGCTTTGCATAAAATCCCCATCTAATGCCTACTCATCCAATATCCCCAGACTAGTTTCTGGCTTTTGACCTTCATCAGTGAGGAGCCTTGGATCTAAGAGCACTGCACCTAGATCTTAGGATTGAAAATATAATGTTTTCAATTGGAGTCTCATAGTTTCATAGTTAACTTGAAATAAAAGGTGGCTGCTGGAGGGTTGCATTAGATCCTAAGATCTAGATGCAGTGTTCTCAGATCCAAGGCTCCTCACTGACAAAGGTCACAAGCCAAAAACTAGTCTGGGGATATTGGATGAGTAGGCACTGGATGAGGATTTTATGCACAAGCCTTCTGGCATCCATTGATTATTCTGGCTTGCACTGAGTGGCAATACATATAGAGAGTTTTGCCTGTTTTTATATTCTAATTTTTAATATCCTTGATATTTTGATTTCTAGATGAGTTTGATTTTGTTTTTGATCGAAAATTGTTCTACAAAATTTGTGTGTTTACTTTTTAATTTTTCAATATGTGGTTACGGCCATAATTTGATCTTTTGATCACTGTATTTAGATAATAGTACATTTGTCCATAATATGATGTTTCATGTGATTTGATCAAGTATAGTTATAAAAAATTTGCACATTTATTTTTTAATTATTGATGTAAATTGCGATTTTTTAACAAATGGTCAAAATAATTGCAACACTACCTATTGCCCCCCCCCATCACCATGGTGATTTGACTTTTTTTACCACTTGGTCATATCAGCAGTGGGTTTGGGACTTCCCTTAGAAACCAAAATGGCAGAGAACAAATATTAATCCAGTACTAAATTAGTTCTATCCACTAGTATAATTTTTCATTTTTTCTTTGCAAATAAACCAGCATAAATATTCCAATTTATTAGCAGCTGAAATGATATTCAACTAATGTGGAAAAGCACCACCTAGTGACTATTATCACTAATGCTATTGTTGCTGCTACTACCACTATTATTATAGGCTAACAGAGAAACCTGGGAATATATGAATGGTATTCCTCCAGAAATTGTTTATCATATGTTTGACATTTCAAGCTCTTACAAATTGCTAGACTATGGCCATCTATTTTATAATATGTACATTTATACATTTTATCATCAAAAAATAGTTTAATAATATATACCATCAATATATTGATGTAAATGCTCACCATTTCTGTTTTTCTAATATACTTCTTGCACATTTTTAAGAATTAACTTTATTCCTACTGAATGTGTCCTTTTTATAGCTATCAATTGAAAATCTTAAAAAAATGAGATATATTTTTTCTATTTTGATTTGGCATACAAGTGAAGAAAATATGATTTAGGATTTCTGCTACAAAGAATAGGCCAATCAATTTAAATACCTGAGGTAAGTCTTCATCAAGATCTTCATTCTACCCACAATCCCAATGGCCTATGATTTGGCTCTCAGTAATCCTAGCTAATCATCCAATAATAATTGACTAATGGGTATCTAGCTATTTTAAAGTAATTGTAAAATAAGGTTGGAAAATTACTCAAAGTGTAACCACTCGGAGATGAACGATCTAGTGAGCACTGATTTTTTGTCATAGGGATATTGGAAGAGCCTTTGATATCTAGTAGATTTTTACTTAACAAAGCAATGAAGGTAATAAGGCAAAAAATATGTACTGAATAGAAGATAAAAAATTTATTTAAAAATATAAACAATAAATAAATAAATATAAAACTGAAAAAAATGAGAATGATGAAACAAAATTAATTAAAGTATAATAAATAATAATAATATAAAAAAAAACATAACCTATTAAATCATTCTTCAGCTTAATAGCTTTGTATAACATATTGCTTTAGATATAAGATTTTCTGTATAAAGTATTGTTAGATCATTGAATTGATATTGAACTATACATAAACAATTTTTAAAAAAATTTCATTAAAAAAATACTGATTTCAGAACACCTCAAAAATACTTTTATTCATAGCTAAAATAAAATAATAGATTCCATGAAATTTTTTTCTTTATTTACATTTCGGTTATCATCTACAAGTTTCTTTAAAGGATCTTTTAGGTAAAATTTTAAATGTGAATAAAAGATTCCTTCGAGTAAAGAAATAAGGAGGGGGGTAGTCTTTCCATTAAAAACATTCCCATTTTATTTTAGAAAATATTCCAAATTATAGTGTCCATTTTAATTCAGCTCTTAAAACATCTCATTGTTCCACTAGACAGTGAGCCCTGTTTGCAATGATAATAATATATAGCATCAGTAGTTGATATTTTTGAAGACCCATTAAATGATTTATCATTTATATATTTTTTTGAACAATTTAGCACAAGATAACAGACTCAAGAGTTAAAGATTTTTGGACCAAATTCAAACTTATGACTTTTAGTGCTCTAACATTATCTGAACTTCTAAGTAAAAATCCTTATAGATTTTCATGGTAGAGTGATAAACTCTAGAGCTAAAAGTTCCTAAATTAAAATTCACCCCAGCATGTATGGTGCTTGAACATCATATACCCTTCCAAGTAGCTAAGCATTCAATTCCTTTCTTTTTTTAACTTCCTGCTGATATTATCTCATCATTTTAGTGGTACACTTCATGCCTCTGAGTTTTCATCTTAGCAACATGCAAACTTGGCTTAAAGGCTGAAGATTTTGGTTTTTGATTACAAAAGGAAATGAATAAAATAATGCCTAAGAATTTTGTCTCAGAATCATGATGATTTGAATTATGTGTCAGAATATTAATAAAAAAACTACAGAAAATGAATATAAAAATAAATATAACAAAACAATATATATATATTGAGGAACACCATAAACATTTATTGGAAGATAGACAACAAATTGGACAATGTGAAGAATATAAGTATGTAGGCATAAATATCATTACAAAAGGAAATAACAGATGAAACAATAAGAGGAAGAAATGTCCTGGATAGAAAAGCTATAGCAATATTAAGTAGAATATTGTCAAATCAAAATATATCAAAAATTCATGAATACATGACACAATCAATAAATTAGAAAAAAAATTAACAATTACAAATACTTAGATCTGATTATTAATAGAGATGAAAACATATGGGTAAAATTAAACACAGAGGTAAACTTAGGTGCAGTGCTTTTGGTATAAATAATTTGATATTAAAAGAAAAGGTTTTAGGGTATACATTTTACCAGTTTTACATATGGTTCTGATACTTGGACACACAATAGACAAGCAATACAGAGACTTCACATCAGTCAATAAAGTATGGAATGATATATGTTAGGAGTAACAAGAAAGGATTGAAAATGAAATACATGGGTGAGAGAACAAACAGGTATTATTGACATCATTGTAAGAAATAAGAGGCTGTAGTCAATATGGCAGATGACATCTTAAATTAGATTCCAACAGATTGTAAAAGATTTAGAAAAATATCAGCCATGGGATGGATGAATGAAATAAGGAAGTTTTTTTGGTGTGTTGGGAAAAAAAGAGGTTAGAGATTGGTGGAAGTTGATTAAATTTGAAGGGACTAACATTCTGGAGTAGACCAATTACAGTTAAAAAATAAACAAAAAATATCACTATATATGGAAGTGAGATTTGACAGTCAATGAAAGAAGAAAAAGGTAATTGATGACTACAAACCGAGATTATGAAAATGGATTAGGGTGAAGTGCTGCATGAATGGCAAAGAGTGCTTACATTGAATGTACTATAATAAATGACATCATAATAAGGATGTCTCAAGAAATATTACAAAAACAAATATAAAACTGGATAACACAAGGAAATAAAAAAGAAGGCATTCAAAAGGGGTTAGAAAAAGGGAATAAATTGAAAAATTAAAGACAAAATTTTGCAAGAAAAAGATATTTAGATGGACAAAGAGACATGATGATTGATTGAATACTGAAAGATGTCATTGAGCTTTACAGACTAAAAAGAATACTTTTTGTATGGTTATTATTTTAAGAGTATAAATAAAGTATTTTCAGAGCTTAATATTGAATTAGTGATTGGAGGTAATAAAAAGTTATACAGAAACAAATTATAGTAATGAAAAGCAAAAATTACAATGGAGAAAAGAAATATTGGAGCACAAATAATAACATGTATTGGAAGAACTTGCGTGATCAAATAATTTGCATACATATAAATAGTATTAATAAAGACAAAAAAGAGGCACAAGAAGTGTATGAATTTCCCTGTCTAGTTTAATGTAGTGATTGAGAGATGTAAAGATTTTGGATTCAAAACACAACCTAAACATTTGTAATGTTTAAATGATGAAATATCTTTTGAATAATTAGTCAATTCCTCTCACCCCTTTTTATTATTATCAGTTGATATTCTCAACTATCTATTTATTATTTATCATCTATGAATTCTGTTTTCTTAAACGTTAAACGTAACTTTTATTATAACTCTTATTAGTATATACAAGCGCTTTAAAATGCTGGTTGAAGAAATTGTTAATGGCAAGAAAAACACTCAAAATAAATCAATGTAGGCTAAGCGCTTTCGAGGTATTATCCCTCATAATCATAGCCAAAGTAGGTTTTAAATCATTGTTGCGATACCGATAAATGATTATGTATGCATATGTAAATTAACTTGTCCATTTTCTGGAGATAGCGAAGCATGTGTCGCGTCTATTAATCGCGTTATTATCATTGATGATAAAATACGCTTTTTTTATCTTTCTTTTGCAGTCGTTAGCCTCAGTGCACACAATTTAATCTAGACATAGTTTGCTAAATATGAAATATAATTGTCTTTCTATAAATAGAATTATTTATATTTGTTTCTCTTTGCTCATTCTAATGTTTATAAAATATAATTTACTACTGTGATGCCGTATTTATAGGAAATCTTGTTCATTTACGCACAGATAAATAAATGTCATATAAAATACAACTATTAACAACAGATTTATAAAGTTCAGAAAAGTTCATAAGTAAAATCTAACTTTTGCAATGATGTTTTGGTCAATCAAATAATCTACTAATCTTTAATTCCCTTCCAAGAAAAATAAAGAAATAGAACACTAATACTGTACATTTAATTAAAATTTTAATTAAAAACAATTTCAGAATCATTAAGCACTGAAATAAACTGCAAAATTATCCACTTTTCTTAGATATTACAAGATTTATAGCAACTGATTTTTAATTAAAAGTAAAAGGTGAGATGTAAATTAATTAGCTTCATTTTAAAGCAATATTATAGCTTGTATTTCTGATATTAAAAAAAAAAACGCTTTTTTTTTTTTACATTGTAATTTTTAAATGATAATGCGTCTTGAATATATATGTAAAAGAGGTGATAAAAGGAACATAAAAGAAAAATAAAACATAAAGTAATTGATTTTCATTTGTAATTTTACTTTTATAATTTAACAATATCTATAAAAATATTTTGGTAACATGCATTTACTAATATTAAACTGACGAAACACGTGACTGTGCTTACACGTTGTTTTTAATTAAGCAGCAAATCTATTTATTTTATTTCAGTTCTGCCGTCTAATACAAAATTCAGTAAGCGTAATGCTTATAATTAATCTTTATCCAGTTTTATCCTACATGACTACGCAAGCAAGTTGGCTAAGATTCAAAACATTATTTTTTAAAAAATTTCAGACTAATTGTTTGATAGTAAAATAAATAAATTAATGTCTGAGAAGAACAGGTTCACTAAAGTCAAAAAATGCACATGCCCTAAATTCAATTCCTAAATTCAATTCCAAAACTCCTCAAAGATGAAAGTTATAGACTAAAAATTAATCTGGGGACATGCAAAGAAACACAGTGGATAGGATTATATTAATTAAGCACTATCATCTAGCATTAATTATTTACTCAAGCTTACATAAGAGAAATAGATGTTAATTATTTATATTCTCATAATTATCTACTATAATATTTAAAAAAGCATTTTATAAAGTAAGCATTAACTTCTGCAAAAAAACATGGATTCTATTCTATGCCATATAGAAATAAATTTTGATTTCATCATCAGTTATTTATTGAAAGATAAGTTCCACATACCACGCCAGATCATTTTCTCTCAGTCTTTCTGCCTTTTGCTTTACTTTACAAAATACTCATAACTATTTTTGTTTTTAAGATTATAAATTCTTCATCTATCTTCTTATTTTGTATTATCTATAATTTCTTTCTTTACATCTGTCATAATTTCTCTGTCTTTAAATACATATAAGTTTTATCTTTTATTTAATAATTTTCTCGAAACATCTTATTATTTTTTCAACTTATCAGTCCTCCAAATCGACATTTCTACAGCTTCCAATTTTTATGTCTCCTTTTTCTAATTGTCCATGTTTCTGATCCTTATAAAGTAATACTCCACACAATAAACCCTACTACATTAAAAGATTGTTTAGCCAATGCAATGCTTACTCCAAATTTTATACCATTACTTCCAATGCTGACTTTTAATTATTTTTTTAATTTGCTTTCATAACATTGTTTTTAAAAGTATTTACTTTCTTCTCAAACTTTCTAGAAGATTTGTCATTCTTTATAATATATAAGAACTGTCATATCACCCACAGATCTGAAAAATCAACCTTCCTATTATCAATTCTAATTCTATCATTATCGAATTAACTAACATTTAACAACCCACCCACACATATATTAGACAACTTTCCTGCCTTAAAACCCTTCCTGTATATCTCTTCTAGAAGAAAGAGGATTATGTACATACATCTTGATTCATATTTATGAAGCAATAACCTTTAAGTGCACATACCGTGAAATCATTTTTCATTAAGCAGATAAAAAAATAAATTCATTTTCATCTATTATCCAAGATTTTATATGGATAGTAGATCCGTCATTGATATTTTACATAGATAAAATAAGTGTGAGTTGTAAAGTATTCTTATAGAATGCACATTTAAGGATTATTACTTTAAAAATATTGTTATATATTTTTAGCATTACCTATTCATAGCATTATATATTCAATATTGTTTTTCCATTTACAGAAATGTTAAAATTAATGGAATTTTGACTTATTTATGAATTTTTTTATGTAAATATTATTTTTCAACATATACCTTTATTTTTAAATATATCCAATAATATAGAAAAATTCACTCAACCAAATGTTTTTTTCCAAATCAGTAAATCAAATCTTAGCCCCCATTTCTCCTTATCTGTCTTTCAGCCCTTCAGTTGCATTTTTTGTCTTTTTTATTTACCCGGTATGGTTTAGTACAGCAGAAGATCCTTGGATCAATTTCACTCTTGTCACTTTTGGTACTCAATCTTCTTAACTTCGAACCAATAAAGATATTAAATTATTTATTTAGTTTTTATTTTCTTACAAAAACCAAATATAAGAACCCATCTAATCTATCTGAAATCTATCAATGCATGACTCACAAAATCAACATTTATTGTACACCTATTTAATTATTCTAAAATATCTATATTTTTCTAAACTAGATCTTTTTAAAGTAATATTTTAATATTGAATCTAAGTAACCAGTTTATATCAAAATAAAATCTACTTTCCAAATAGAAATATTAGTTCCACATGTGTAAACATGTTAGTTTTAGATAACCAAAGGGTATTATTGTACACTCACCTTCCTTTTACTGCAAAAACAAACAACCCTTTTCCATGAGCTACTGCCAAAGTCTGAGGTGGATTTAACTATTCACAGATTTACTGATTCCATATGTACTAGCCTTTGAAGGTTCATTTATCTTCCCAATCTTCCTTCCATAAACCCCATGTCATTGATCATGCTTGGATGCCATTTTCCAACAATTTCTTATAAAGAGATGTTTGAATTTAGGTTTATCTTTTTTGCAAGCAGCATGTAAGTGAACACTGAAATCATATAAACAGATTCACCTGAACCCATTGAAGTGAGAGGGTATTTTTAAATCTTCTTGGATACCCATCTATACTAGCATGTTTTCAATCAATTCTAATCATTCCTCGTCTAAAAAACTGATTTTTTATTACAAAGAATCTCCATCTGAGTTGAGGCTAATGAGCACAGACAATCATACCCTTCATCTCCTAAGGAAATCAAAGATGCACTACCACCACTCCAACAGAAATAGCCTAAGAAAAAGCTCATGGATTTAAGGATCTCTAAATTTTGACAACTTTCATAAGAACCCAATTGATAGAAGAAACCAAGCACCACAGCAAAGAGAACATCATCAAAGACTTAGTGCCTGTACTTGATGACTTAGAGCATGCACTTCAAAGTGCATTACAAACCACTGATGGGAAATCTGTTGTGGACAAATTGCCATGATTCTGAAGCACTTTGAAAATATATAAAAATGGTCATAGAGTGATAAAAGTATCCAGTATAGGCCAGCTTTTTAACCTGACACTTCATGAAACTATCTAACAAGTTGAAAGTGAAGAGAATCCTGAATGTTGAAATGCACCAGGCTATAGCTACAGTGAATGGCTTCTGTGGGCAGTTAAAATATACTGGTCATTCTCCTGAGTTATGAATTATATTACAAATATTAAGCAATTTTTACATATTTTCCTCTCTCATTTCTTCAATGATTCCATTAAAATATTATTATTTCATGTTTTAACCAATTTTTAATTGTGCTTATGATTTCACAATATCATCTTTCATTCTTGACAATCTGTTTCATCCTTACCAGTATGACTTTCTTTTTCAATTAAAATAAAGATTCATTATTTCTATTATATATTGATCATTAGTATATTCTTTTAATTTATTTAAATGTATCTGTTAATACAGTATTTTACCATAACTATTTTTAAATCATTATTCTTATTTCTGTGACTATGACTTAAGTTAATTATTTTTTGATGTTATATTTAAAATAATTTCTGACACATTTTTTGGAAAGCTGGTTCCTTTTCCTTGGGATGTCAGGAAAATATTCTAAGAACCTTATCTTAGTACTGTATACTATGCCATTATTTTAATCTAAGCTGTAATGCATTAATGTATATAAAATATGTAGTATTCAGCAAGTAACGGTAGATCAGAAATGTAATTATAATCATCATAGTTCAATTAATTTTATTTTATGCAAATGGGTGATAGATTGCCAATAGATTAATTTGGGCTGGTATTATACATTTATCTTCAAAAACTTTATGATTATGTTCTTTAAAAAAGCTCTAACATTAACAATTTTTATGGACAAAATTTTAAAAGTTCATCTTTGTCATTGTTTTGACGGATACCTCTGAAACAGTTGTTTAGGTACCTGTTAAAATTTCATTGGTTAGCACTAATATGATATGTTAGATTGAAGTAAAGGAGTTTGATCAATCCATCATCATTTTTTAATGAAATGGATGATTAAACAGTTGGAATGGTGAGAAGATTGAAACATGTCCATTAAAGTTTGAGAAATTGCTATTTTAATACAAACTGGGCACTGATTGCATATGTGTGTGAGAGATTATGATCTGGCCCAACTGATAAGTGCTCGTTTGGCCAGAAATATGTATAATGGGGATCATATATTTTTTTGCATGTATGTGGTCACCTGTATCAGTTGCCTAAGATAGAGTGGAGGATGAATATAGACTGAAAAATCTTAAGTTCAAATCTCTCTATTAACATATATAAAAACAGTCAGTATAAGAAAATTACATATTGCCTTAGAAATAGATTATATCAAAGTATAAGTCCAGCACACCCCTTTCCTATAAATACATATGAATATGTAATGATCGCTAATATGAGAAGTTAGATTGATGTAATGTCTACATGGTATGACTACAATATCAAACACAATATGGGATTAGAGCATAGCATCATCAGTTTGCCAATGAAATGAATGGTAGTATTGTTGGAAGGATGAAAAAATTGATACCTGTCCATTAAATTTTGAGGAATTGCTAACTTAGTATAAACTGAGCAGTGATTTATATATGTGTGGGAGACTATAATTTTCCCAACTCATGAGTACTGGTTCAGCCTGAAATACATATATTGAGAATCATATATATTTTTCACATGTGTGTGGTCATGTGTATTGGTTGCTTGAGATAAAGTGTAAAATCAGTAGACTAAAAAACCCTTTCAAATCCCCATATTAAAATAAACTATTGTTTATTTTTTTTGTCTATGGGAAAAAAATGGCTGGTGAAACTAATTTTATGTACATATTTATAAAATAGTCCATGAAATTTTCTCTTCAAGTACTGAAAAAAAAATTAAACAAATGACTGAGTGGTTTTATTGCTCAGAAGTTTATAAAAAGTTTAAGTGCTAAGGGTGTCAGAACTGGAATAGATTTGAGAATCATATGGTTGAGTCTGGTGCTCTATTATTGCATTAATCCACACAAAACATATATTTAATTAAAAAGAACAATTGGGTTATTAATTATAATAAACATTTAGGCTGTATATAAAACACCACATGGTCTTTTTAGTTTGATATGCGTTTGGCAGCAGTATATGTTTTTTCCTCAATCTCTAACATCGTTATAAGCATCATAACAAATGATATAGGTTTGTAACATAAAGATCATGTCATAGTCCTAACTCATTGGATTTCTTCTGGTGGAAAACATTATGTGACAGTAGATTTATTCTACACATATATTACTTTATCGTATTATTCAATCTATTGGTGTAAAAATTTCAGTCACTTTAATGTTTTGAACCCAAATCAAATTTCTTGCCAAAGTAAACTGTTTTCACATTGAATCAACAATTATGTATTTTAATGATTTAATTTATATCTTACCAAAACGTCAAAAGTATTGAAATTGCTTATAAAAAAGACATATAAGGACAATGTTAAAATATCATAGTAATATATTGCTTAGAGAAGAATATGTATGCTGACTTCATATCTTTTGTAAAGTTTTTCTAACTTTGTTAATTTTTTTTTCTACAGTAGCAATAGCATTTAAATGAACTTTATTTTGAGTAAAAATGTTTTTTCCTTAAGGATTTGAAATAATCCTCTTATTAGATTAAAATTCAACATTAGTTTGTAAATTCATATTTTCAATTTTTTTGATCATTTACATTTACTAATTCCAAATTATCTGATATAAGTCAGCTGGATTTTTTTAAAGATGTTCTAACAGACAGTTTCTACCTACACAAAATTATAAACTTTATCCAACATCATAATTACATATATGATTAATGATATAATTATAATAATAAATGTTAGGAAAAATACAAAGTGATATTGATGTTTTCCAAAAAAAAAAAAAAAAAGACATGAAAAAAATATTAGAAGTTTTCAATATATGAGTTTTTTTTATCACTTCTGTATAAAATCTTTACTAAGATTATTATAAATTAACTATAAAAATTTTTGGAATTAAACCAATGAAAAGGACTAAAAAGATATTACTAAACATCACATGATCATCATTTCTTATGCTTACTCATAACTGTTATTAAAACAGGAAAAACTCTCCATACAGCAGTGCCACTCAGTGCAAGCCAGAGTAATCAACCAAGGCTCCTCACTGATGAAGGCCAAAATCCAGAAACTAGTCTGGGGAGATTGGATGAGTAGGCACTAGATAGGGATTTTATGCACGAGCCTTCAGTCATCCATTGATTACTCTGTCTTGCACTGAATGGCACTACTGTATAAAGAGTTTTGCCTATTTTAAAATTATAAAGTGATTACAACATAATAGAACACACACATATATATATATATATATAAGAATTTAATATATGCCATAAAAAGGTAAGATTAGCTAACTAATTAGCGGAGAATATTTCATCTAAAAAACTCCAGCACTTTGGGATAGGAAGGTGTGGACCTTATTTAACAGAAGTGAACACTTTCAAATAAATAAAAGATTCAAAATTGTAAAACAGATTTAAATAAAAAGCAAGGAAAAAATTTAATTCACACCTTTAAATAATGGGAAAAATATGAAACCATTACTCCAGTAACCATATAAAGCTTTGCTACAATGAATAAGTAGGGCTGCAGTTATTTATGTAGTATCAACCAAAACATTCTTGATCAGTTTAAATATTTCATAGTGATGTATCTTTACTGCTTTTGTTTTCATTTTCACAAATCTTTATCATGAATATACACATTACTGAAGTATATGACAGAAGCATCAATTCTTCCCAAATGCTCTCTATAGTTGAATAATATAGTTTTTCCTCATATTCTTTTATTAAAGAAACAAAATATTATTAAACACTTCTTCCAAATCTCAGCAATACCCTATTAAATTTGGTTAATTACAAATTTTTAGAAATAATATGTAGATGCTGCTGGAATTGGAGTTCTTTCCAACAATAAATCCATTTTCCAAACTTTCAAGATTCTGGGTCTAAATCAGTATAGGAGTATATAACTATTCTATGTTATCCTATTCTTCTTATATAATAAATCAGTATTAATTTGTAACTTAAAGATTAATTTAATTTTAGCAACTAATTTACACTCAATCATAATTATAAGATACTTTAACATGCAAAGACTACAACCGGTATGAGATACTGCTATAAATTTGTAAATGCTTTAATTTCCTATAACTTTTTAATTGAATATGTTTCCATCTCAATACCTTTCTAGATATGTTTCTGTTTTGCAAAAATCAAATTATTTTTAATTTAGTTCACAAAGTATAAGTTTTATATCATTTTTTTCTGATTTAGCAGTAACACACTGCTTATAGTCCAAACTGAAGTAAAATTTCATCTTTTGCAAATTATTGTTATTTTAAAATTTGTTTAGACAAATATTATAATACATATTGTAACTAATACTTACAATAATAAAAAGCAAATTAATTTCATTATAATAAAATATTGTAAAAACACAAAGAACTGCTTTCATTTAGAAATTATTCTAAAGAAATGTAATTTTATTTCTTAATTTTTGCAATATTATGGTTATATTTCTTTAATTTTTTTATAGAAATATTTTAATATTTATTGTAAATAATGCTTATAATAAAAAAAAGTCACATTTGGAATAATAATTATATAAAACAAATACTCTTTTAGGAGAAGTATGAGATACTGCTTGCAGCATTTATCTTATACAATTGCATTGTAATTGTTGTAGGTTAAATATGTCCTATTCTAACTTTGTGTCAAAATATTTGCATCAGATTGATATCTTATGAGTGCAGGCTTATTGTCTGCTACCTCTTCTGTTTCTTTGTATATTAAAACCCATCTTTTGATTGATATGTTATCATACTTACCTAACTGGTATTTTAGCATAATTTCTTTCTTATTCTTGTCAGTTTCTCTATTTAGAAGTCAATGTTGAGATTAGATTTTATTTAATAATAACACTAGACTCTTTCTTAAATTCTTTTCTCTAGAAGCTAGGGCTTATATTTTTTATTTTTTTCTCTTTTTTGATTTAGTAACCCCTAATTTTTTTAATCAACATTTTATCATCTACACTCAGTAATTTCCCTGTGAGTCTTATTCCATGAGTCTTATAGGAGACCAGATTCACTCCATCCTAAATAATTGAATAATCCTTTATTTTACTTAATAATGTTTCTTAAGCAAGAGTATAAACTAATGCAAATTACATTGGCCAACTACCTTTTATCTAAAATGTATTGTCCTATATATGTGTCCACAGGATAAATACACTGGCCTCTCACTTATAGACCAAAAAAATTATACTTTTCTTATTCTCAAAGATTCTAATTAATTTATCAAAACACTTTTTATATTTTTTTTTATCATTGAAGAAAACTGAAATCATAATATATGAGATTGCCATGAAACTAAACTCCATCACACAAAGCATACAGTCAGAAATAAACTCTGCACTTATGCTTCTATTTGTTCACTTTATCTATTTATCTATTGCCATCATAAACAATATTTTATACTTTCCTATACCATATTTTCTTTCATAAAAGATTTATATTATAGATCACCTATACCCAATGTTTATAGTTATGTTTCTAAATGAGTTATTTATTTATATAGTACTGTGTTTTAATCTGTAACAATCATTAGGTATCATTCCACTACACATGCATTGTAAACTAATAAACGCTTTTTAAAAGAATACTCTCCTTTCCAAACACAAGCTTTCATTTCCAAATGCTTAAGATTTGTCTATACATATATGTTTAAGTTAAAAAGGTAGAGTGGACTCATTCTATTTTTTCAAACTGTTTGGAAAGGAGAATATTTTTTTTTAAATGTTCATTAGTTTACAGCATGACTAATCGAGTGATCCCTAATTATTGTTACAGATTAAAATAATGTTATATAAATAAATAACTCATTATATATATATATAATAAAAAGTCAGATGTCACATGACTTATATATAGCTTGCAATTACTAATATGTAAACTTAAGAGCATGCTAACGCTCTAAACAAGCTTTTTTTTATTATTATTATTATGATTTGAATGCCTTGTCTTGTAGTAGCATTTATCATCATAATAATAATAATAATAATAATAATAATAATAATAATAATAATAATAATAATAATAATAATAATAATAATAATAATAATAATAATAATAATAATAATAATAATAATAATAATAATAATAATAATAATAATAATAATAATAATAATAATAATAAAAGCTTGTTTAGAGCGTTAGAATGCTCTTAAGTTTATATATATATATGTGTGTGTGTGTTTATGATTATATCTAATACTGACATGTCATAAATTATAAAGATTTTGCTGACATCAGTAATTAAAATATAGCAAATTGAATTAAAAGTTGATTAATTAATATCTTCACACTCTCATTTCCAAATGCTTAAGATTTGTCTATGTATATACATTTAGGTTAAATAGGTGGAATTAATTCATTCTATCTTTTCAAAAGACTTTATCTTGTATTTGGAAAAGAGTGTATTCCTTAAAAAAGGGTTTATTAGTTTACAATGCATATATAGTAAATTGATCCCTAATGATTGTTACAGATTAAAACAGTGCTGTATAAATAAATAACTCATTATATATATATATAATATTACATCTAATACTAACATGCCATAAATTGTAAAGATTTTGCAGACATCAATAATTAAAACATAGCAAATGGAATTACTTGATTAATTAATATCTTCATACCCTCATTTCCAGATGCTTAAGATTTGCCTAATGATACACTTCTTAAAAAAAATTGTCCCCCTTACTCCCATTAATAATTTAAGACCAATTTCAAAGACCTTGTTCACCAATAAAAAATCATAAAATCTGTTGTCAAAGATAAAGTTCAGTTCAAAGTGCTCCATTTCTGAAATACTAATGCTATCTAAAATGATTATATATGATATTAGACGAGTGAGAAGAGCAGTTCTTATTGTTATTCAGGTGTACATTATGGTTATCTTTCACTCAATTTCTAAAGCCAACCATCTTGTTACTTTTACTACACAAAATCTTCTTACCTTTAGTGCATAAAATGGCTAATTTGTTTATCACTAGAAAATTACATATTATTTTGAATGAAAAACTGCACCTGATTTGTTTCCATACAATTTTATCCTACAATTTTCTCCTCTCATATCTTTATTTTTTAAATCACCTATAAAAACCCTCTTCTTGAAGTAAAAAGAAAAATACCACACACACACACACACACACACACACATATATATATTTGCTTGAGTTGGTTTTTTAGATCTAATGTCCCAACTCCTCACTGAAGAGACCCATAGGTCGAAACCGGTCTGGGGATGGGGATCATTTAAAATAAAAATGATTTGAATGCCTTCTCTTGTAGTAGCATTTATCATAAAAAAAAAGAAGCTTGTTTAGAGCTATTAGCACGCTCTTAATTTTACATATTTGTAAGTGCAAGCTATATATGAGTCATGTGATATCTGACTTGTTACTATTACTATTATTATTTTGCTGTTGTGGCTTTAGCTAAATTAAAGAGCTAAGCCTACTAATATATGGAGTATCTGAATTAAGTTCAGTCCCATATGATTTTTTCAGTTGGAGAGCTGACTTTAAAGACATGTAGATGTCTAAAAGTTTCAGATCTTCTTCTAACAATTATCTTTTAGATAAATGCTTTGCTTGAGTTGGTTTTTTAGATCTAATGTCCCAACTCCTCACTGAAAAGACCCATAGGTCGAAACCGGTCTGGGGATGGGGACCATTTAAAATAAAAATGATTTGAATGCCTTCTCTTGTAGTAGCATTTATCATAAAAAAAAAAAAAAGCTTGTTTAGAGCTATTAGCACGCTCTTAATTTTATATATATATATATATACTATAACTAGTCACTAAATCATTTTATAGATGGTTTGGATATCTTTCCTCCATCCAAAAATTTCCTTCAACATTATTTCATTCTAGAAAATTATTCTTTCAACTTCTTTTTTGACTTTTAATAAAACTAAGTTATCATTATTATAGGATAGAAAATATTCTCAATTTTCAGTGCTCTTTTCCATAGTTTTATATTTATTTATGCTCATATGAATTTATATGTACAGTAATTTTGTGTTCTAATCCACATTTTATAAAAATAAACTTATTTTATAAAAATAATGATTTTCACGAGGTTTAATAATTTATTTTAAAAATGATTTACTGGGTTTGTATTCGTGTGTATATAAATTCTATATTTATTTATGCTCACATGAATTTATATGTACAATAATTTTGTGTGTTCTAATCCATTTATTTTATAAAAATACTGATTCTCAAAAGGTTTAATAATTTATTATGTTTATATGGCGTGTTTGTGTTTACAAGTAATGGTTTACAAAACTAATAATCAAAGGTACAGAAATATTGCATATGCAGGAAAATAATCAAATTCTGATTCTTGTCTATGCCTTGATACTCATGCTGTGGAGTCACTCTAGTTTTGCTATGTGTTTCATCACATTATTTTCAAGTCTATAGCTAACAAATGGACTATATGCAAAGAAATGATATCTATGTGATACAATAAATATAACAAGATAGTATCACTGGTGTGCATAAAGAATATAAACATCACTGGTGTGCATAAAGAATATAAACATCACTGGTGTGCATAAAGAATATAAACATCACTGGTGTGCATAAAGAATATAAACATCACTGATGTACATAAAATATAAAATGAAGAGATGAAACTCATTTTATCAGTGATACAGACAGTAGCCTACAATTTCTAGTTTTAGATAGACAAGAAGCCAATTGCTATGGTGAAAAATGCATATCCACCTTCTGGAAGTGATTTTTTTTGTATCTTTTATTAGGATGAATCTTTTTCTTTATAGATACCTTTGATATTTGGTAACTTTTGGGGTACAAGATAAAAATGAAGAATTCTTATGTGAATACTTTTGGAGATTCTGAAGCTATGGATTATCTCAGGTAAGACATATTATATATTGTTTGAAAGATAATTTTGTGAGAAATACAAAGAAATTATAACTGAAGATATAATTTAGACTTAGTTAATAATGAATTAGAAATTATGAACAAACAATAAAATAATAATTATTTTGGATGTTAAAATTTTTTTTTACCTTATTTTTTAAATGGTTATCACTATTTGTCTTAGTCTTGTTGTTTTTCTTAGTTTTTCTAGTTTCTATCAATGTAAATTTCTTGTTCTAACATTAGTAAAACTGAAGTTATTGTGAAAATTGTGTCTCAGGTCAGTTTTTAAAAAAATTCAATATGGTGCCTTGGAACTAAGCAGTTAAAGTAAAAATATTTTCTATTTATGCTGATAACATTTTTTCCTTGAATAGATATTAATGCTTAAAAAATGTTTAGACAAAAATTGATTGAATAAAATTATTTTAGGTAATGTATATATTTTAAATATTATTAATGCAATTTGTTAATATATATGATTAAAATATGTTTTTCATTATATATTGCAATGAAGGAAATTTGTATATATTTTATTGCTTTTATTTTTTTGGTATTTACAGTATAAGTCATATTTACCTTGAATGTGTCATACTGATTAAACATAAAGTAAGTATAGGAATTATATTTTAATTGTATAATCAAATCATAATTATTGTATATAATAAATGAACTTTGTACCATATTGCATTTTAGGTATGGATCTTATCATTCTAGCTTTCAATGATGTTTTCTTTAAAAATTATGGCTGCCTTTAAAAATAGTGGATGTTGCTTTAAAAAAAAAATCAAATCATTGTAGTGAATAATCAATTGTTAATTGGAAAAATGAATAAAATTGATAATGATGATTGCTATAATGAATCCTTGTATAAAGATTCATCATATGTGGAAGGAAAGTATAATTATTATGTCTTTTTTTTAAAAAAATTGCTGGAAAGAATTTTGTTTTAAAAAAAGATATTTCAAGAATGTTTTTACCTAGATATATATATATATAGATAGATAGATAGATAGATAGATAGATAGATAGATAGATAGATAGATAGATAGATAGATAGATAGATAGATAGATAGATAGATAGATAGATAGATAGATAGATAGATAGATAGATAGATAGATAGGTAGATAGATAGTAGATAGTAGTAGATAGGTAGATAGATAGATAGTAGATAGATAGATAGATAGATAGATAGATAGATAGATAGATAGTAGTAGATAGATAGATAGATAGATAGATAGATAGATAGATAGATAGATAGATAGATAGATAGATAGATAGATAGATAGATAGATAGATAGATAGATAGATAGATAGATAGATAGATAGATAGATAGATAGATAGGTAGATAGATAGATAGATAGATAGATAGATAGATAGATAGATAGATAGATAGATAGATAGATAGATAGATAGATAGATAGATAGATAGATAGATAGATAGATAGATAGATAGATAGATAGATAGATAGATAGATAGATAGATAGATAGATAGATAGATAGATAGATAGATAGATAGATAGATAGATAGATAGATAGATAGATAGATAGATAGATAGATAGATAGATAGATAGATAGATAGATAGATAGATAGATAGATAGATAGATAGATTGCTTTAAATATCCACTTTAAATTGTTTCTAATATTTTTGTAGAAAAACATTAAACAAAAAATATTATTTAGAAGACTAATCAAACTTTGTTTAGTAAGATTTTGTGGTTTTTCTTCCTTATAAAATCTATATAAGAACAGTAAGATACAATTTTCTGAGTAATAAATAGAGCACTAACTCAAATACTTTAAATGGTCGAGAGGTCAGTGACAGCTGCTTTACAAGTAGTTGTCCCGGGTTAGCGGGTTTGCTTCCCGGCTGATGCTATGACACATGAGAAAAAAAAAAAATCTAAAAGAAATTTTAAAATTTTACCCTCTATGTTTTGGGCATACATAGAAATGTAATAACCATTACACTCCAAGATATTTACATAAGCAAAATTAAAAATTACAAAAAATATTTCTAAATAAATAAATCACTAAAAATAGTATTAAAAATAGAATAACAATAATGACTTTTAAAAAAAAGTATATATAAACATATTAATATAGTAAATAAAGTTGGATGCAGAACTTATTCTGTTGTGGTTACGAATGGATGATTTTACAATAAAGTTACTCAATCAAGAATAAAACTTTTTATCTTGAAGAATAAGATGGTTAGGTGTATTTTTTGATAGAATACACACTTTACTACCTTCTCTCTCTATTTTTTTTTTCCATTTTTTTTTTACTTTATTGACTTTAAACATTTGGATTAACTATATATGCCTCCCATGCCAATGGTCAGTGTGACCATAAAATTGACCATTTGGGTAATTACACTTTCATTATTTGACTACTTGCAAGGGGTTATAAATAAATAAAAATTTAAAGCCCTTTTCTGTTTCCAGTAACTGAGAGAGTAAATTAATAACAGGTGGACTAAAGACTGTTAGTTCAATCTGAGAAGAGAAAAACGATTCTAATAATAATTATGTATAATAATTATACATATTAAAAAACTATTAACTAAATTAAAAATTTAATTAAAATATTAGATATTAAAAAATGGAATCAGTAAAATTATTGCAGTGGGTAGCGCGTGGTAACGAGGAAATAACTCATTGAGTGTGGGGAGGGGAAGGTAAACATTTTAAACAGGTTGTGAGAACATTTTCAAATACTTTGAGTGGGATGCAGAAGGCAATGGAAAATTAATATTCATTGCAATTTGTGAAAAAGCAAAACAATCAAAAAATTGAGAGAGGCGCAAATTAAAGCTTGTAAAAATATTTATCAAGTCGTGCTTACAAACTATTAAAATATATAACAAAAATTAATGATGTAAATTAAAAATCTTATTACAATATATAACTGATTAAAATTAAATGATTGGTTTATTGCTCGGGAATTCATAAAATGTTTGAGCACCTGTGTTGATGGGATTGATTCCCAATGCTCGAACTTTGAGTTCCTGGGTCCGCAGTCTATGACGACACCAAACCAGGCAAATCATTACAGTATATTTAAATTAACATGAACATATTTATAATACTAATTTTAAAGCAAAACGATTAGTTTATAATCCTGCTATATCCAAGTTTAACTATATGTTAAGTAAAAGTTCGAATTTTTTTACACGTTCCACAAAGACTTTTTTCGTATAGCTGGCTGATAATTAATATATCCAGTTATCCAATACTGTCCATTAAATATCTATCTATCTATTCATAGATAGGTGATGAAACAAGAATTGGAGGATGCTCAACTTTTATCCTCTGACAATTTTATCTGGTGAGATTAGATTTTTTCTTCTTTAATGTTTCATTACGAAAAGCTATTGGAAAAGATATCTTATCTACAGTAATAAAAAAATAATTATAATATTATCTACAAAAATATTTCAAGATTAAACAAAAATGCCTAAACAAGTGACAAGTGTTCAATAGAAAATGTATAACATAAACCCTTGCTTATTGACTTCAGGATTAATATGATGTAATTAATGCATTTAAAAATAAATTATTAAAAATTATATAAATACATGCAATGTACAATGCGATATGTAAATAGTGGAATAAAATATTAATTATGTAACTTGTCACTCAAGAAGTCACATGATGTTTGAGCACCAAATGCAACAGAACTAGATTGAGTTCCATAAAACTTTAGTTTTCATGTTCGCTATTCCACCACTGCATTAAATTATACAAGGATAAATTGTCACATAGGAGAATAAATTGATATCCAAGCTCTGGAAGTGACAAAAATAAGATGTGATTAATAAATCTCAGGTCTTGTGTCAACCATCCTATTTGCACAGTAAAGACACTGGACTAGAAAAGTCAAGAGTATTAGAGTCTACTATTGTATTCCATTGTAGAGGATACCAAATATATATATATATATGTTTTATTATATTTCAGAAGAACTTGAATAATATGGACTATATAAAAAGTAAATTACTCTTCTAGAACAGTATTTGTGGTAGTAGAAATGCAGTCATAAAATGTATAGAGAACTTGGAAACTTAATGCTGAAAACGGCTCAAATAAAAAAGTTAACCTCCACTACGCTGCCGGTAGTAAATATTTATTATTCTAATAGGCCAATAAAAACATCATGTCACCTTTCATATTTAATATACTTATTAAATTTTTTAACCTTTTTTTGCAATGGTTATTCTGAATAAATTAGGGATAACTGCAATGGATTTTTTTTCTATTGCTGAACTTCTAAGCAAATATGATTCAGTCATATCTGAACATGAGCTTGTGCTTTGAATGCATAGGAAATATGGCTTTAATCTCAATAGCAAGTAAAATTCAAATGAGTTATTTAAAATTCAAGAATTACAGATAATCATAAAAAGACCATTACAGAAGAAATAAGAGGTGTAAAATATTTAGCAATTATTATTAATGAAACATCTGATTGCTCAAAGCAAAGAATGGCTATTCTACTATTAACTACCAAATATGCAAAAAAATAAAAACGTGTCAAGCGTTGGTGTAGCTGCTTTCCAAGCAACCAATCCAGGTTTGCTTTCGGTCAGTGCTTTGATATATATAAAAAAAATTAAAAAAAAAACAAAATGTTTTTTTCTTAAAGAATACTTTTTTACCATTTGATAAATCTGACAAATGATAGTGATGAAAATGAAATAAAAATCTTCAACTTGTAAATCTTAATCTAAACTTTGGAGATTGTGTGAAGCAAAAATATGATAATGACTATTATGATAGGAGAGGCATTGAAGCTACCTCAATGAAAGATAAATGAAAATGTCATTCTCTCCAGTTATACACATCATACTTTATATCTTATTGCTGCAAGCTGTGCTGAAACCTGTAGTGAAGTTATACATTCTTTAAAATCATAAACCAAAATATCATGGCTTCTATTTCAAATTACTGGAAATGAGGGATACTGAAAAAAAACATCTTTCTATCTCACTGTATATATAAATATGTCAAAGACAATGTCCATAATGAAAAGTGACTGCGTAAAACATTATACAGTATTTGGTTGATATTGGTAGAGCTGAGTGAGTTATTGAGAGCTGGGTGTAATCCTAGTCTTCAAAGTAGCGAAAAATCCTAGGACATCTTTAAATGTGTATGCTAATCATTTGAGTTAAAGGTTTTCACAATAGTCCATGAGAACAAACACAATAATAAAATCTTATGATATTCACATTAAATGTGGAAAAGAGCACTATTAATCAACTACAGATAGTTATCTTAGAAACTGAGAAATATATAAATGATATTCTTAAAGAAAAGTACAGCATAAGTCAATCAAAATTGGTGTATTATGTAGTGTTGCTATTCATGGAGAGTTAGGCAAATATCCAACTCAGAAAGAGGCTGACAATTACTTCAGGCTGAATGTTTTTAATGAAATTGATATAATTCGCTTTTTATTCATTTTTATGTAATTAGAAACATTTGTGGATTTTTTCATGATAATTTAAGCAATTATAAGAAAATGAGTTTCTAAGAAAAGCTAATCAGTTTCCACTGGATATTCATGTTTTATTTATATTTAGAGTAAAGAGTTTTTTTAAAAGAACTATTGATGTGAATTTTATACTCAAGATGCTATGTTACAAAAAAAACCCACATCATTCAATATTTCCCTAAATATTCACATTTTGATGGACACTTTCTGTCACTATCAAGTACAGTGATTTCTAATAATAAGGGTTTAAATGTTCTAAAACAGATCCATTTGGCTTATAGTAGTGCAAGAATGTTTAAATGGATTAACAATTTTATAACAAGACATAATTGATTTATTACTTTATGGTATTTGTTGGATATGGCCAAAGAAAATCATGTAAATCATTTCTAAATGTAAAGACATTCTGACCACTTCTGATCTGAAATTCTAAATATAGAATTAGTGTGAATATACTATTGTATTTACTACATTTTTTGCTTCCTTTTTTTTTAAAAAAAAAAGGTTCTAAAATTTTTTTGTACTATATTGCTATTTGAAAATACATCAAAAATATTACATGTATATACTCATATATAAAATTATATACTCAATGAAGTATGGAGATTGAGAATTAAATATATGAATAAGAGAACAAACTGACATTATTGACATCACTGAAAGAATTAAGAGACTAAAATAAAACCAGACTTAGTATATATCTAGAAGAGATGAGTATAAATAGATAATTGATGTAAAATGGACATCACAAAATGTAAAAGACCCACAAAGAGATCAGATGTGAAATGGATGGATAAAGAGAAACTGGAAAGTATGAAAACTGGGCTAAAAATGGGGAGACCTTGCAATGGATCTGTAATGGTTAAAAGTAATGAATGATGATAATAAAATCATATGAATTTAACACTGATTATAGAAGAACTTAAAATTTCCTGTTTGATCTGGATCATTATCATTTCATATACCTTTCCTCATTCATGAAAGTCAGAGGTTTTTAATTTCACTTATTGAGCAGATAAAACAGTAATTACACATAGATCTAATCTTATAAACATCACATAACCACCACGTCTTATGCTTGTGTATAACTGTTGTTAAAACAGGCAAAACTCACTATACGTATTGCCACACACAGCAAGCTAGAGTAATCGATGGATGCCAGAAGGCTTGTGCATAAAATCTCCATCTAGTTGCTACTCATCCCACATCCCCAGACTAGTTTCTGGCTTGTGGCCTTCATCAGTGAGAAGCCTTGGATCTGAGATGGTGCAGTGCACTCAGATAGGCTCCTCACTGACGAAGGCAACAAGCCAGAAACTAGTCTGGAGATGTTGGATAAGTAGGCACTAGATGGGGATTTTATGCACAAGCCTTCTGGCATCCATTAATTACTCTATATTGCTGTGTGTGGCAATATATTTAGTGAGTTTTGCCTGTTTTAAGATCTAATCTTGTTGAGAATAACTTAATAATATTAAGAACAGCAAATCAATCAAACTTTACTGGATTCAAAAAGAAAATTTTCTGAGGTTTTTTTCTTATGGAATTAATTTTTCAGCTGTTTTGAAAAGTTAAGAGAATCATTCTATTCAAGAATATTGATTACTAAAGTTTCTATAGCAACTGTGAGAGTACAATATGTGATACTTTTAACTTTTCTATTTCATAAAAGAATGACTTTCGTTGAGATTTTGCTTATGCTTGTTTTTTTTTTAATGAATTTGGATTTTCCAATTCTGTTAAAGGATAACCTCCATCTCCTAATAACAGTATTGATTGTTATGATTTTTCTTCTTTTGATACTTTCTATTATTAATATACACATGAGATCCATCTCAAATAGCCAAACGGGAATTGAATAAAAAATATTTAATACAATAAGCTACTATATCATTAAACCAATCTTTAAACCTTTATTTAATGAATATTTATTTTTAGAATGTTATTAAATATTACATATTTTGATGAGAAGTATTATTAAAGTCGAACAGAAACAAAAAAGGAAAAACTTTAAAAAAAGACTGTAAATAACAGTGGAAAGAATTAGATTGACGTTGTGAACAGCAAAAAAAAACACAAAAAAATCTAAGTTTATGGAAAGAAAATTTATCTATTTACTCACCTACTTGCCTACCTACTTACCTGCATGCCTGCCTATCTGCCTACTTGCCTACCTACCTTTCTATCTATCTATCTGTTTATCTATTTATATACCTACCTACTTATCTATTTATTGATCTATATATCTCCCTATCTATGTGCATCTATTTATCACTCTATAAATATCTTATAAGAGAAGGGTGTAAGACAGAGAAATTCCATCTCTCCAAAACTTTTTACAGCAGTGCTGCAAAAAGTATTATGTGGATTAAAATGGGGAAGCTAAAGGAGTGAAAGTAAATGGAGTTTATTTAAATCATTTAGAGTTTGCAGATGATGTAGTTGTTTTTGAAAATAATGCTTTAGACATGCGGGAAATGTTGCAGGAGTTACCAGATGAAAGTAAGAAAGTAGGATTAAAGATAAATGTTAAAAAGACTAAAGTAATGTTCAATGGATTTTTTCAAAATATGAAAATAAAGATTGATTATGATGAGTTAGAAGAAGTTAACAGCTACAAATACCTTGGTCGGATTATTAATACAGATGGAAACATAATGGATGAAATTAATCATAGAATTAAACTTGGTTGGAGTACTTTTGGTAGAAATAACTTGATACTAAAATATGTCTATGTGTTTAAAAACAAAGGTTTTTAATAAATGTGTTTTACCAGTCCTTACTTATAGATCTGAGACTTGGACATTTAATAGAAGAGCAATACAGAGACTTCAGATCACCCAAAGAAGTATGGAGAGATGCATGTTAGGAGAAATAAGAAGAGATCAAAAATACAATATATGGATAAGAGAACAAACAGGTGATACTGACCTAATTAAAAAAATTAAAAGACTGAAGTGGAGTTGGGCTGGACATATTGCTAGAAGAGATGATAATAGATGGACAGTTGAAATCTTAAACTGGATTCCAAGAGATTGTAAAAAATCCAGAAAGAGATCACATATGAGATGGATGGATGAAATAAGAAAGTGTGCAGGGGTGATATGGAGAAGAGAAGCTAAATATCAGAGAAGATGGATTGAACTTTGAGACACCTTCATCCTGCAGTGGATTGATAATGGTTGATGATAATGATGATGATGAAACATCTTAAGGAAGATGCTAAAATAAATCAAGAGAATGTCAAGCAATTGAAAATTATCAGTAATGATAATAAAATATTATCACATGATCTTAGTACTTTATTGCTTAGTTATTTAATTAGATTTCAGAATATACATATTTACTTTCATGTTCATTAAAAAAAGTAAAAAAATAATATGCAAAATAAAAAATTTTAAATAATGCTTTTATGTAAATAGCCAACTAAAAAATAGGAAAATAAAATAATTTGCCATTCTTGGAAAATATCAGAGATCTTAAGAATCTACATTTGTTATAAAACAATTGGAAATTGCAGGAATGTTGCTGTTTCATAGAAGCATTTGAGACCTTTTTGATTTTCATTATTTATTTGAGCCTCAACTGCTTTTATGAAACTTGTATATTTCTGCAATTTCCAATTGTTTTATAACAAGTCTAGATTCTTAAGATCTCTATTTTCCAAGACTGGCAAATTAACCAAGATATAGATTACTTTGTTAGTTTTTTACTTGTTAGTTGGCTATTTACATAAAAACATTATTTAAAAAAAAATACCTATTATTTTTTTACTTTTTAGTTATATTTACATATTAATTATTTAAAAAATGATTAAAACTACAAAAAAATCTGTCAAAAAGTATAATTTAATAATAAGATATGAAAATAAAAAATATGCTCTCTAACAAACAAATTCTAAATATAAAAATATTTATGTATTGGCTTTTTAATTTATTTAATTGGGAAATAAGAGTTATTGATTTAACAAAATTTTATTCTACAAATGTAACGTTTTAATCACACACACACACATATATATATAATATTAACAAAATTTTATTCTACAAATGTAATATTTCCATTGCATCAGTTGTTAAGGAGTTTTTTTGGGGAAGGGTAAGGATGTGACTTTGAGTTCTAAACAGGAACATTTTTTTTTCATTGTTAAAAATTAAGAAATGTGGATATATGGATATACAGACAGAAACATACACAAAAAGGGCAAGTTAATATGAAAGCATTTAAAATGGCAAGTAAAAAGCATAGGTACTGTCCTATTAGCATGTTGAAACCGCTTGATGGCATTGATCCCATCCAAACGCATATAAATATGCCATTTAGTGGGTCACAGTCAAACCAAATAGCCACAACTTTTTTTTCTGTTGCAACTAATGGCTTGTTTTGTCTTGCACACTTTGGGTGAGTGCACACAATATTATCTTTTAGCAATGTTAACACTTTGCTACCGTATCATTTCAGGGTGGGTGGATTTAAAGTTTGCAGAACTATTGTAATCTGCATTCAAAAGTAATTACAGTACAGTTTACCTAATGTAGTATTAAAAATAATAATTATAAGCCCATTATCATGCTTCTGAACCCAACATGTAAAGTGTAAATAATTAGAAAATGTTAGGGGAAACGACAATTTCATTGTTCTCCTGAAAAAAGTCACGGTTCATGAGAACATCTACAAGAATTAAAATGTCTGATTGTAAAATTTTTCATAGTTATATCCAGAGACAAAAAGAAATTGTAAAAAAAAATTAATTTCATAATCTTAAAGAAAAAAAAAACAAAAAAATACAATAGAGTTGGAAAATTATTAAATGTTATTAATAGGTGCGCCGTAGTCACATATTCTTTCAAAGATAGCTATTGGAATAAATAAAGATTCATTTTCCTTTTCAAAAATGACCAAAAAAAAAAAGGCAAATACAGTTCAGTAAATAAAGCATTCTCATTTCTTCCACCATGATGTAGTTTGTTATCTGTCAAGCAATGATTGTAGACATTTTAAAGTTTGCAGAGAGTGGGGGGGGGGGTTCCTGCATGAAGTGCTGGTGTACATAGAGAATTCTACTAAAATAGAATATTTGCAGTAGTGTTTGTTAATTGATGTTTTAATTCTTGAGGATGTGAAAAGACAGATCATCTCCCTGCCCCTACATTGCAGGACTAAGATGGAATTTGTAGGCACTTGTTAAAGGTTTAAATTTAGCATCATAAAATTATTAATCGAATAAATTTGACAGTAATTTATTTAAAAAATCAATCAATCAATTACGTTAACCCATATGATAAAATGTCCGAATGTAAAAAATTTCTCATAGTTACATCCAGAGAGAAAAAGAAATTGTAAAAAAAATTACAGTAATTTATTAAAAGAAAATAAATGAATTACATTAACCTGTATGATTCTTCTTCTTCTTATTATTTCACAAATAAGATAGTGGGCCTAGTAATGTTATATTTATGTGTGCTTTCCTAGAAACAATGCCATCAAACGGTTTCAACCTGCTAATAGAACAGTACCGAAACATGAATACTATTTAGATTCTGCTAAATGATATTATTTTTTTAAAGGGCATTTCATGATCCATGTTTAAATAATGCATGGTATATTTTAATACATTGTTTTATTTTCTTTATGTACATTTCAAGGGCTCCAAACCAGTCAGAATAAATAATATATTGAGCTAAGAGTTTTTGGTCAGCAAGCTTACCTTACGCATAGATTTGTGTAATATATATTAAAAATCAGCTTTAATTTTACACATTGGATGAAAAACCATTAATTTATTGCACATAAATATGTGATATAATACTAATCTAATAATAAATTGATTCTTGTGATATGCAAATTAAAACGAAAGTATGTCTTTGTAATTGATACAATTACAAAGCACACTTTCTAAATATAAAATGATCCGTTATTTAGAGATGACGTCATATTCAAATTAACGGAAGTGAAAGGTTGTACTTCGATTCAGAAATATTTATCTCTATGCCTGCCATTCAATTACTGAGCCAAATCTCATAAAACAAAGGATAATTTACTTTCCAGGTTTCATTACTAAACAAGAATGTTGAACTATTATTGCTCAAACATAGTTATTAAATGGATGAAATTTTAAAAAAAAATTTTTTTTAAATGTCATAGCATCGGCCGGGACGCGAACCCGCAACCCGGGTAACTGCCTGCAAGTGCAAGGCAGTCGCGCTGAATTTTTAGTACATGGAAAATTAAATTAAGAAAAAGTGTATGCTACTTATAAAGTATTTAAAAATTAAAGACAAAGAGAATTAATTGTTTCGATATAATCAGGTTTATCCTTGATATATTTTTATAAAATTAAAATTAACTTATTAAATAGTTTTGACAGACTATATAATTAACTGATTTAAGAAAAAAAAAAGCGAAAAACAAATTAATAATAAAAATAATGACAAAAAAAAATCATACTTAATATAAAAAAAAAAAAAGTGGAAAGTAATAACATTATAATTAATTTAAGAATTTAAAATTAACACTTTTAACAAGTGTAAGCATCTTTATACATGTAGCAGATGTTTTGAAAACTACGTAAACAACAATGGCCGCTGTTTACACGATTATGAAACAGCTGACTGAAATAAACAAAAGCTTAAATGTTTTAAAAAGCATTTTTAAAAGCATTATAAAACAAATAAAAATATTTTGTAAAGTTAAGTTGTAAATGATTATTATCCTTGTCAGTTTTTTTTTTCTCACAGTTTTGATATTATATAAATATATGACAAGTGTTTATGTGGAATATTTGATGTATATTTAAACTGATTTTGATTAATAATTAAAATTATTTTCCAAAATCAATATGTACAATATCTTTGTTTGTTTTAAATTTGATATTGCATTTTACATATTTAACTTTTCTAAAAATGTGTCTAATGCTTGAAGAAATTGTTAAAAAAATATAGGCGACCAGCAGTGATATAGATCGACTCCATTATCGCAAAAATGAATGTATGATTGAGTCACCTAGGAAAATTAAACAGAAGATAATTTTTTATTTTTTTATCAAGAATGTTTATTATCTATGTGTATAGTGATCATTCAAGGGGGAAAAAAACAAAATACAACATTCTACATCTATTTTGTAAAACAATATGATTTTAAATCGGGTAAAGTCTAGATCTTATTGAGTTGCCTCATGTTTTAAAAGTCCTGTGTTGATTTGGTGCAGTCCGCAAAACTGTCTTTGTTTGTTTTGTTGCATGTTTTTAATATCTGCATAAATGTTCTTTTATATTGATTCTATACATGTCTATGTCCTTACAATGTTTTCAGTGCTGGTACATGTTCATTGCTGTTTTTACTCTGTCCTCTTTGTTCTGTTGCATTGCTCCTTGTGCTTGCTGGTCCTTTTGTTTACTGTTCTGTATCACTAGTTGTTTCAGTGTTAGGGTTTATTAGCCCCAAATCTATTGATGTTTGCAGTTGTATTAGACCCCATGTGATCTCACGAGAAAATTGGGGGGCTATCCGCTGGTCTCTATTTTTTGTAGCTATTAATTTTCTTAGTAGGATTTGTTGTGGATTTCTGTTGCATTGGTTAAATATCATTTTGCATCTTGTGAACCAGGGGCAGTACAGCAGAAAAGTTGCACTTCTCACTGTCACAAACTTTCCCACTGTAATACCATTGCTAAGTGTTTTCATAAGGGCTGACTTTGGAGTGAATATGTGCTGAACTAACATCCTACATCCCTGCAATGCTGAGCAACGATTAAATATGTGCCCGATTGTATCATCTTCTCTATGACATAACTGGTATACCGGGTCCAAGGATGTGTTACCTCTGTATGCGACTAAGAAATGGCTGGTGGGTAAGGCATTCAAGTTTACTTTAATCAAAAAGTCAAAAACTTTGGTTCCAGGTTCCTATGTCTGAATTTTTTAAATTATGTTGTACTTTGTTGTGCTGAGGTGGGTTGCATCTGGTGTTACCACCTCATTTTGGAGCTGGAAGGCTTCCCAGTAGTTGATTTTATTGACATTTATTTGAACTATTGAAGGAGTTATTTTGTTTATGACTCTAAGTAATTTATCCAGCCAGAATCTTCTCTGTGGTGATGGAGTATCAGTTGGGATGACTGGGTTGAAGGGGGTTGCATTAGGGAAGATGATCCAAAGCTTCGTAATTAGGTTGAAAGTATACTGGAAACAAAGTGTTTTGACAGAATGAAGAGATAACCCATTCCATTTGGCATGTCTTCGAATCTTTCTTAGGCTGATGGCAACAGTTTTGCCCTTCCATAGTAGGCAGGAGCATAGTGAATTTATCTTATTTGTAAAACTATTTGTGAATTTTATAAATGGCATGAAGTATGCTATCATGGGGAAAACCAGCATATTTAGCAATGAGCTTTTTGCGTGGAGTGAAGTGTAGACTTTGGCAAGTGATTTTTTTATTTTATTCACTGATTCTAATATCGAATCTTGTATGGTATTTCTCATTCCTCACTGGGATAGGCTAACTGGAAGCCCTAGAAATTTCTGAGGCTTCGTGGAGAAAGGTGATTGGATTGTCTTTCCTGAGGACAGCCTCCATGCTGCTGATTTGTTGAGATTTCATTCAAGTTTGACTCCTTCGAGAACTTAGTTAGTGTCCGTATTAATTTTGGTATTAGACTTTTTGTTGGTAGAAATATCACCAGGTCATTCATGTAGGCTATGTGTGTGATGTACTTTTTAATTTCTGGTATGTACATTCCTGGAAGACTGTTTTCTATTGTTTTTAAGAGTGGATTTACATATATTGTGAATAATAATGCACTCAACGGCAATCCCTGAGGTATTGATTTTTCATTTACCATTGTCAAACTCCCTCCACTCACAATGTTGACACCATAAATACTTAGCACATAATAGAGGTATATATGAGAGATAGTGACCTGGGCCAACTTATGAGTGCTGATTCAGCATGAAATGCATCTTGGGGGTCATTTGTTTTTTATTTTATCTTTATTTATATGAATTTAAAAAGAATGGGGAAGTATGGAGGTGTTTATTATATCTATAAAGATAAATAATGTAAATAATATTTGATATTGGGGTAAGTTTAACAGATCGATCATAGGGCATCGATATAGATTTAGCAGCTATAGTAATAAAACACAGTGTGACCTAATAAAAAGGAGATTGGTTCTTTTTTTCAAACTGTTTGCAGTGCCATTTCTGAGTCAATACTTGTATTACGTAGTGACATAATTTAATTATTCACCATGACAATTTTAAGTTACTAGTATGTAAAATATTAAGGATTTTAAACTTCTCCCTCGATAATTTAATATACAAATTAAAAAGTGTATGAAACACTTGAAAGAGAAGCTATGAAGATTCCAAAAATTATTATACGCTAAGTGCTTTCGAGGCCATTTGCCTCATATTCATAGCGGTAATGCAAGATGCAGAACGAGGAAATAAGGCAAGGAAACAAAGCAGTATGCAAAATGTATGCAAATGAGCTAGATAGTCCAACGTTTGGAGATGTCAAAGCAGGTATTCCATCTATTGATAACATTATTATTGTCATTAATGAAGTATGCTTCTCTGATTTTCCGCTTGATGTCGTTTTTCTCAATGCCGACTATTTTGGGGTTGTAGGGTTCAAACACATGTCCTGTCTTCTTGGAATATTCTAATAATGTTGATGAGTTATCATTATTTTTCTTGCTCTATTATAGGTGTATCTATGTTGTGCTGTCCTGTTGATTATGCCTGCTTTGGTTTCCCCAAAATAAATGGCCCGGCAACCGGGTTGTGGGCATGATATGCTGAAAATGACATGGGGGTCTGAGGAGGTTCGGTTTTATCCTTAGAGATATTGATTAGACAATTAGTGCATGGGGGTGTATGAAAACTAATTTTAAATTTATTGGACAAAACCTTAATTAATTGGTAGGAGATTTTAGGTATGTGTGGAATCTTTATAGCTTCTCTTTCAAGTGTTTCATATGCTTTTTAATTTGTATGTTACTAGTATGTCTAAATTATGATAATATGACAGTTTGTTTTGTATTATCATTAATTGTTCTCAATATTGTCTCTGCCATTGCGGCATCTTGCAAACCAATTGAAAACATTATTATGACTCATGGCTTTACTGTCATATACAGTTTGGATCATTTCGAATATGTCAGTAGCAATTTTGGCACTTTGGACCAAAATTTAATATTCGTGCATTGTTCCAACATAGAGGAAAGGACAAAACATAATTATATTTTATGCTATAACTCATGATTCATACATTCTAATAGTGCATTAACATTATTGTGATGCATGACTAAATTATGCACCTGCATTAATTCAGAGATGGTGCTGTAGTCTTCTTAGAAAACCGATCACCTTTTTACTGGAACACAGCATACTTAGAGCAGCTCTATATAGATAAATCATTATTATGCTTTAAGGCTGATTTTATAATAGATCCTTAAGTACAGTTAGAACAATGGTAGAGTGATGAATTGAAGAACTAAAAGTTTTTAAATCAAAGCTCAATTCACTTCTGGTGTTCGATTGTCACGATCTTGTGACAGTGAGCATTCAATTATTTTAAATAAAAAAATATTCACAATGATTAACAAAGTATTAATATGTTTAACAATAAAAAGATTACCCAAATTATGCATTAATTAAATGAATCTGATTAATCAATTTCAATTAATCTAAATAATATAATAATCTGCTTAACGCTTTAGCTTATACAATATGTGATGAAACAGAAACAGCTCATAACTCCAGTGCCATCTGTAGTAAACTTCAATAACCAGTATTTGTGTATTTAATCCCCAGTTTCAGATCTTTGGAAATTTTAAAGAAGAACATGGGATTCAAACAAGAAGTAATGCATGTATAAGCTTTCCACAATAATAAAATCAAAAATCATAGACAAAGTAAACAAGTAAAAGTTAGTGAAAATAATGTGAGAATAGTTGATAAGTTTTCATATTTTGTGAAATTAATTGTTTAATATGTAAGATTTGTGAAAGATTATATGAGTAACAAGTTCTATCTTGCTACCATTGCTGATAAAACTAATTATGATAGTGTTTTACTTAGGGTTGTGATGGTGGCACTTTAGTTTTGCTCATAAAAAATTTAATTTTATTTAAATTTTCCAAGTACTTTTAGAGTGTTATTTAAAATTCACTATGTACAATATAAAGCTCCATCTTCAATTTCTGTACTCATATGAACACTGGTCAGACTAGCAACCCTTGAAAAAGAGAGAAGTATAATACCTTTTGAAACATGTTGTACAGTAACCTGTGTGCTACTACTACAGTTGAATGTATTTGAAAAGTTTGAATAAAGTTTACAATTTTTGTAAAGACATTCTATATTTAATGTTGAATGATGGAAATAGTCCAACCTACTATAATCACTACTTTTTATTATATATTTTTAGATTCAGAAAAATAGATGTTAAGCCAATAAACATCACATGATCACCATTTCTTATGCTTGCTTATAACTGTTGTTAAAACAGGCAAAAACTCACTATATGTATTGCCACACACAGCAAGCTAGAGTAATCAATGGATGCCAGAAGGCTTGTGCATAAAATCCCCATCTAATGCCTACTCAGCCAATATCCCAGACTAGTTTTTGGCTTGTGGCCTTCATCAGTGAGGAGCCTTGGATCTGAGAGCACTGCACCTAGATCTTAGGATCTAATGCAACCCTCCAGCAACCACTTTTTATCTCCACTTAACTACAAAACTATGAGTCTTAAATTGAAAACACCTTAATATTTTCAATCCAAGCTCATTAGCTTATATAGTCATATAGGTCTGAGCTCAGTTTAGTACCTATACATTTTGGTGTCTTTGGTTTTAAGCCAATAAACATCACATGATCACCATTTCTTATGCTTGCTTATAACTGTTGTTACTCTAACTTGCTGTGTGTGGCAATAGGTATAGTGAGTTTTGCCTGTTTTAAAAACAGATGTTCTTCTTGTAAATGGTCCAGAGTGAATTCCTTGAATGATTTTAGCCAATTGTACAAAAAAAACTAGTATTTTATTGATACTTTTATCTTTGAATTCCAAACTAATAATTGCTATTGAGCTGTTATCAAAGTTGGAGTTGTTCAGCATAGACATAAGAGCTAAAATGAGAGCTGAAACTTTTTGGACTGATTTTAAGTTGAATAAAGTAAAATAGAAAAGAAATATCAGGTTGGATAACTTAACAAAATTGGTGTGCTGTCACTTAAATATTTAGAATTTGTTGTAATTCTTAGCAAGTGATTATATTATTTGTAAATTTAAAAAAAAACTATAATTTTTAAAAAAAAACCAGAGGTCATTATAAAAGAAAGACAGATAATTATAGGTCCAATATTTTAGCAATAATTTAATCCTACAAAGTTCATAATTCATTAAATAAGAAAGTAAATATAAGTGTAGTCAAAATATTTTTTTCCTTGCAATATTGAAGTAAAATGGAGCTTAAAGAGATGCATTGCTTATCTCAATTTTTTTTTGTAAGGAATAAACCAACCTCTCTAAATACTTTTGCATTGTAGTTATAATTCCACAATGTCAAAAAGCATTTATATCCTTTCTTAGGCAGTTTACATGACATATTTTTAAATGTTGTAATCCTATTAAAAAAACAGATAGATTATTCAGATATTGGATAGCGTAAAAAGTTACCTATATACAACTTAAGCCGATAAACATCACATGACCACCACTTCTTATGCTTGTGTATAACTCTTTTAAAACAGGCAAAACTCACCATATGTATTGCCACACACAAAAAGCTAGAGTAATCAATGGATGGCAGAAGGCTTGTGCATAAAATCCCTATCTAATACCTACTCATCCAATATCCTCAGACTAGTTTCTGGCTTGGGTCCTTCATCAGTGAGGAGCCTCTCAGATTCAAAGCTCCTCACTGATGAAGGCCACAAGCTAGAAACTAGTCTGGGGATATTGGATGAGTAGGCACTAGATAGTGATTTTATGCACAAGCCTTCTGGCTTCCATTGATTACTCTAGCTTACTGTGTGTGGCAATACGTATAGTAAGGTTTGCCTGTTTTAAAACTATATACAACTTCTGATGATTCACATAGTGATTATGGCAGTCTGCACAAATTCACCATTTGAACTATCACTTTATTAATTTTGAGTGATCATACTATTGTATTGTATTATGACCAGTAAATTTAGCGATTGCTCAATGAACTAATACTTTCTACTGGTATATATATATGCACAGACCTAATTCTATATATTAGACCAACATTTTTACTTTTATTAAAACAAGCACTCACTGCAAACTAGAGTAATCAATGGATGCCAGAAGGCTTGTGCATAAAATCTTCATTCGTGTTACTCATCCAATATCCTCAGACTGTTGCCCAGCATTTTTTCATTATTAATGAAATGCTAGAAATTACATCATCTGTTCACAGAAGCATATATAGCGTACATTAATATTATACACTTATATATAATAGAAACTTGTTTGAGAATAAAACATTTATTAAAACAAAATAAAGTGAATGAATGTTAATTTCATTTATTATATTTTATTTCAATGGATGTTTTTTTTTTTTTGCAATAGTTTATCACTAATTGTAAATCAGATTATTATTACTCAATATATTATTGTTGTTTCTAATATAAGTTTTCTGCCCTACTCTTTCCTACCTCCTTATATATTTAAACCAAGGTTATAGTTGATCAATGTTGGTGGCAATTCGCCATCTTTTAACATATTTGTTCTGCTTTTATGATGTAGCTAGGATCACATTATAAACTTTAACAAGCTTTCATGTTTAGAGCTTCGTCATAAACTTACTTTGGAACGAATTTTGCTGTTGTTAAACATGTTTATATTCACGCAAAACGTTTTAAACTGATGCGATATCATAAATCTAATGTGTTAAACCACACACCCGTTTCATCTTCTTTTCAGTCAAACAAGTTTCATTAAAAACAAAGCAAAGCAACAATGCTAACTAGAATTCTCAGTTACGACAATAGATATTAAATGCCAATTAAACCTGTGGCTATTCTCATAAAGAGGTAGATTGGCAAAAAGTATTCAATTTTATGCTCAATTGAGCTTTTTAAAAGATTATCAACTGGATTTTTCAAATACAGTAATGTTGATTCTACTTTTCGAATAAATGTTTAAAAAATCCAGCATTTTTATTTTTAAAATTAGAGTATAGTAGATTCTGCTCAATAATTTTAGTAGCAGATCTTTAAGATTAAGCTTAAGATAATTTGATTAATAAATGTTGAACTTGATATTGTTTTTTTTTGTTTTTTAAACATTCTATAATAAGACAGCTTCATCAAACAAAAAAGCAAGATATTAAAGCGATTGTCGCTAATCCGTCAATGCAATTGAGTCTTACATCTCATATTCAGAAAGTGCAGTGTAAACTAAAGAATTTTAATGTTGAACAGTTTGTTACATCTTTGTATAGCACGAAAACAAAAAAAATATTAATGTGTTATGAAACGATAATTTTCTCTCGATCAGTTCTTGGTCACTACAAAAGTATTTATATTAGATTTTCACCCATGTCATAAATAAGACAGATGAATGGTCTATCACTATATCGCAAAAGCTTTGTACGTCTGTATCATCATCATCATCAGCCATTATCAATCCACTGCAGGATGAAGGTCTCTCAAAGTTCACTCCATCTTCTCCGATCTTTAGCTTTTCTTATCCACATTACCCTTGCACACTTTCTTATTTCAGCCATCCATCTCACATGTGGTCTCTTTCTGGATCTTTTACAATCTCTTGGAATCCACTTTAAGATTTCAATTGTCCATCTATTATCATCTCTTCTAGCAATATGTCCAGCCCAACTCTACTTCAGTCTTTTAATTTTTTCAATGAGGTCAGTAACACTTGATTGTTCTCTTACCCATATATTGCGTTTTTGATCTCTTCTTGTTACTCCCAACATGCATCTCTTCATACTTCTTTGAGTAGTCTGAAGTCTCTATATTGCTCTTCTATTAAGTGTCCAAGTCTCAGATTCATAAGTAAGAACTGGTAAAACACATTTATTAAAAACTTTCCATTTTAAACACATAGGCATATGCATCTGTATATTGTTTACTATATATAGAGAAAAGTACTGGCAGTCAATCAAAATGTTTAACAACCATATTTAATTTGTATTAAGTTACCATAACGATGATGATTGCCAAGTATGATATAACTCACATTAATTAATTTTTCCCGAGTATCTAGTATAAATTATCTAAATAAATAGCTCTAAAGAAAAAAATGGTGTCCTGTGTAGGACAAATAATAATAGTAATAAAATCATAATGACATAAGAAGTGCAAATAAGCCAAACATCAAACAAATATTTTTTAAAAATGCCAAAGTTTTACACTTTTTCTCTATTATTAGAGTGAAAAGGATGAAAACTTGTTTCTTAATTTATAGTAAAATGATAAACCAATTTGTGTATCATTGCTGTTTCCAAATGCATTTGCTGTTTAGGAATTTTGACTTACAATAGTTTCTCCATATTCAAATTGTCTGATTCTAAGTTGCCATATCAACAGGAAATTCATGGATACAAGTGAACCTTTATGCTTGTAATACCCATATACACACATAAATATAGTACTGATATTTTTAATATTTATATACTGCATGTATATACCTACGTAACAAAAAAATTAAATATCTTGGTAATTTTTTAAATGGAAAGATAGGCTTAGACGTTGAAAGACAACCCAAACTTCAAAGTGCTGCTGATTATAACAAGTTAAAAAATAGAGTATTTCATCATAGGAAAATAATTACTGAAATTAAGCTATCTGTATATAGAGCAGTTATTGTATCTAATTTATTGTATAAAATTAAAGCTTAGACATCCTTATCACACAAAGGCATTGTGAAGGTTTTATTTAAAAATGTTTTCCACTCTATCTGAAACAACCGATAAACATGATCGCATACATGTAAAAAAGATAAATGCTCTCCAATATATGTATTTTGTGTGGATGAGTTGGTCATCATCATTTCCCACTCATACATATATATATATATATATATATATATATATATATATCCCACTCATATATATATAATCAGTGCTTGGTTTATATTAAGATAGCAAATCTTCACACTTTAATGGACAGGCTTCAATATACCCCATTCTCCAACTTTTCAGCCATCTATATCATTGAAAATCTAATGATGGAATATCGAAATCCCTTGTTAAGGCCAATATTATTGTTATTCCCATGTTGAATTTGAGTCACTCTGTCTCTTAATGTATAGGGCCTGCCCATTTAAATACATAGAAGAGAGATAGGCAGCATACAGGCTGAATTTGTAATATATTAAATACAAGTGTATTTTATATACCTGGAGTCTAGATAAGGGATTTAAACACAGATTTTTAGGCTCCCTTCAGCCATGTACTCTATTTTATATAACCAATACACATAATCACACACATGTGAAAAAGATAAATAATCTCCAATATATATATTTTGTGCTGAATCAGCATTCATAAGTTTGGTCCAGATCATCATCTCATATATATATTGTAACGAGCACAGACGTTCGTTACATTGTTTTTTTTTATTTATTTATTAAACATGAAAGTAAATTAAAAAGTTCGCATTTAAAAATTTTCTTCTTAAACTCGTATATATTAAATCGCACAGATAAAAAAAAATTATTAAAATAAAACTGTATTAAAAATAGAAAAGGTATTTTAAAAACAAAAACTTAAAAAGATTTAGAGATAAAAATATATATTTGATTTGGAAAACAGGTTAATTAATCAGAAATGGAAATGATAAATTTAATTAGTCAAATGTAAACCAGCCTTGGGCATTTAAATGTAAAAACATAGGTCAGATAGGAAAACAATAGAAACTTTTAGCAAATGAAATAAATCCATTGGGAAGTTGGACCTCAATGAAAAGGATCATCACATCGATGACGTAATGTTAAGTCAATCCTTCGAATACGTATAAAAGGAAAATTTGGAAATTATTAATTAGTGAATAGTGAATGATTATTACGATGTGAGAGAGATGTGTTAGTGCGGAAGTGAAGGAGAAGGGATTGAAAAAAGACGCACGATTCAATCCCTTCAGCTTTGCTAAGAAAGAAAAAGGAATGAACTATCGTTTTTCTACATTGAGGACCAGTTAAAGCAAAAAACCTCCGGATGGATAAATAAATCGGCCAACAGAATACCAATTTTAGGACAGCGTGGGAATTCACGTTCAGGGCAAGCAACGAATAAAGATGAACTGTTAAAAATCGTAAGAACTTTATATTCACTTGAAACAATAAGAACTCTAAATTTTAAAACTTTTTATTAAATGATGCAATAGAATCCTATCTGACCAAACTAAATTCTTTATTAATAGTGTTATTTGATGTAATTTTTTTTCTTATTTATGTAAAATCATTTCCATTTATTTATTTTTTTATTCTTTAAGTTTTGATCATGATTTTTTTTTTTTGTTTTTCGTTAAATTAATTATATAAATGTTAAACTTAAGTCGGGCGTGAATGGCTGTATAGATTTGTAAAGTTATATTAGGGGAGGGTAATCTTAGGTTATTTGTGTCGTTGTTAGATTGGGTCAATGGATTGGATATATTGATGTAGTTAGTAGATGTAATCGGAGATTCGCTACTGGCAGAATCGCTTCATACGCCGCACTCTCCCGTTTTGCCTATGGAAGGAATTATAAGACGCAGAGCACAGTTCACTTTCTATGGAGTTTTTTTTTTTTATTGTTCTTCTCATTGGATAGAAGTAATATTCCTATCTAATGAGAGTCAATATCTTCTCTTAATCTTTTTGGTGCTGCCGTATTTCGTATTACATTGAATACATCGATGTATCAGATGGATTGATGCCAGTTTGACTGCGAATTTTAGCCTAAGGTTAAATAGGGATAGAATATTTTATTTTCAAATGCAAATCTATGTGGTCTATTCATACTTGACCCTAAATAAAAATGCATTAAATTTAAGTTGTTTATAGACGCTTGCATGGATTGGTTATCGGTTAAGTATGTTTTGGGTTTTCATATTTGATCAAAATATATAGACATTCGATAAATAATGATACCTTACGGTGAGTATCTAAAATGTATTTATTCAGATGTCTTTTAAGTTATTGGTGACAATGCAAGTATCTTATGATGAATACTATTGGGTTACGTAGAAATTTCCCTCCGCAATTGTCAGTAATCAATAATGTTGTATTTTGATCGTTTATGTTTACTTTGAAATGTTTTTGACCGTGAAATCTATGTAACTGATCTATATTCAACATTATAAACAAGCTTTCCTAAATTTATCTGTGCGAACTTAATTAAAATGTAAAATTAGAATAAAATAGAAATTAAATGTAAATTAAAGTCAAAAATCAAAGTTAAAAATAATGTTAAATGTTAAAATGTACACTAAGACTAAAATAATTTTAAATCTTATATATATGTGCATAAATAAATGTTTGTATGCTAATTGCTGGCAGTGGCTTATTTTTTTTTTATATATATATTCTAACCTCCCCCCCCCCCGTGCGCGTGCGTCCTCTCCATCAAAAATTATACTGTTTATAACGAATATTCCGGGTTCTAGCTCAGTTTAACAAAATAAATAAATGAAATATCCAGCATTAATTAAAATGATTACTAGCTCTAATTTCTCTTTAAAATTACAACTACGGTTATATTTCCAAAATAAATTAACAAATATTTATTATTTTCATGAGACATGGAGCGACGACACGGGGAACGAGATAGACTACATTGAGATATTATCCACATGATACTATCTCAATGGCATAAAAATACTATTCCCCCTTTTTACCATTCCAAATAACTAACTTATAGTATTCTTACGACTTTTAAAGCTCTTTTCATTACAATTAAAATAATAATCATGTCTTAATATTCTTTGTAATAAGAATCTAGCTCAATTAAATAAAATTAAGTAAATAAATAGAATAAATAAAATAATATCAGATCTCAGGTTCATAAATTGTATTCTAACTGATTTAAAATTACGGTAGTAAACTATGAAAAGGGAATTTTATGTCATAAATTCACTACGCAGTTACTAACAATAATAAATAATAATAATAATAATAATAACAATAGTATAATATAATCTTATTACTTCCTGAATGAAATAAATAATTACTTACGTGGCAGTATTTTAATAATCTGACAACAGAATACGTGTGGCAACATTAGCATATATTTTAATGTAATATGGTGGAAAACCAACTTATGACCAATAAATGATATAATTATGATCCTTTAATTTTATCATACAAATAAATTTTCAAATTACTTATAACACTTTTATGTTTACTTTTTGTGCAAACGACTATATGTCTGTTGCAATTATAAGTGTATCGCGATATCATGCATCCCCGTGGAGAAATAACAACGAAGACACAAGCTTTAAAATAAATTTACAACAAAGTTTATTAATAACATAAACAAATAACAATATTTTACATTATGTACATGGATATCCTTACTCTCCTATCACAAAATTATTTTACTAGTTTATAAAATGAAATCAAACTTCTACTTATTTTTTCTAGTGAACTCTTATCTTTTAAAATACTTAAGAAAATACAGTATTATTATTATTGGATTTCTGATTATAATTTAGCTTGTTACAAAATGTATTTATCATATAATTATTATTAACACTTTATATCCCTACTATTATTATTAAATTTATATTTTTACAATTTTACATTCATAGTAAACGTTCCACAAAAACAATAAAATTCTATTTTTTATGTTAGTTGCATGGAATCCCACTAATTCAAACATTCTTCTACTTTCGGTATTCGGTTTGATTATTCATTATCCGATGTTTATTAATCTAATATATTCATTCAAGCCTTACTTCGGATGGTAATTACAATTATTAGCACACCATGCACAAATATATGTCTATTACACATTATTGAATTATTTCTTATTAAATATGCAATATTCAATTTTCTAAAAAAATATTATTTAACACATTTCAAATTTTATTATCACTTAAAATTTTGTTTAGATTTCCTTTTTTTTTTCTTTCTTTAAAAATCTTATATTCACTTCCGAATTACTTTTAAACTGTATCATATGATTCTTTCTCTCTTTATGATATTTTGTACTTTCACTTTTAAAGTTACACAATCCTAACACATTCCAGTAAATAAAATATTCTTACATAGACGATAACGTATCTTCCTTTCTATTTTATTCATTATTTCTGTGAAAATACCTTTCTGACGATGCAGATTCACGAAAAACAAGGATAGCGAAAATAGATGCACAGGATCAAAATATAACTAGAATATTATCCGTCATAAACCTTGACAATAATGGCACAGTGAGTTTAAAAAAACACTATAGAGGAGTGACCTTTATCTGTCTACCAACCTCTATTACAGGAGTGATGCTAAAGCTATTTCTTCAGCTTTATATGACATCAAAAAGTTTAAAAATATGCAAAAAAAAAACACTGTCCAAAATATATATTCAGTGATAGGGCTTAGTTAGCTATACTGAAATCACACAAACTAACTATGATCCAAATACTTTATTTTTCTTATTTCTTAACAAAACATCATCTTGGTTTTCTCTACACTAGTACTACCAAGTCACTATCCGATCTTATTTCTCAAGATTTTTCTATACAGTACATCGACAAATTCCTATCTGCATTTCTAACAATAATAAAATTCATTTATTTCAAAACTATACCACTGTTCTTTAAGAAAATCTCTTTACTACTTTTCTCATATATTTATCATATACAAACTATTTTAAAATATTTGAATACTTTACAACATGAAAGTTCAAAAGAATCACACAATTGTTCTGTTATATTATATTATTAATTGTACCTTAAATAACTTATTGCTTGCATATTTAAAATTACTCCTATCTCATAACATGTTTTAATGTTGTATAAAATATGTACATAGAATTTAAACTTTCACACATCATTCTTAATCAATCGATGATCTAAAAAAAAAAATACATTATGCATTATAAATAAATATCCAAATTACCAAAATGATCTTTATCTTCTCGATTGTGTTCTGTAGGCTTCACCATCCCATTAATTCTTGTAGATATTAAACTTCCATACATACACTTTATTTTTTTTTAAAACAATATTTCTATCATTCCATTAAGCTATTATATTTAAATCTCATTATTATTAAATTTATGTTTATATGTTTTCCCTAATCTTACCTAGCATTTTATATTTTAAATATAATCAGTAAAAATATTTAAAATTATATTTACGGTACTTCTTTATCGAACTTGCTTGAAAATTGTTCATATTAAAGCTAAAAAAAATATTTTATTTATTCTTCAGTCACTTAATGTTCTATTTTAAAGTAAAACAATTACTACTCTGTTTAATAAATATTCGTATACGACAATCCTTGGTTTTCATAACATTGAACACAATTATTAATTCTGATATTCTTTTCTAATATTGTCTGCTAGTCTTTTCCCGCACGACTGTTCCCAATGCATCCTTTAGGTACTTTATGTAATCTTCAATAATTTTCCTATTTTCCTGGATCCATTTTCATTAAGTAATTTAATTTTATATTTTTCAGATCAAGCATTTCCTCCATTGAATACTTTATAATATTTTAAACTCTTCTTATTAGATAAAGTTTTTCGGTTCCTTTCCATAAAATACATAATAGCACTTTCTTATTATTACATAACTTTTCTTTATTTCAAAATTCTTGTATTATAATTTTAATAATGTTTTTCTTTAAAAGATAAACATTCTTTCTTCATCATTATTTTCTTTATAATAAAAATGCATATTAAATTTTTCCATAGAGAAGAATAAATAACTTTAAATTAGCCTTGTAAAATTGGTGCATCAGAATTTTTTTTTCTGACGGCAAGTAACTTCTCTTTTAGATTTTCATATAGCATCCCAATTATATTTCTCTGAGTTCTAATACTAAGTTTCTGGTTGAGCATAAATAAAGCTGTATTAAGACAATTTCCAAATATTTTTCTTTCAGCAATATTTTTAGGTAATTTTCCTTGTACTTCCATTTCTACTGTAGGTTTTTTGGTTAAACTTGAATAAATTCCCTGGTAAGATAACTTTTAAAATTAGCAATCCATGTCGATACAGTCAAAATATATTATATGTTATAGAAGAACTTTTAAAATAAATACCAAATTTTAAATTTATATCACTTTTCAGCTACGGTGTTATCAGCTACAAAAAAAATATGTTACTTTCACTTTCACTTACACATTACTTCTCCCCCCGCTTCGTATAATTCTTATATTTTGTCTGCTAATTTACCTCCGTTGATTGGTTAATGACTTCTTTACGCGAACAAATTTACACATTTTGTTATATAACAGATTAGACTTTTAAAATAAAGAATTGATGACGTCATGTCTCAAAATATTATTCAGACTAGTATTTTTAAATTCAATTATAGTTTTATAAAATTATTTAAACTTTTAAAACAATTATTAAAACAATATTTAATATTTTAACTTTTACTTTAATGATCGATGGCAACTATATTTAGTTTCAAATTCACAAACTTTATTATTATTTTAACAAGCGTGTGTGTGAAGGTATATAATATACAGTCACGTGTTTACTAACTTTATCAAATAATTTTTTATTTACGTCTTGGTCTAAATTACCAAAACTGATATTCTTTATAAAAATTTGGAAAATAATTTTAAAATGTTGAACCAAATATAATTCTCACCATCCTAACGTTTATTAATAAAATATACTCTATTAATTTTAATTATTAAATACAATTATAACACTACATATAGCATTTATTTAATTTATTAGTTTTAAAATATTATATTCAAATTATTATTATACTTTTAAACTATTTATAGCTGTGTTATTTTATATGGCCAGCTTTTACAACCATAAGCAAGGATGTAATTAAGCTTTATTTAACTGTTTTCTTTTAAATTAATTTATTACATTTTTATATACCAAGTATTTTCAGCCTTAAATTGTTCTATAAAATATAATTATCCTATTATTATTTATATATCATACAAGCATAACTTAAAATTTAAAATTTTTTTAGTAATTGACCTTTCTACCTTACCATGACCTACAGACAAGGGCACAATATATACTCTTAGATTATCTTATTAAATCTCTGCTACTCCCTGAGTAGTGACGTGGGCTAACGACCGGAACCAAAATATTTAAAAAAAATTTTTTTTTTTTGACTTACGTATCTGCCTACTTTATAAATTTTTTTAGGTTCAAATGCCTAGATGGCGCCCTGTAGTGCAGTTTACGTTAAGTGTTATTCTCCGGATCGTTACAACTGGCGCCCAATGTGGGGCGATCTTTAATAAACCACGTATACCCTGAACAAATTCTTCTCAAAATGAAACATTTTTATCTGTTTACATAAAGTCGTATACTTTAGATCTTATAAAAGCTCTGCCAGTAAAAGAAATAGCACATATATTAAACACGAGAAAGTATAAATAATTTTAAACTGTATTTCGTTAAAAAGAAAGTCAAAAGGTTGCGATTGATATGTTTTTTTTGTTGATATATATTATGCTTTAATGTGTATAGGCGCGCACAGCCACGTAAGTTTATGATCGAAATGTGGTATCTTACGATGAGTACCGTTGGGAATTTACTTCAGTGTAATCCTATTTAAGCATTTTAATTAGTCATAAATAGGTTGGTGGTATTTATAATTGTGCTGCAAATATACACGTATAAATCCATTATCTTTCAAAATATATTTACTTCAACGCAACCTTCTTAAATAAATAATTTATAAAATAACTTGCTTGTCATGCCGTGTGTAAAAATAAAATGTATAAAATAAAATAGAACTCTTGTGGGGAGGGGTGTAAACGTAAATGGTCCTTAGGTAAGCGATAGTAAACATTTTCTTTTTCTTTTTGTATATAGTCTTTTTGTAAAAATATTAACCGGATGTTTTGTAAATTTTGTTAATCGTGTACCGTAATTACTAACCCTAAGTAAAATATTTTTTTTTTGATCATTTTTTTTAAGCAACTTTACTGATATGTAACGAGCACAGACGTTCATTACATTGTTTTTTTTTATTTATTTATTAAACATGAAAATAAATTAAAAAGTTCGCATTTAAAAATTTTCTTCTTAAACTCGTATATATTAAATCGCACAGATAAAAAAAAAATTATTAAAATAAAACTGTATTAAAAATAGAAAAGGTATTTTAAAAACAAAAACTTAAAAAGATTTAGAGATAAAAATATATATTTGATTTGGAAAACAGGTTAATTAATCAGAAATGGAAATGATAAATTTAATTAGTCAAATGTAAACCAGCCTTGGGCATTTAAATGTAAAAACATAGGTCAGATAGGAAAACAATAGAAACTTTTAGCAAATGAAATAAATCCATTGGGAAATCGGACCTCAACGAAAAGGATCATCACATCGATGACATAATGTTAAGTCAATCCTTCGAATACGTATAAAAGGAAAATTTGGAAATTATTAATTAGTGAATAGTGAATGATTATTATGATGTGAGAGAGATGTGTTAGTGCAGAAGTGAAGGAGAAGGGATTGAAAAAAGATGCACGATTCAATCCCTTCAGCTTTGCTAAGAAAGAAAAAGGAATGAACTATCGTTTTTCTACATTGAGGACCAGTTAAAGCAAAAAACCTCCGGATGGATAAATAAATCGGCCAACAGAATACCAATTTTAGGACGGCATGGGAATTCACGTTCAGGGCAAGCAACGAATAAAGATGAACTGTTAAAAATCGTAGGAACTTTATATTCACTTGAAACAATAAGAACTCTAAATTTTAAAACTTTTTATTAAATGATGCAATAGAATCCTATCTGACCAAACTAAATTCTTTATTAATAGTGTTATTTGATGTAATTTTTTTTCTTATTTATGTAAAATCATTTCCATTTATTTATTTTTTTATTCTTTAAGTTTTGATCATGATTTTTTTTTTTCGTTAAATTAATTATATAAATGTTAAACTTAAGTCGGGCGTGAATGGCTGTATAGATTTGTAAAGTTATATTAGGGGAGGGTAATCTTAGGTTATTTGTGTCATTGTTAGATTGGGTCAATAAATTGGATATATTGATGTAGTTAGTAGATGTAATTGGAGATTCGCTACTGGCAGAATCGCTTCATATGCCGCACTCTCCCGTTTTGCCTATGGAAGGAATTATAAGACGCAGAGCGCAGTTCCTTTCTATGGAGTTTTTTTTTTTATTGTTCTTCTCGTTGAATAGAAGTAATATTCCTATCTAATGAGAGTCAATATCTTCTCTTAATCTTTTTGGTGCTGCCGTATTTCGTATTACATTGAATACATCGATGTATCAGATGGATTGATGCCAGTTTGACTGCGAATTTTAGCCTAAGGTTAAATAGGGATAGAATATTTTATTTTCAAATGCAAATCTATGTGGTCTATTCATACTTGACCCTAAATAAAAATGCATTAAATTTAAGTTGTTTATAGACGCTTGCATGGATTGGTTATCGGTTAAGTATGTTTTGGGTTTTCATATTTGATCAAAATATATAGACATTCGATAAATAATGATACCTTACGGTGAGTATCTAAAATGTATTTATTCGGATGTCTTTTAAGTTATTAGTGACAATGCAAGTATCTTATGATGAATACTATTGGGTTACGTAGAAATTTCCCTTCGCAATTGTCAGTAATCAATAATGTTGTATTTTGATCGTTTATGTTTACTTTGAAATGTTTTTGACCGTGAAATCTATGTAACCGATCTATATTCAACATTATAAACAAGCTTTCCTAAATTTATCTGTGCGAACTTAATTAAAATGTAAAATTAGAATATAATAGAAATTAAATGTAAATTAAAGTCAAAAATCAAAGTTAAAAATAATGTTAAATGTTAAAATGTACACTAAGACTAAAATAATTTTAAATCTTATATATATGTGCATAAATAAATATTTGTATGCTAATTACTGGCAGTGGCTTATTTTTTTATATATATATATATACTCTTAGATTATCTTATTAAATCTCTGCTACTCCCTGAGCTAGTGACGTGGGCTAACGACCGGAACCAAAATATTTAAAAAAAATTTTTTTTTTTTGACTTACGTATCTGCCTACTTTATAAATTTTTCTAGGTTCAAATGCCTAGATGGCGCCCTGTAGTGCAGTTTACGTTAAGTGTTATTCTCCGGATCGTTACAATATATATATAGTGCTCATTTATATTACAATAGCATATCTTCACACTCTTACTGGACAGATTTTAATATACTCAATGGTACGGATAGCTGAAGAGCTGGAGAGTGGAGTAGATTGAAGCCTGTCAATTAAAGTATGAATATTTGCTATCTTAATATAAACCAAGCACTGATTATACATGTGTGTGAGAGATAATGATCTGGACTAACTGATGAGGGCTGGTTCATGATGAAATATATATATTGAGGATCATTTATCTGTTCCACATGAGTGTGGTCATGTATATTGGTTTATGAAATAGAGTAAATGGCTGAAGGGAGCTTGAAAGTCTCTGTTTAAATCTCCTAAATTAAATCTACACTCCAGATATATAAAATATTATAAATTCAGCCCATTTCCTACCCATCTCTCTTCTGTATATTTAAATGGACAAGATCCTTTATATGAGGAGTCAGAGTGACTCAAAGTCAACATGGGCATGACAATAATAGTGGCATTAGCAAGGAATTTGGGCATTCTATCATAGATTTTTAGTGGTATGGATGATAGAAGTGTTGGAAAGTGGAGTAGATTGAGGCATGTCCATTAAAGTATAAAAATTTGCTATCTTAATATAAACCAAGCATTCATTATATATGTGTGTGGGAAATAATAATCTGGACCAACTGGTGAGTGCTGGTTCAGCATGAAATATGTATATTGGAGATCATTTATCTTTTCCTTGTGTGTGGTCAGCACATTGGTTGTGTGAGATATAGTGGATGGCTGAAGGGAACTTCCCCTATACAATATGCATGTAGATGCCAGGTATATAAAATATATGTCGATTTAAAATATTAAGAATGCTTAGTAAAATTGGAAAAATACAATGGCAAAACTATGAAATCAATTTCTGGATGTGATACTGTAGATTTTATCATTGAAAAGCTTCCCTTACATTGGAATGAAAATGTAAATTAAATGAACAATGTAGAAATATTCTAATAGGGCGGTTTATTATGAACTTGAGCATGGTTTTTATGGCAAAGATAAGCCCTGTCTACATTATAAGGATTATCTTGAGAACATTTTAAAGAGTGCAATAACCAATTGTTTTAATTGGGCAGATATGGCAGAAAATAGAATACCTTGGAGAGCTATAATTGGACATGGTATTGAAATAGTCCAGAAAGAAAAGTTTTCTGCTGAAGAATTAAATACAGTGCAACACATCAAACAGAAAAATGGACTAGTGTATTCTACATATGGATGTATTTGTGGTTTACATGTTGGTTCATATAATCATTGCAAAACTCATTTCTAGAGCATTATTTTTTCTTTCTTCTCTAGGAGTTGGGTATGGCCATACTCACTTATTAGTAACTGTATATGTAGGTATATATGTGTGCAATTTAATTAAAAAAATATTGTATACATATTACACTACTAATATTAAAACAGGCAAAACTCTCCATACAGTAGTGCCACTCAGTGCAAGTCAGAGTAATCAATGGATGCCAGAAGTCTTGGGAATAAAATCCCCATCTAGCGCCTACTCATCCAGTTTTGCCTGTTTTAATAACAATTATGAGCAATCATAAGAAATAGTGATCATGTGATATTACACTACTAACAAAAATTCTTTTTAAATAATAGAATTTTAATATATAAAGTAAAAACATTTTAGCATATATGCTTATATAATAACTGTGTAATGAAGATTAAAATGATTAAATAAATAATATACATTACAACTTTCTCTTTTAAAAGTAAAATAAAAATTCATTACTTTATACCTTTATTTTTTTTATTCTGGCAAATTTTATTGATGAAATGTGAGTGATAAGTTATGTTAAATTTGAAATTTTATATTATTGTACAGGTTTGGATTCCTTATAATGTTTCACCAGACGTTGTACAGTGAACTAAAAAGTTAAAATTTAGAAAATTATTATTTTTATTATTAGTTACTAATTTATATTTTCTTATTCAATTTTTTTTAATACATGTTTTACTGAAACATGGTTATTAAAAATAATGTTATGTTGGGAAAATTAATTTTCATTTTAGTTAATCTTGATTATTGTAAATTTTGCATATTTAATCTTTCAGCCCTTTCTAGTGAATTATTTCATGTTTTGACCAATTCACCTCCTGGTGAATGTTTTCATAAGTATTATACATTAAAATGCATATAAAAGAGTATACTTTATTATAATTTTTTTTCCCTGAAAATTGTGCGAAAAAAATGTGAAATTCAAAATTCCCATCTAATAATAGACATAAGCCCCTCCATGACATGTTTAACCATTGTTTGTCGACAAGGGTGTAAAACATTTGGCATTTTATGACATTGAAGTTTTGAATGATGCAAAAACATGTTTATTTGCAAACTTATTACAGTTTTTATTAGGTATCAAGAAATATAGATTATTAATAACTTATTTTGATTTGAAATACTTTATTTTCAAAAATATAATGTTATATTAGCAGCTAACATAAATATGGCTTGAAGTAAATTAGAAGACAAGCTATGATGTAAACAATTTACTTTATTTACAAGTAAAGAAAATATCATAATTTTGCAATAAATATTCAAAAAAATTAAACATTTAACCCTTTCAACTTTAAAAATTTTGTTTGGCTGAGTGAGTTAAAACTCTAAACTTTTGATTGGTCAATTATAGAATCAGCAGTAAAAGTATATTCATCTTTTAATATTTTATTCATTTTAGTTTTATTTGAAAAAGTATATTAATAATTTGTCAGATTAGGAAAGTGAACGAAAAATTTTTCAAAAATAAATTTCTATTTATAATTATAAAAATATTCGATAGTGGAAAACCTATAAAGAAACTTCGTAACAAATCAAAAAGTGTTGCTGACATCATTATTTCCCTCTCAATTTTTGTTAGTGTAAAAATATAGAATTTTTTACTAAAATCTTACTATTTTCCTAAAATAATTTATATTTTCAGCATATTTTACCAAAATACATTATAATATGTAAATAAATGCCAGCAAAATATTCTAAAACATTAATTTTTATTTGAAAAATCAAATAAAGAGCTTAGAGCAATGTAAACTGTTAACAGGTGTCAAAATTGTTGTTAGCGCTGGTTTCTTTTTCAATTTACATTCCTATAAAAGTATACAATTTTTACTAAAATCTTACTGTTTTTCTAAAATAATTGTTTTCAGTATATTTTATGAAAATAATTTATATGTAAAAAAAAAAAAACTTAAAAAACACTTTAAAACATTTGTTTTCATTTTGAAATGCAAAACAAAGAAGTTGGAGCGAATAAAAATTATCGACAAGGCTTTTCGTTTGTTGAAATGAGAATCAACCAATCACAATCTAGGAACAACTGCCTTTTACCATTGTTAAAGTATAAATGTCAAATTTATTGATTTTTTACTTGTAAAATAATTCTAGAGAGGACAGCATCTTATGGTACTTTTTTCAAGCTTTAAAATGACCATAAGATCTTTACCATAGCATTAAAAATGATGAAATTTGAACCACTTGAAGCCATGACCATTTTTGATCAGAGAAATCCTAGAAAAGGTTAAAGCATAATTCATTAGATATAAGAGAAATAAATAATTATTCATTTCAAATGTTTAAAAATAATAAAAATTAGAAATATTTGGTTGATTTTATAAACTGAAAATAATATTTCTAGAATTGATGATGTGTAATGTCTTTGTTTTGATTGCGATCTCATTTTTTTAATATTTACAGGATCAAAATGTAAACATTTAAAATTTATTTCAGTAGTAAACAAAAATATCTATCAAATAAAGTCAAATTTGTTATTTTCTGATAAGTAATAAACATTTTATTATATATTTTATGTTGATGTGTAAGACAAAAAAAACGTCAGAAAATGCTGAAAGGTAAGGGGTGTTAGGCTGCATTTTGGAAAGGTTAAATACTAACCCATTTATTTATAAATCTTATTTATTCATTTATAAATAATTTATTCATTTATTAAATAAATAATTGAATGATTTTATCTCTTGAGAATTCCTAAGAAATTTAATTGTCGGAAATGCCAGAAATGTAATTGATTTGAGGATCATACAAACTCTGGAGTCTGACACATTACCATGACACTAAATCACATAGGGCATTCTTTTATTTATTTATGAGTAAACAAAATGGAACTAAGGAATTACTTTTGTACTTTTTTTTCCATGAATGATTTTCTTTCCCAGACATGAACCATAAAAAATATTCTCAGAATATTTATTTTTAAAAAACTTGAATAAATAATGTTTCATTACAAATAATATTTGTTCATTTATAAAAAGAAAATAATTCATTCATTTATTTATTGTAAATAAATTTCAATAAAAATTATTGACTTTTTTCTCCTTTTGTAAAGGAACAATTTGCCCTCATGAAGCTTAATCTACGTTATTCATAATCAACATTGATTGCATTTTACCCATTGCCTTGTACAGCAAGATAATTATTTTTATGTATTAAGTATCTAGTATATCTAACCACTGGCATTATGTTTAATTAAATGTGAAGTGAATTCAGATAACTCACTGTTTGACAAGCAAATGATATCTATAATGCTTATCAGTAATTTTATTAATATCTATAATTTGTCTATTCAATTGTTACTAATTTTCTTCTTTTCTGAGCCAATGTAATATTTAGTGCATATTTTTATTTTATCAGATATAATTTGTTAATGTAAATTTTTTTTTGGTCATATTAATTTATAGTCATTTATTTTTAATTCAACTTTAAATTATTTCCTTCTTTTCTGACCTAACGTAATGAACGATTGTTAATGAATGCACTGTTTTTTTTTTTATTATTAAATTAATTGTTAAAATAAAGTCTGATGTTAATATAACCTTTATTCTTTTGTGCAGTCTAAATCTTGATCTAATCATGGATAATCTAAAAATTATACCCATTAAAATAAAATTTCATTATGGGATATATTAATTTAGAAAGAAGAGCGTAGAGTCTGTTCATATTAAAACATTTATTAGCATTGCATGCATAAAGTCTCTATCAAATGTGATTGATTGCTACACTATTTGAACTATCTTCAATAAAACTTTTAAAGGTAAGATGTTAAGAGAGATTTTAAGAAATAAATTTATGTTAATGTTGAGTTGGGCAATTAATTTGCAGAGGATCTTCATTGTTAATTCGATATATCCTCAATGTTAACTTGAAATAATTTTAATGCATTTCTAATTGAAGAAAATATCGCTCTGTAGATGTTATACCTGGCATCTGAGATGTTCCATAAAGAAAATAGATGATACAATTCTTCAAATACAACCTGCAAATAATATATGTTAGTATGCAAAACTAATGTCATCATTAGAAAATCAGACTTTATTTTAATGAACACCTAGTTGAAGACAATAATGTCATGAAAACTTAATACTTTAACTAACTTTTTCACAAGAGTGAATAATAAATGAATGTAAATATATTCTATAAATAGAAAGTAATTGGTGGATGATTTAAAATATAATGACTATAAACCATAAGGAATTGTTTTATGGACTTGGGAGGAGGAGCATTGGTGGTCGAGAGGTCAGCACAGCTGCTTTACAAGCAGTTGTCCCAGGTTAGCAGGTTCACTTCCCGGCTGATGCTATGACACATGAGAAAAAAAATATGATAAAACAATTGTATATAAGAAATTTAATATTTTTAATATATTTGATCATTTTTATTGGTCCTTCAGGGCCTCTTTATGGCTCATTGGCTTGTGAATCTTTGTCTAGTTACAGCCCTGACTTTGATAAAAAAAAAGAAAAGAGCTAGAATAAATACTCTATGTATATTTATAATCAGATTATTGCTTGATGGTGGTGATAACAGACGGTAAAAAAAAAAAGCAACAGATGTGCAAATACATATTCAAAGTTAAAATGCAAATTTAATAATATATAAGAGATTCGAACTCATACTTCCACACGACCCTCAACTCTCCATGCCATCTCGTATTGCTAATCCACCTGATCACACACATGTTGAAAAAATAAATAATCACCAATATACTACATATTTCATGCTAAACCAGGACTTTGAGTGTTCCATGATAAGATTTTCAATGAAATGGATGGCTGAAGAGTCGTGGGTTGGAGTAATTTGAAGCCTGTCCATTAAAATATGAAGATTGGCTATGTTAATATAAGCTGAGCATTGATTATATATATGTATGATGATAATCTGGACTAACTGACGATTACTAGTTTAGCATGAAATACGCATATTGATGATTATTTATTTTTTCAATATGTGTGTGATCAGATGGGTCAGTAATATGAGATTCATGGAGAGTTGAGGGTCGTGTGAACGTCTGAGTTCGAGTCCTTTATTATTACATTATATATGCAGGTGTATGTAAGCCTGTACAATTTATGAAATTAAAATTAATAATAGTAAAAAATAATTTATATCAATGCACAATTTATTTTTATGTTTTTAAAAATTGGGCTAATAGGGGGAAATGAGAAAAGATGTCAACAATAATAAAGGGTATAATATACTCATATGGCACAGATGTTTTTAAAAATCACTATATACTAATTTTGAAAATTATATACTAAAAGAAAAATACTGTACACAGTTTCAAATTATTGCTATTGTTAATATATTTTGTCTTGACAAGTTGAAACAATTTGCTAGTAATTTCTTTCTATATTTTTGTCACTTCGTGAAACTTCATTAGTAAGTCATACTTAATGAGAATAACAAGTGACTAATTAATTAAAACATATTCTTATAATTACTTATTTATTTTTTGCAACAAAAGAAAGTTGGTTATAATTTAAACTGTTAGAAGAAAACTACAGGAAGCAGTAAGAGGCAAACAAATTTAACGTAAACTGCTATCTGTTGGGGGAGGGAGGTGGAGATAATAACGGAGCATAAATAATATTTAAATTTCGCCGTCAAATTATGCGTTAACTTTGAAAATTGTTTCCTATTGTCCCTGACAATCATTTGACGTTAATTTTCAACCAATCAGCAATGAGAATTAAAACTTTCCAAAAACAGCTGCAAGAAAGAAATCTCCTTTTAGCACATTAGGTATTGTAATATTTTTCACACTAATCTTGATTATTTTGAGTAATAAAAGAAAAGCAAATAATTTTAAAGTTGATGTGTGAGCAAACATTTGCTGGTACAAATTTCATTATTTAAACCCTGAGTGTATTAGCGAGTCTAAAAAACAATACTAAAACTAAAAATATAATAGTTTGGATACTTTTCCAACTGATAGCTACGTCTTTAGCAATGCAAGATAAAAATGTAAAACGTTTGTTTAAAATTTCAGAAACTTTATCAAATCGATTTCAAATACCTGAACGATAAAATGTATTTTTTTTTTCTAAAAAATACATATATATTAAACAATGATCAATGTATTTGCAATTTTTAATCATTATTGAGACACTGCAAAACGAAAATCTCTCTAGTTAATTCATTGTCTTTTTTATTCACAACCCTTTTTTATTTCATCCATTCATCTCATCTTTGGACTTTTTCTATATCTTTCATGATCTATTGAGATTAAATATAAGAATTCAACTGATCATCTATTATCATTACTTTTGACAATATTTCCAGCACATCCCATTTCAAGTTTTAAAAAATCTTTCAATGATATCAGTTTATTTTCTCACTAATTTATTTTGCATTCGATCCTTTCTTATACGCCCAACATACATCTCTCCATACTTTATTGAGTCAATTAAAGTATCTCTATTCTTCTATTAAGCACTCAAATCTTAGATCCACAAGCAAAAACTAATAATTAAAAACTTTCCTTTTACTTTTACATTATTTCTATTAAAAGCACTCATCAAACGAAAATATTGGTAATTATTAACTTCTTGTAATTCATAATTGTCCATCTTTACTTATTTCTTCTGCTTCACCTATTCATATATAAAAGTAGGTTGAAGTAAAGAAGGGATTCCCTCTTTTCTTCATAGCATAAGCTTGTGTTTAAGACCTGTAGAGGTCCCTACCTTCGAATTTTTCAGACGCTTATTCCTAAAGGTTACAGCCTTAGTAAATATTATTATTTCTTCTGAGAAAATTTTATCATCTACAAAGTGTAGATGGCTTAAATAAGATCTATGTATTTTTATTTTTCTAATTTTTCATTTTAATCCACAAAATAAACTGCTACAAAATGTTTTGCAAATGTAGAATAGATTCTTATCAATGTTAATCTGCACAAATAACTTAATCACTGTTCTTACATTTTGATATTTTTTAGAATATACTATGTCCTGGTCTAGATCTTAATAGTCTAAAGCTATAATTACTGTGGAAATCCTTACAGAATTAAATGCCTTTTTATAATCTACAAATCCAAAGAACAGTCACAATTCATATTCAGTAGTGCTTTTTGTAACTTTTCTCCTGTACTAAAATTAAATCCAGCATGATATTTTGGTCAGACTGAGTTCAAAGTTTGTTACTAATGAGATATAATTATTTTGGTAAAGAACTTATATAGCATCTGATAAAAACTGAGAGGTCTATAATTTCTAATATCTTTATCATCTTTCTTAACTATCAACCTTATTTTTGCATTCTTCTAAGCATCTGTCATGGTCTATCTCATATTTAGTATGTAGTTTTACTAACAATTCTCTATTTTTTCACCTGCTCCCTTTAAAATGTCAATAATAGTTCCATTATGGTTTTTTCCTTCTTCATAGATTTAATTGCATGTCCCATCTCTTCATTTAAAATGCTTGTCAATTCAGGAAATGTAATAATTGTAGCAGTTACTTTTTTTGTTATTTATTATTTTATAATTCTTTATAGATCTCTTCCTCTCATTTTATGATGTTATCTTTTTTTCCATAATAGTTCCATATTTTCCTCTTATTGTTAAAATAATTTTTCTTCCAAAATTAGAATTTTTTTTTAAAACTTTTATTTTCTTCTATAGCTTCTCTTGACAATTCACAGTTATATTTTTTTATATCATTCTTGCACTATGTGGTTTGGCACAGTTGGTAGAGATCCAACTTGGAATCGAAAAATCCCAGGATCGATTCTGGTACTCTTCAGGTCTGATGCTCAAACTTCTTATAAACTCACGAGCAATAAAGAACACCCTTTTTTTTAATATCATTGTTAATTTTTTTTGTACCATTGTGCAGATCTCTTTATATTCAATCTTTTTGGTGATAATTTCCATTCTTATTCTTTCTTTTCTTTATACATAGTTTTGTCTCGTTTACTGTGAATTGCTGATTTTTTTTATCAGTTATCTTTGTTGCTGTTTTTAGTAGAATAGCAATTATTTTTTTATTGATCTCACTCAAATCTGAATCATCTTCAAAGTCTGACAATATTTAAAATGATTAATAAGTTCTAATTTAAAGCCATCAGAGTGTTTTTAAAAGTTAAGAATATCATTTGTTAATACCTACTTTCTTAATAGCTTTTATTTCTCTAGTTTTGGATTCATATCTTACAACTCACTAGTCAAATCTATTATGAACATTATAGTCTTGAAAAATGTTTTTTTTCCAAATTCAATTATTCTGTAACTTTATTTGGATGCTTTCATGTCCATTTCCATTTAGCATTTCTCTATCTCTCTCTTAAAAAAAAGAATTCATAATATATAGTTTTTATTTTTTTTACAAATTCTACAGGTTTATGCCTCTCTCATCCATACTCAAATTTATCCACAGCAGTTTCATCTTTCAAGTCTTAATTTTTCATTACAAAGAAGTTGGGATATAAGCCTGAATTATCTGCATTTGGTATCTTTTATTAAATTGAATAACTGATTTCTGTCTGATATACCATTAATCTCTACAATGTTTTTTTTTCTTTTAGTATTTATAACAAAATTACAAGCCTGTTAGGGTGCTGACAGAAGAAGCTATATCAAGTACTCTTATAAATTAATAAGTAAACAAATGAAAGCTGAGCATTTTTGAGGCATGTTGTTTCATATTTATAGCTACAACAATAAATAATGTGGAGTAGTGTGTAGATGGTAATATGCAAGATATGTAAATTGTTTAATTTATCCAATGCTTAGAAATATCAAAGCAAGTGTCACGTCTATTAATGGAGTTATTGTTGCTAGTGATAAAATATGTTTCCTTGATTTTCTGTTTACAGTCATTTTTCTCAATGCAAACTATTCTAGGGTTGGAGGGTTTGAATGTGTGACTGGTGTTTTTTGAGTTCTCTAAGAAAATTGAAGAATTATCATTGTTCTTCTGTGCTCTTTTATATGTGTATTTATGTTGGATGGCTCTATTGTTAATAGTGGCTTTGGTTTCACTGTAGTAAATGGCATGACATCCAGAATGAGGGCATGAGATGCTGTAAATGATCTGGGTGGGGGGGTCTGAGAAAGGTCCACTTTATCTTTAAAATTGTTTATAAGATGGTTAATGCTTGGTGCCCACTCCATCCATGTTTTCTATGTATGTGCATTTATAGTGAACTATATGCCAACTTTTCAAATCAATAATTCTAACTTACAACAGTCGCATGTCCCAAAATAATATTACACAGTTTTTTAAATTCATGCTATCTTCCTTCACTTCAAAATGGTCTGTAATTGCAGGTAATTGAAAGTTATTTGTTAATACAATATTCACAACTTATGGTATAAATTTTTATCTCAGGAATGAGCTAATTTTTTTCCCATGGAATCCCTTGCTTTTTATACAATTTTTTTTTATGATGAGTTTTGGAGAACCAATTGCTTTCACTAAGTGTGGTAAATGTATATAATCTAAATGTCTATTGTTCAGGTGATTCTGTGCCATTTAGGAATCAAAATAATATACACCCAGGTCTCATTTTATGCGGATTTATTTAATGCGATTTTAAAGTTATGAAATTCATGTTTCTTCTTAATCTTTTTGTATGCAGTTTTCTTTTATGCAATAAAAATTATTAGATCAGAAGTTGAGCTCTGATAATGCACTATTACTTTAAATATTATAAATTTCGTGCACTCACGTCATATTTAAAGTAATAGCGCATTATCGGAGTTCGATTCCCATCTAATAATTTCAATATTTTCAGCACTTTATAATAGTACTGTAATAGATTTTATGTAATAAAGAAGTTCATAATTCACTTAAAATTAGAATTTCCCCATTTTATATAAACACATTAAATTTTACAAGATTATAATGTAAATCTGTTCAAACGTTATAGATGAAAAATACTATGTATGTTGTTGCTTTTGTATTTTAAATCTTGTTCTATTTTTGCTTTTTATAAAAAGAGTATGTAATCAATTAATCATTTAGTGTCCACAAGTTTATTTTTAAAAGGTGAGTAATAGCGGTGAGCACAATTAAATTTGACAATTAAAATCTGATTTCTAATTGTAATTAACAATTTAAAAATTATATAACGTTAAGGTTATGTGAAACGATGAAATTTGACTTTTAAACGGAATTGAAAATTAAAAAATTATAAGACAAAAATAAGAATTTAATTTTTAATTGTTAGTTTTAATTAAATTTTGTCCAACAGTGGTGAGTCATCGTCTTTTTATTATCGTAAGTCTAAGTTTTTATTTTTAGTTTAAACTTTTAGTTTATTCTAACAGAGAGAAAAAATACCCAAGAAAATGAATTTCTTTGTAAACAAAAATTTCAATTTTAGATCACTTAGCGAAATGAGAAGGATCAACAATGATTGGAAAACATTTTAGTTGTATTTCCTCTTGACTTTGTTTAAGGAGAAGCTACAGTACCTCACATCACATCACATCATGACGAATCTGATGTCTCAAATAGCGATAATTATTAAAATACAGCACATGTATGAAAAAAATGTAAATTACGCATAAGAATATATTGTTTTGAATAAAATTAAATACTGTAGTTAATAAAAAAAGTAAAAAAAGTTTGTCTTGTATCAATTTTTTTCGAATTTGAAATTTTTTATTAGTCATATTTTATTTTATTTTTTTATGCGAATTTCAAAGTAATTTTATGTTGTTACTTTGCTTTTATGTGATTTTTGGAAAATTACAGTACATATCCCCCATTTTTCAAAGTAAGTTAAGTCTATTTTTGTGCGATTTCTTTTGTGCGCATTTTCTGAGGAACCTATCTACCGCATAAAATGAGACCCAGGTGTACTGAGAATAATAGTTTCATTCTTAGGACTTTCATTTATATAAGCTTAATGATGGTTAATATTTTTTCGATAAATCTATCATTGTTCTTAATAATTATTTATTAGTCTGGAGATTGTCATAATTTAGACATGGATTATAAACTTTATTATAGTTTATTATATCTCTTATTACAAACTATATGAGCACATAATATTATTTTAATGACACCTCTTTTTTCACACATATAGCAATACTAAAGATAGATACATAGATAAACAATAAGACAGATAGGTAGATAGATAAATAAATGGATAAATAGACAGACAAATAGATAAATAGCTAGGTAGATGGATGGATAGATAAATAAATTAATGGAAATCTAGATAAGCAAATAGGAGAGTGATAGATAAAGAAACATGCAAACAAATAGATAGATAAGCAGATAGATAAGTAGATAGATAAATAGATAGATAGAAACAGGCTAATGGATAAGTGGATAGGTAAATAGATAAACAGATGGGCATAGATAAATAGGTAGATATACAGAAAAATAAATTAATTATAAGATAAATGGATAGATAGGTAATTAGATAGATAAATAGCTATCTATTTAAGATAGATATATGGATGGATGGATAGAAAAATTATAAAGGGTGGATAGATAGAAAATTAGATAGGTGTGTAGATAAGAGAGGAATAGATAAATAGATAGGCAAACAAAAGGATAGATAAATATATAGGCAGATAGATAAGCAATCTAACTAAGCAGACAAAAAGATATATAAATAGAGAGATAGATAAATAGATAGATAAATGGATGGATAAATAAATAAATGGAAAACTAAACAGATAACTAAATAGGATGGATAAATAGATAGGTAAGTAGATAAATAGATAGGTAAATAAATGGATGGATTGGTGGATTGATAGATAAATTATAATGGATAAATAGATACATGGAAAATTAGATAGATAGATAAAAAAGATAAATAAATAAATAGAAAGCCAAACAAAGGGATAAATAAATAGATAGACAGATAGATAAATAGATGGATACATAAAGAAATAAAAAAACTAGATAGGTAGCTAAATAGGATGAATGGATAGATAGATAGATAGATAGATAGATAGATAGATAGATAGATAGATAGATAGATAGATAGATAGATAGATAGATAGATAGATAGATAGATAGATAGATAGATAGATAGATAGATAGATAGATAGATAGATAGATAGATAGATAGATAGATAGATAGATAGATAGATAGATAGATAGATAAATAGATATGCTGACAAATAGTTAGATAAATAGATAGGTGAATAGATAGATGGATAGATAGATGATTAGATAGATAGAAATATAGATGGATAAATGGATGGATACATAGGTAGATAGATAGGTAATAGCAATAGAAAACTCTCCGTGTAGTAGTGGTGATCACATGATGTAGATAGGTAGGTAGGGAGCAAGGGAGGTAGATAGAAAATATATATATATAAAGGACATATTTTGCGGGTTCATCCGTGTTAAAAAATTTAAATATTGATATACTGACATTTCAACTTGATCACACAAGTCAGATCAAGTCGAAACGTCGGTATGTCAATATTTAAATTTTTTAACACGGATGAACCCGCAAAATGTCTTTTATATATGCAACCCGTGAAAATCTTCGTATCAGCATGTATATATACATATAGACGGATAGATACATAAATAGATAGGTAGATAAATAAATAGATAGGTAGGAAAATCTGTAGGTGGGTAAGTGGGTAGATGGATGATAAATGAATAGATAGATATTTTATTTATAACCAATGCGTTATTTTATATTTTAAAAAAGGCAACGATTTGTTTTTATGAAATTATTATATTTTTATTATTTCAGGTTTTCTTACAATTTTATATTTTCAATCAATGCATTATTCTTTTAACAACTTTTACATTCAGTGGCTGAACAATTGTGAGATTACTCTTGATAGAATATAATCTTACCTGATAATGTTTTCAAAATCTTAATTTTTCATTAGCTCATATTTCTGCTAAAAGAGTGAAAACACTAGTAACTGAGGAGAGACTGAACCAAGTGTATCGGTATAGCTGATAATATTATAATTTGTATTAAACAGGCAATCACCTTTTTTACTAGGATGGCCAGTTATAATGATAATTTATGATATTATTATTATTAGTTTTGATGATTCTGATTTCATTACAGGATTTTAGATTATGCACTAGATGACTTATTTTGTTTAGATCTTTTTTCCTTTTTTCTATTGTTTCAGTTAAAGGTAGATTTGTGACATTCATAGATTCGAATAATTTTAATTGATTTATTTCTTTGTGTTGCTATTGGTATTGATTGGAATTGCTGTGATGGTATTATTGAAAATACAATCTTCATTTAAAGAGGTTTATATTAGAATTTTATTGGCAAACATAACTTTGTTCACAAGCCATGTTATAAAACTCCAAAAATAATCTATAGATTACTGCTAATATTAAAAATATGCTTGACTGGAGAATCGAACTTTCGAGAAATTTATTAGGATAAAATCTCATAGTAGTTCGGTATTTATAAAAACTTATGTGACTACAAAAACCATTAGATTGAAAAAATGAGATTATCTTTTATCTCTACATTTAGAAATAATAATTATTATTATTATTTTGGAAATTATTTCTCACGCCAGATATTTTTTTTGTAGCAAGCTTTTTTTTTTTGTCATGGATCTTTCTGATTCAAGTACATTTAATTTTTATATTATAAATCTTCATAAAAATATATTAGATCATTTCAAATTTACACCAATAAATAATAAAGATGGTACTTTTTACCCTATTAAATCTAATACTTCTGGTATTGATAGACTTTCAAATATCGCATTAAAATTATGCTCCATCTTTTTTTGTCACTCGATCTTTTTTAATTTGGATACAGATATTTTTTAACCATTAACATTTTTTTTCTCATTTTTCATCATCTTGTAAACTTATATTGATAAAATCTAGGACCACCACATGCAGAAGTGCAGGGTAAACATGGAATAAAGGTGCTTCATCAATAGGGATACCATGCCACTGTATTAATGAATAAAATTTATATGTAAAGGAAAATGTTTAGATTTCCAAATCACTCTATTGTTAGAAACACATTCTGATTGTAAATACCTTTTATTTAAATATAAGAGGATTACTTTTTATTTAGTCTTGTAAAAATTGCTCAAAATATAGTACAGTACATATTATACATTCTACCATTACAATGTCCCATAATAAGTGATAAAATTTATATATAAATAAAAATGTTTAGATTTCCAATTACTCCATTGTTAGAAACATATTTGGATTGTAAATATCTTTTAATTTAAATATAAAAGGATTAATTTCTTGCTTAGTCTCATGGCAATTTCTTGAAATATACTAATATTATATACTATATCATTGTGCTGAATTGAAAACCAGCTCCTTGTGACTGCAATAATTAACAAAATTTATACATAAATAAAAAGGTTTAGATTCCTGAATCACTTTTATTTAAATATCCTAATTTATATTTTAAAAAATGACACATTACTATTAATTATTTTTTTAAAAATAAATTTTTTATTTTTATTTTTTATTTTTTTTTAACTTATTTTAAAAAATGATGCCAGAATAATTACAAATAATAATTACAATAATTCTATAACATATTAGACAACAGAGCAAAACTCTCCATACAGTATTGCCACCTGTGCTAAACAGAGTAATCAATGGATGCCAGAAGGCTTGTGCTTAAAATCCCTATCTAATGCCTATTTTATGCACAAGCCTTCTGGCATCCATTGATTACTCTGTTTAGCACAGGTGGCAATACTGTATGGAGAGTTTTGCTCTGTTTATCAACAATTAATGTGCTAGTATAGGAAATGTGATCATGTGATGCTTAATATTAGACAACAGTTGTATAGTAGGTTATTACATTATTTATTAATCATATTTTATAAAAACCAATATAGTGGGTTTCGTATCACACTGTAAAATATGAGTACCTGGGATTAATACCGGAGCTGTCGTGAAATTTGTTCTTTAAATATCGAACTTTTTAAAAAAATATATTGATATTATCTTCTTTTTAATATTGATTTTATTTTTTTACATGTTTTTTAATCTGCCTTTTTTTTTTCAGATTTGAACTGTCATGGAGTTTGTTACCTAATTAAAAACTTGTAATCAGTTCATAATATTATCCAAATATATCTAGAAATTTTTAATTTTGATTGCACTATAATAGTTCAAATTCAACGAATACAGAATTAGCAAAAAAATACAATTTTCAAAAAAGTTGTATGCCAAAATATTTAATTCTTAACAAATTTCATTACATCAAATATCGATATCATTTAATGCCAGTCTGTTGAATACAACGATTATACAACTTTATTTAAAAGCTCTTTTAAATGTTTGTACTAGTGTGAAAGTACTTAAAACATTTGTTACCTAATGGAACATACCAGGTGTTTTAATTAAAAAATCTATATAATTTAGCTTAACCTAACATTAAAATAAAATGCAAATGCATGTTAATGGTTTCTAAAAATTTATTGAATAATAATGTATGAATGAAAATTGAAAATGTTAGATTGTATACAGTAAAATATAGTATATACACAACTATTAAATTATTAATAGAAAAACAAGTACATAAAAAATTAAATAATAGTGCAAATATTTTGCTATGGAACTTTGTTACTAGAACAAATAAACAAGTCCTGAATGAGAGATTCTGAATTAATTTTTTTTAATAAATAATAGGTTTTAAGACAAATGATAACTATTTTTAATAAACTAATTGACATGTTGTTTAAAGCTGACCTAATATTTATTATTAAGAGTTACATCATCATTGTTATAACTATTATACTACAGAAAAGGTGATGGAGATAAGCCAATATATAAGAAAGAAATACAACAGGCTCATATTTTATTTTTGCAGTGGGGGACAGAGTTGCAATATTATCCAGACTTCATAAATAAAATAGTAGAAAACCCATGTCATATTTCAGAGAATCATACTCTAGCTATAGATAGTGAGCTCTATAGCATGGGTCAATCTGATCTTACGTTTTTAGTAAGCCCAATTGAGCTATGTAGTAAACTAGAAGTAGGGAGTTCCTTATATAAGATTATATATAATGTTAAAAAGATTATTTAAATAGCAAAAGCTAGATTTGCAATTTACATTATTGTGTGTGTATATATTCAGTTCCAAATACATATATTAACTCCAATGTATATATATAATTAGTTGTTTGCATTAAACTAATATTAAATTACTCTTCCTGTTATTGAGTTATTGTGCTCTATGTGTATTCTACTTGTGAAAAATTCATATTCATTTGTTCTGATCTCTTTAGTTGAGGATACAGCATGGATAAAATATTATCTGGAACTCAAAGCAGAGAATGAAATTGAAGAAAGTTATAATTCTGAGAGTGAAAAATTTTAATGTTAATGATGCAAGTACTTGGCCAAAAATTATGAACATAAAAATTAGTTGAAAATTTTGGGTCAGTCAAGTAGTTAATAGGATTTTCCTTAAGATGAGTCTGGTCACAAGTTTTCAGAATCATATTATCATTATTTACCATATGGAGAGAAAATTTCTAGAAGGTATTTTGTGATGGCCAAAGCCAGGAGAGGTCATATGTAAATAAAAGAGTAAAAGTGTAAATAATGTAAATAATTATAATTTTTTAATTTTGTACTATTTTAGTAACTTTTATTTGAAAGGGGGGGAAGGTACTGGAATTTAAGTTCCACAAAGGCATCTCTTACCTATGAGATTATTTTGGTGAGACTTATTTTTAATACAAATTATTCTTTAACCTTTTTAGATTATAGACCTAAAAAATACTGTCTATTTTATCTAAATTATTTAAAAGAATTATTTATAACCAAATAAATTCATTAAAAAAATATTAAATACTTTATCTGTGAAATGATCAGATCAGATTTTAAGACAGAATATTTTATAGCTACTACTCTGTATGATATGATTATTGATACTGTGAGAAGTAATGATAATTCAAATCTTATGGAGTTTTCTTGCCTAGACTATTCTAAGATAATTTTATTTTTTCAATAAAACTTCTGTTAGCTAAATTAAAATATTTTAGTCTGAGTGATGATGCTTTCGTGGATAATTAAATAAAGTTTATTTACGGGATTTTACCCAATACACTTCTAACACCAGATATATTCCAGAGCTCAGTTTTGCATATATCTGATCTTACAATTTGTTTAAAAATTTTCTATTTTTCATACTTTTACTGATGATATTCAATTTTCTTTGGTTTTTAAAATGAGTTACCTTTCAGAAGGTTTATTTTGAATGTGATTTTGCATCTATGATAAAAGCATTTAAAAATATTATCTACATTTGAATGTATCTAAAATTACTGTTATTTTTTATTTGGGTCTAGAATTAATCTTCGTAAAGTTTTGGCTTTTCCCCTTGGATATAAAATTGGAAAGTTATAATTATCTATCGTTACAGTTCATAAGAATCTTAACTCAATCATGACTTCTCAGTTTTAAAAAGAATATTAATAGATTAAATCTTTAGCTTATGCAATATTGCAAAAGATATATATATATATTATTGATTATTATAGCTTATGCAATATTGCAAAAGATATATATATATATTATTGATTATTATAATTTTTCCCTTGAGGTTTTTGTGATGTTATACTGCTGAGGCTATTAACATATGGTGAGGCTGAAGTGTTTTCAGACCCATCTAGCTATTTAAATTAGATAGCTGGATTTAAAGACATTTACGTGTTTGAAAATTTCAGATTTTCTACTTAATAGTTACATATTAAATAAGTGCTGGCTTTGAGTTGAGTATTTTAGATCTAGTGTCTGAATGTCCTAGCATCTCACTGAGTGAGCCAAAAGCTTGAAACTGATCTGAGAATAGGTATTATAGAGATTTTGAATGCTTTATCTTGTGGCACTTATTAATGAAAGTTTGTTAGAGCTATTGGTATGCTCCCTATATTACATATATAATATAAACATATATATAGCAATAAAAATAATAAATATAATGGTAATTAATATACAATCTTTCAATACCTAGAAGTACTTTTGGTTAATTTTTTAACCCTCCTCAACTGCCATTAAATAAATAAATAAGTTTTTTCAATTTATTGACAATTGAGGAGGGTTAAGGAATTAACCAAAAGTACTTTTGCAGATTGAAAGACTGGGTATAATAGTTAATTACCATTATATTTATTATTTTTATTGTTGTTACAATAGTTTTTAATTAATGAACATTTTATTTGTAAAATATATGCATATATTTGAATTCGTCCTATTGGCATCAAATTTTTACTTTATATTGTTTTAATTTTGTCATTGTTTAATTATTGTGACTTTGTCTATGGTCCATTCTTGAGCATTTACGATTGGTTATTCAAAAAATTAACAATATCTGTTTGAAATGCTATTATAATTTATATAATTAATTGCACTTTTGTTATTTAGTGAACAGAATTCATAAAGAAAATTATTTGTTATATTTGACCATTAAAATTAGCAAAAAGAAGGCATTTTTTAAATTACAATAATCGTTAGAAGCATAATTTAAATGTACCAGGTTTTAAACTGTATCCCTACTAAAAATGGTACTTCCTATAGACAAAATTTTATAATATCTTCATTTTTATATTAGATCTAAAAGTTACTTAGCTTTTAAAAGGAACGCTATTGTTTTAAAAAAAAATGGGATTTTTATTATTATTAATAGATTGTAATTTAGTTATGTATTGTAATCAGTAATTTTTTTAATACTAATATTATTTTCTTTATGTTATTGTTTTTGTACTTATAAAAAGCAATTTCCCACAGACACATATCACTTTTATTCATGATCTTTTTTACTTAGCTCAATAACAACATTATTGCCATATTTAATAGACAATATTTTCATATGACAGATGGTTGGCCTACTGAATTACTGTTCAGTGGAATCCTATCCAATATATACCTTACCCACATTGAATATAAACTCCTCCCTTTCAGCACCATTCAAATTTTATCTATATCCATTAAGTCAATGACATGTTTGTCATGAGATGAGAATCATTGATCACCAATCTGCAATTAGGAGCTCCAGACACACTCATCTCTATCATTTATTATTGTTTTGGAAAACACACATCACAAGATTAAATATCTAGATATCCATGCACAGCAATTTGCAGGTCACCTAAACTACACTTTGTGCATTAAACCTTTGGAGGTCAGAGGCTATACACACCCTCAATCAAACTCCCCACTCACACACAAATTTGAAAATTCATCATTTTTCCTTTTCCATAATCATCACCTATGTAAATTTGAAACCTCGTGTAAAAGTAACATAGAACAGTATATAAAAAATCCCATCAATGTTAGATTCAAATCCAGTCATCTTACAAGAAAGGTAAAACAATTTTACCAGAAGTCACACATCAACCCTTCCAAGAACAACAAACCATGGCTTCTACACATTCATTCCTCACTAAAAGCTTTATCAAAACCTTCTCACATTTTTTTCAAGCTAAGTTTTTGCACACCCCCTTCAACTAATAGACTAATCAATAATTCAAAAGACCATTTACCTTCTGATCAAACTCCCCACACAATGTATAAAATCACATGCCCTCAGACTGGATGATCTCACACCTCACTTCAAAATTCCAAATAGAGTTAGGCTTTTGTAACTTCCAATAAAGAGAATAAATAAATATAAAAGAATATCAAAACAGGTTTGGCTCAGCCTGAACATGTGTCTAAAGAAAAGATCACAAAGTACCACCTACTACCAATCTCAATAATTACCAAACAGAATATTAGAAACAAGTTTGGCTGCCATATGCATAAGCAAATTTAAAGGGAGAGGTAACAAAATATACATGAAGATAATAACCTCCAATATTAATCATCGATTAAATTCTCAAAATCTAAAGCAAAAATATTACAAGAGAAATTTAGTTACTATACCACTAAATAGTTAATGATCAGGAGGACACCCATCTATGAAATATGCATGGAATTCGAATTTTGAGTTGGATGATAAATGAATAAAGATATAGATAATTGAATGGATGATGAAGAACAAATAATAATTAACTAATGAAAAAGAATGGACTTAAAAGTGAGGAGAAGAAAAGGGAAATGTGTTAGAGTGATGAATGATTAAGGTTATAATAGAATAGGGATCAATGATGGATGAATCAATTATGGTAATGACTTAAGATGAAATGAGGAAGAAATAAAAGAAAGAAAAATATGGATTAGATATGATAACAATATTGATGATGAAGAATGAGATCCTGAACTATAAAACTAATATTGTGTTAAACAACAGCAAGACAATAATGAAATAAAGCAAGGGTTCTAAGCTTGAGTAAAACACAATATTTAACCATTAAATTAAAATAGACTATAAGTCTTAAACTAGAAAAGAAATATACATTTTAAAATTTCTACTAAATCAAACAAATGATAAGAATAAACATAAGAGATCAAGGTAAAGCATAATAAATAATTTCAGAAATGAAAAATTATAATAAATTCAAAATTGAAACAATTAATAATTTACTTTTCTCTGGGTTTAAATAACTTAAATATTTTCATTTTAAAAGATATACTTGGGTCAGTGAAAGGGATTTTGCCACTATCCAAATATAGCGAACAAAGACAGCTCATAAAACAAAATAGAATTAATAAAGAACATTTGGCAATTTAAATACTAACAATAATATAAATCTAAATTTTATGAGATATTAAATTTTTAATAAGGTGAATATAATAATCTACAAACTATCTTTTATTTAATGATCATAGGCAGTATGATCAAGATCCGTGAATGATGTATCTAATGATTTAGATAAACAGGTTATTCCAAAACTAAATATTTAATCTTTAAAACATTATTTAAAATCATATATGTACTTAAGATCAACAGTGTCTTGATCAATAGATCATAAAGCTTTATATACTCTAAATCTAAGAGCTTAACAAAATTTATCTTGATATGCTGACACACAATAAAATCTATTATATTAATTGATGATGATTTTTATGACAATAAAATAATATGTTGATAGCAATAGCAATAACAGTATGGATGATGATTAGTAATAAGGCCACAAACAACTAATTATATTTTTAAACAAAATTTGTTTACATTATTTACAAGATTGTGAATATACTAATAACAACAAAGAAAACATACATAATCTTGGACAATTGTTAACAGAAATTTACATATAACAAGATTTAATTATATCATTTTATGACTAAGGGAAGATCTCTTATGATCTATTTACTAGTTTAATAAATTATTACCTTTTAATTTATTATTACTTAAATTTATTACTTACATTAAGTTCTTTTTGACTTATTATACATTTTAAATTTTACCTATTTATTAATAGCATGATTTTAAGAACTTACTTCAAATAGACACAGGCAATATATTTCAAAATCTCTATTCAATGGTTATCAATATTATTACACAGAATAATACAATAAATATACTTAAGATATAATAATTTAAGCTACCATATGTTACTATACTTCTTGTTTTAATCCATTTATTTAGGCTATTAAACAGCCAACACTGTTTTAAGAGTCAAGACTATTATTCTACCTTTTAATTATTATTTTTACCTTATAGGACTTTTTAAAATTAAAGAAAAATATCAGCATCTTTAAAACAACTTGGATATAAATTATATATAACATAAATTAATGGTATAGATGGGACCATCTTGAATGGATACTTTTAACTAATCTTGAATGGATACTTTTAACTAATATTATCTTTATCATCATTTTGCTTAGTGCTAAGTACAATCTACACTTTCAAATACCATATTTCAGAAATGATTCTGCTGTTATCGATATTAAACCATTAGAACTTAGGAATATGAAACTTAATAAAACATATGACATATCCTAAGATATAGTGGGGCTGAGCTAAGGCAAAGAGAACAAACTAACAACCTAGACTATGGCCATCTCATGATTACATATGGTCTATAATCCCGATGTCATGGTCTGGAGCACCTTTAGGGATATAAAAGCAAGGGTGATCAATCTCTTGTTTAAATAACTATACCAACACATGGTTTGAAATCCTGATGTTGCTTTCAGATCACCTTTAGGAATATAAAAAAAGGAAGGTGTGGTCAATCCCTTAGTTAATAACTAGATCAATACACTACAAAAGTATGACCTTAATTTGTTCAAAGTTTGATGGTCATCATTCATGATTTGCCCACAATGGTCATTTATATCATCACTCAGGGAAAGAGAATAAATTCACCTGATGTGATGCAACATGGGTCTACCGCGTATTCCAAATATTATAAACTTATCATTATAATTATTCAACATGATAACAACTAAATTTAATACTAATATTACTTACCACAAATATTTAAAGTCACTAGCAAAATGGAATTTATTACTATTTGACACACAAAATTTATAACTATCATTATCAATTTGAGAATAACCTATAACTATAACCATTACTAGCTATTAATTAGTTAAATATCACACATATCAAATACAATGTTTAATGCTCTTAAATTAACCAAAGTTATATACTACCCATTTATTATTATTATTATTCAATAATTGTAGCTTTTATCTTAGAAAGAAAAATACCAAGAATAAACTGTAATAGTTTATTGTGAAAAAATTTTAATCTTCTTACCTGTATTCATATTTTAAATATGAATGAAATTTATAATAAATAAGATGACCTTTTCTATATATTTGATCAAATTTATATTTATCACAAGTTTCATTTTTTTTTACACAAACTGGTTTTTATATCTGTATACATTATTACAAGATAATACATATAATATTAATAATAATTAAAAATCACTACATAAACTTCTTGTTTCACATTTCTTTTTGTGAAACTAAGAGAACGAAATCTTGATTGCAACCATTTAAAATCTGCAGCATTATATGATTGATAAATGTTCTTTCCCATATGGAGTATATTTTATATTTCTTTATTAGTTTAAATTGACATCCTAGTACATTACTTGATTTTTGAACAATTGTAGTTTTTATCCATTAACTTCAACAGTTTATTATTCCAGAAATTAAGAGAAAAGTTGAAGATAAACATTGACTTTTATTTTCATTACCGTATATGGATTTCATATACTTTATTGACTAATAGTACTATTTAATAATCAACACATTAGAAATCTCATCCATAATATGATTAAGATAACAATTACTATATCACATTCTAAACTGACATTTGATTCACTTTTGATGAGATTCTACAACTCAGTTTAATAAACATTTCAATTCCACTTATTACTGGGAAGTTACAAGATGGCATATTCAGTTTTGATCTAATAAAAGTTTTAAAGGCAATGCTGAGAATATTTCATATTAAAAGTCTTAATAAATATTTTGTAAACTTTTGCAAATTTAATATCTTCATTTATAATATTGTATTAGTGGGGTTCAAACTCAGACTTTCACACAACCCACCACTCTCAGTGCCATGTCATATTGCTGACCCACCTGATCACACACATGTTGAAAAGTAGGGTTAAACTCAGACTTTCACATGACCCACCACTCTCAGTGCCATCTCATATTGCTGACCCACCTGATCACACACATGTTGAAAAGATAAATAATCATTTCAACATGTATGATCAGGTGGGTCAGCAATATGATATGGCACTGAGAGTGGTGGGTCGTGTGAAAGTCTGAGTTCGAACCCCGCATATATTACATATATAAATGCAGGTTTAAGCCTGTACAATGTATTAATATTGTATTAGATAAATATAAGTTACGACTGTGCTTTTATTTAATTGCAATATAACATTTTCTTTTTAAAAAAAAATATTTTCTCCATGCAATGAAATTAATATAGCATAATAAAATTGTGACAGTTGGATTTAGCTTTAATATAATATCTCATAATAGTTTAAACATGTTGCAAGTGCCTTAGAAATCAAAATTGCAATAAAAGACACTATGTATTTTCTATCATGAGTTCTGCTTATTTTTGAATTTATTCTGACTGAAAATACAAAATAATTTTCTTTATTCTTGCTATCCCAAATAAGTCATAATTATTTTTATAATGCACACAGTAAATATAATAATTTAAACAGTTATAAAATAAAGAATAAAATTTCATGCTTATGAACTTCTGATTTGGGGTTTAAATTTGAAGTCCATTTTGGTAGGATTTTTCTTTCAATATGTCTACCAGTTTTAAATGGAATTTTTGATGATTATCAGTTGACAGTAATGATGTGTTTCATGTATGTAGGTCAAATGGAGTTCCTACTCCCTTAGTTGCAAGTTAAAATCCAATTCAATTCCATTTTTAGTTAAATTCAAATTCAATTTTACTTTTTAATAATTTACAGCTTCCCCTTAATTTTCAGTTCTTCCATTTTAGTCTCTGTTTTCTTGGTCTCCAGTTCTCCCCCACAAAAATCTGTTAGCCTATTTATAAATATTCATTAGAGATTATCATTGTACAAATTGGCAGACCAATTGAATTGTTGTATGTGCATACATTAACATACAATTAATAATTCTCCAACTATAAGCATAAGTGATAACTAATTAAGCTGTCCAAAACTATTTTAAATTATAATAAAAATATATTTGAGAATTAATTATAACAATTAATTTGGAATAACTATAATTTTAAGACTTTTTGACTATTATTTAATAATAATAAAATACCAAATATTTCTTTAATTTTAATTTAATTATAACATTAATAAATTATTATTTTGATGCTATTGAAATTAGTTCATCTGTCAGACTGCATATAAAAAGTCTCATAAACAATCTGGCAGAGATTCTAGTACATATCTTGAGCAGTCCAATTCTTTATCACTCTCAGGAGATTTATAGATGAAATTTACTTATTTTTATCATATAACTTAGCAACTATGAAAACACACCACTGATATAATACACCTATTTAGTATTTTTATTTAAAATGTTATATAATTGACCATATAAATAGGCATTGACAAATATCAAACCCAACCATAAGGTTACACCCTTCCACTCGCATCTCTTAGTACTGTTACTTGTACAAAAGTGCTCTGAACAAATATGAATATAATTCCATTTTCTTGGAACATCAAATGTTCACAAGCCATATATGCTACCATCACCTGTATAGAGTGCCATGACTCTCTCTCCCTCTCTCTCTCTCATTCAATTCACTGGCTATGATTATAAGAAGACAAAACTTCTTGAAAGCGCTTAGTCATTAATTTTATTATCTTAATTGGCTTCACCAATACCTCCGTTTTAGTGTATTTACATATATTATTTTGGTATTTGTGTTTTTATATTTATGGTTTATTGAAAGATCAGCTATTTTCCTAACCTCGTCAATTGCCGAGTCATATATATTTTTATTTAACCGTAGCCAAAAAAAAAAATTAGATATCTATTTCCGATCAGTATTGGGTTGTTAGCCAAGACTTAAGAGTTATAGATTGCCTTGCTGTAAAAAAAAATCTCATTCTTGAATTAAAACTTGAATTTAGCCAATATTCGAATTCATACTGTGCATAAATGTATGTGTAGATACACACATAGATACGTATGAATAAAAAAATTTATTTTTTAACCATCTCATAATATTTTCTATTAAAAAAAAATAAAATAAAAAGAAATTACTTTGTTTTTCACTTTGTTCAAGCTGTTTTTATTTGATATTTGCCAACGCTTTTAAATAAGATTTCTTTCTTAATTGGAGGTATAA
>JAQFVV010006197.1:31176144-31304297 GCA_028023455.1 Epiperipatus broadwayi
TTCAGTTTATTTTTATTGATTTTTATTACACTAAATTTATTATTAAATGCATGTATGCAATTTTACTCACTGTTTTTTTAATTGAAAATACGTTAGCAGTACAATTGTGAAGCAGATGATCTGATGCTCAGATCCTGCTTCACAGCCCACATCCAATCTCCTACCACCTAACTGTATTCAAACCTGCATTTACGCACGTATATATATAGCTAATAATATATATATTTCTTTCAGTTAATATTATAACATAAATAATGTAAACGTATGTATTTTAATTTAAAAATATTTTATTTAATAATAATATTCTCATGTGTATGCGAGCGTAAATAATAAATATATATGTATATTTCAGTGTAGGAGATTGTGACTAAATTAATAGTTATATTATATATATATAAGGTATTATATATGAAACTTATTATTTTTTCATATATAATTTTGTAGCCAGAAGTGATGCAATCTTGTTAAGAAGTCTCTCGAAAAACAATTACCCAGAAGACCCCTTAGATTAAAGTAAAAGATTACAAATTGGTAATAATAAAATAAACCCATTAGTGGAAATTGTCCATGCTAGCTTGTTTTAAAATCATAAGATATATTTTAAAACAACCATTCGAGAAACTGATAACAAACTTGCATTGTTTCAAACATCTTACTAGATAAGAGTATCCGGTCAAACTATTCCAGATGAAACTTAAATGCTTAAACCACCTCAGGTCCAGCAGTAGTTGCTAAGTTACAGCTTCAAAATAAAAGTATATATACTGCTGGATTTGAATCCACAGGGGGAGGAGACCATTAAATAACTATGTTGCTATACATATTCCACGCCAGTTTTAATTCTCACTCAATGTGTCGTGAGTAGGAAACTTCGCCTTGTCCCTCCGTTCTAATATGCTGTTCCCATGAACGAAGCTCTGCATCCCATACTACTAAACTTTATGTATATTTTTCCAGTGAAAGTGAAATGCTATCTCTCAAATTAATAATGCTACCCTAGATCTAGTGAAACAATACCGATGGACTGACTCCTATTGAAATCGCTCTTCTAAATAAGCAAGGTAAAAGAACTTTGACCGCTTGCAATTCTTAAATCCTGCCTTCTCTGTAATATTTATAAGTTAAATCATCTATTTTAAATGTCTTCAAAATATGTATTCGTATAACTCTATATAACTAATTATATTAAGCCTCCTATATAATATTTTTCTTTTTTATTTCCAAGTGGCAAATAATTTTATTTACATTTATGTATTTATATTTTAAAATAAATGCCAATAGTATTCTAAAATCGCCAGCATATAATTCATTTTCATTTCCCCACCCATCATTTACTGGGTAAATAATTTATAATTTGATCAAAACAAGTCTTATTCGACTTGCCCAGGTGCTCGCAATTTTAGATAAATAAACTAATTATATTTTTCATGTTTACTGTAGAAAAACAGATTTGACATCTGTTTTTCACATTCTCCTTCCTAAATAATGCGCTATCTTTTATTCTTAAATTATATTATATATGTAAAACCCATCTTAGCTATTACCACCACCCACTTATTTTGTAATAATTTATATATTTCCACAAGGGCATTGATTAACCAAAATTGAGATTTATTAAATGTGTAAAAAGTAATGAATAATATTAAGTAATATAATGTAAGGGGGAGGGGGACCTTAAGATCTTAGCTTTATATTTAAGTATAATAATTATCCATGTTTGCTTAGTGAAGCCATGTCATTACGCCGAATATTTCATAATTTATGGGCAATAAATACGTTTCGATAATCTTTAATTTTAGAATTATATTATATTATTAAGCATTTCATGCATAAAGGCCATTTCGTTTATATATATATATGTTCATGCTTATTTCTCACATGGGGATATTTATGCAGTCAAGCCCCATCATCGTTCTCAATGTCCTTAAACCAGGCTGTAAAACCACCCTGGGGACATACTTGGTCTTATGTGCATGCTTTATATGGGGAGCAATCTGGGAAACCAGCCCAATAAAGTCATTGCCAACCACTCTTCATCATCCATGATTCGCCTGTACTTCATTCCAGGGAATCTTGGACTCCTTCGTTTGTTAAACTGACCCTGCCTACGTTTGCAGAGGAAATCGGTCCCTTTCATTATTGAAAATTCATGAAGCACACTCCAGGATCCATAATTGGAATGACCCAATCAGCCGCCAGGCACACACCGCCTTTCAGTGTCTTATTAGTCACCCAGAAGTATTCATAAGCCGTAATGAAATGATTTCTTTAAACAAACATATTTCCATTAGTTTAATATACATATTAATGCAATAGATTTAGTATCGTTTATATAATTATTCATTACCCATCTTGCACATTAATTATCTATAACTCCAAATTAATAATATTGAATGTAACCAAATATAATATCTGCTTGTAAAATTATTGTTGTTTAAATTAAGTAAATGCTCTTTGTCTCTGGGGGTGTAATAGTATTCCAACAATGTATTCTAATAGCGCTAATTCATTTAATCACACATATGTATATTATTGGCATAGCCACAATTATAATGTTATCGTTAAATATGAATCAAACACATATATATAATACTCACGAGGCTAATGTCGGCTAAATAACCTGATATAATTTTGTTATTAATAAATCTTAAATATATATATCAAACTCGAATCATTGCTTTCTTTTAGTTAAGATAATATATTAAGTTATTACTTATGCTAAATATGACTAGATGATCTCCGCTCAATACATAATTAATATGCTAGGTTGCGAGCCTTCATTGCTCATAAAATATAGCTCGTTATTAAGTTATTCTATCATATAAGTTTAGCCTAGAGTCTTTTTGTGTCTCCGATGATCGATGCCGGCGGGTGAGAAGTAAATTAATCGATGTCATCGGGATTGTTGTTTATAATGTTATAGATCTGGGGAATGGGCAAATAGGGCAGAGTTCATGAGTGTTCCTGACCTGTGTATCTTGCGCACGATTGGATTCGAGGTACTTTTGCCTAGATGCTAGATCTTGTTATGTGAACATACAAATCTGACCGGCACAATTGTGGGTCATAATTACAAAACAAATAATGAGATATTTTAAAATTGAGCAAATAAATTAAGTGCTATTTTTAATTTAGATTTAGTAATTTTTGAATGTAAAGTTTATTATTATGAAATCTTTTTTTTTTCAAAATAACAATTGTGATAACTAAATTTCAAGATGGTGATCATATTTTTTATTGCAATCAAAGTACTGTCAGTAAAAATTTTAATCCATAAAAATAATTATAGTGTACAGTTTTTAAATTAATGTACAAATTTTCAAATTTAATACTGTATTAACCTTTTAATTGTCAAATATTCCAGTTGGCTGAGTGAGGTGAAACTCAAAACTTTTGATTGGTCAATTACAGATTCAGCAGTAAAAATATATTCATCTTTTAATATTATATTCATTTTAGTTTCATTTGTAAAAAGTATATTAATAATTTGTCAGATTATGAAAGTGAATGAAAGTTTTTTCAAAAATAAATTTCTATTTATAATTATAAAAATATTCGATAGTGGAATACCTAAAAAGACAGTTCATAACAAATTAGAAAGTGCTGCAGACACCATTGATTTCTTTCTCAATTTACGTTAGTGTAAAAGTAAATAATTTTTTACTAAAATCTTACTATTTTTCTAAAATAATGTGTCTAGGCCTGATCACTCCTCAGACCACTGTTTTAACAGCTATTGGCTGTCTGAAAGTAATAGTAAGGTGCGTGTGGAAGAATAGCAACCTTCCAGTCATTACTAAAATAATTATAGTTTTCAGCATATTTCCCCCAAACTACATTATAATACGTAAAAAAATGTACTAAAACATTTATTTTCATTTTCAAAATCAAAACAAAGAAGTTGTAGTGGTGAAAATTATTGACAAGTGTTCTTTTTTTGCTCATGATGAGAATAGACCAATCAGCATCCAGGAAAGCCTGCCTTCTCCATATTTGTAGTTTTGAATACTGATATTATTGAATTTTTATTTGTAAAATAATTCAAGAGATGGCAGCATCTTACAGTACTTTTTAACTTTTAAAATGAGCCTAAATACACTATGGTAATGTAAAAACTGTTGGACTTAGAATGAGTTAAAGCTATGTATGAGTTAACTTGAAAGAGTCTGAAAAGGGGTTAATATATTTGATTGTTGTATGTCATTAAAATATGATTTTGATTATCTATTATATTAAATGAAACACTTTTTTGGTTTTGTAATCATTAATGATGAAAATCTTTATTTTGGATATGTCATTTATGAAGTACTTATTGGTTTTCAAGAATTCTAAATGAAAATTAAACACTGTACTGTGTATTTATTAATCATATTTCAAGTTTATAATTAAAATATTGTATGCAGCACTAAAATAGTGTATCATAATGTATTCCAATAATTACTAATTATTTGTAATGCTTTAATTATTGCAATATTTAATTATCTTTAAATAATTATTTGTAATTAACTGTATTAAAAATTATTATGTTTAGGAGAATTGAAATAGTCTAAAAAGGTTATTTTTCGATTTTTTCAGTTATGGAAGCAAGATATAATAGACAGATTAATTATTTTCCAAACTCATTATTTATTATAAAATGTCATTTTCCTTTTCAAGCATTAAGAGGTATAACTGAATTTCTTCTCTCAAATTTTTTGTAGGGTTATATAAATAGGAGAAAGACAGCAATTCTAAAGAGATTTCCTTAATCATCCATATTGGTAGATTTATCCATTTCCTTGATGATTATCATAATTTTGGAACTACAGATGAATTGTAATAATACATACAATTTTATCTGCTACAGCAATTAGCTATCCTATCAGTAACTTCAGTTTCATCTTGCAAAGTGGATGAATTATTCTTTGTTTTCTTTCAATTTTAAATGCTTTTATATTAACATGCTTTGTCTGTATGTCCATATTTTAAAATTTTTAAGAATGAAAAAAAATCCATTCCCATTTAGAACTCAAACTCTCATCCTTATGTTTCCCAAGAAAACTCCTTAATAACTAAGCTGATGGAAATAGTATATATATAGAAGAAAATTTTGTTAATATTGATTTAACTCATACTTAATTAATTAAACTAATTAAAATATAAAAAATATATGACAAAAATCTTTGTAGGACAAAATTTTGTTAATATTGATTTAATTCATATTTAATTAATTAAATTAATTAAAAAGCCAATATATAAATATTTTATACTGAACCAGGTACCCTGAATAAAAAGCTTATTCTTGCTAGATTTAACTGGGTTTAAATCCCTTTTATAATAATTTAAAAAAACACAGGAATGGATCAGCACTTCAAACAGATGGAAGAATAGCATTGATAGCATATCCATCAACAATACCCATGGTAAGATTGGGCTATGCAAAGCATAACACAATCACGTTTTCTGACTATACCCACTCAACTTCTGGAATCAAACCCCTGCTATCAAAGCATTTTATATGTATTGAGAATCAAACTCAGGTTCCATCCAAACCATATGTTATATAATAGGCATGCTTCAGATGGCAGGCACACAATCCAGAACTTAACATATCCCATGAGTAGCTCATACTCTCTCTCAAGGTCTAACACATAAAAATAATTATACTCTTAAATTAATAGTACTACAGTGACAAGCAAGAGGGGAGAAAGAAATAGACCAAATAATATTTAATCAAACCTTAATATTTATCCAAACACACACATAACCTTAACATAATATAAGATAATAAATTTTTATATAAGAAAATATAAATGATGACTTTAGACTATAGTTATAATAGTCCTTTATTAAAGTTCATTTAAAATAAATATAAAGTGTCTATTTAATTATTTAAAGTATCTTTACATAGGTTTTCATTTTTATTTTCCAACCGTTTGGCCTTTTGGTTCCATCAATTGTTCCAGGAGTTGTTTTCATTTCTTTGGTTCAACAATGGAAGAGAGAAAGAGAATATGCAGCAGCATATCCTTTAGGGCTTAGGCATTTGTTCTGGGCATTAGCTCCAGGTGAGTACAGCTGATTTTGCTGAGAACTAGAGCATGAAGTTGTCAAACACTCCTAGCAATGCATGTTGCTAGTTGTACAACTTTTGTATTGATGTTGACCACAGCAGTAATTGACTGTATTACTACTGCATTTACAATTTCCAAATATTTGGATATCTGGTTGCTTGGATTTTCAATGAAAAACTGTGTCAGCATTCTGCATTCTGTCCAAACTGAATAATAATAATCTGAACTAAATCAGTAACAGCATGAAGCCCAGACTAGTTCAATCACAAAATGAAGGCCAGACTTAAACTGAATTTAGATCAAAGTGCATTACAGATTGAAGAGCAGAATGATCTAGCAGATTGCAGCCCTGACTGATTTACAGACTTAAGAGCAGAATGATATACAGATCACATACCCTACAGATTGCAACCTCGACTGATTTACAGATTCCTATAGCATCTTTATGTACTTTTTCTCTCCTAGTGTTTTAATTTATCATTATTTTTAATTTTGATCATAAATTAAGTCTGTTCTTTTAATTATTTTCACACTTTATTTTATCTAATTAATTTTTACATTTGCTTTAAGCTACTCTTTTGCTTAGATTAATCTACTATCTCATCGATAGTTTGTAGTTACTTCAATCATTAATTTCAATTTTATTATCAACCAGTAATCTTGCAAACTTAATTGCATTACAAATCTTTTATTAATTAATTTTGATTTTGTTTTCACATTTGCTTATTTTAATTTATAACAATTTATAAAAAGGAGTTTTTCAATCTTTATTTCTAACTTTCTTTCTTTACTTATTTTTATACATTTTACTCTTTTAATTTATTTTTTTTAATTTATAACAAAGGAAAGTGTTATTTAAAAAGGAGAGAGTTTATAAATCTTTTCTATCCTGTTCTCGTTTTAAAAAAATATAATGCAATCTATTTTTTTATTTTACAAAGTTGCATTTAAAAATCTACTTAAATAATTGTGTTTTCAACTATTCATTCAAATATATTTGATCATAATTTTTACAATACATACTCTTGCTAGCATTACAATATGGTACATAATCACATAATATTTAAATTAGAATTTGTTTGTTATAAAATATATTTTATTCATTTCACATTTTATTATTAAATTATATTTTTTGTCTGATTTTGTTTTGTATTTTTAACAATTTTTTTTAAAAATAATAAATAAATATAACAAAAAATTAAAAAATAATATAAAAAAAAAATTAAATAATGGTTTTTTATGTAAATAGCTGACTAAAGTAAAATAAAATAATCTGTCTCTAGGTTAATTTGCCATTCTTGAAAAATATAAGAGATGTTAAAAATTGACACTTATCATAAAACAATTGGAAATTTCAGGAATATTTTCATTTCCTAAAAGCATTTGAGGTTTAAATCATAAAAATCAAAAAGACCTCAAATGCTTTTATGAAATGACATTCCTGAAATTTCCAATTGTTTTATAACAAGTCAAGATTCTTAAGATATCTTCCAAGTATGGAAAATCATCTGAGAGGCAGATTACTTTGTTATTTTATTTTTTAGTTGGTTATTTACATAAAACCATCATTTAAAAAAAAATTTGCATATTATTTTTTTAATCATGACTTTTAGTCATAGTTTAGTATGATATTTTATTTAAACAGTTGAAAAACAATTTTTAAAATGAATGAATAAATAAATATTGACTGAAGTCATCACTTATATTAAATCAATAGCTCACATAATCAATATTGTTTGGTAAATAATGTTATCTAACTTATTCCACTAATTTCTTCAATTAAGTGTGTTTATGGTTATAGTTAATTGCATATAAAACACATTAATTATTTTGCTTTTAATTCCATAGCATAAGCTTGTGGTTAAACACCTGTAGAGGTCCCTACTATCGCATTTTACATGCATATGCTCGAGGTTACAGCCACAGTAAATATTACATATACTTTATATAAATTGTCTATTTTTTGATATAAAGTCACAAATTTAATTTTTAAACAATTTTAATTTATATTCAGTCTTAATAATTTTTTTTTCTGATTATAAACATTTTATAAAGTCACATTTATTTACTTTTCAACATTTTTGACATCACAAAAATTAATATTTGAAAGAGAGAAGCAAAACAGTTTTTATTTAATTTTCTGTTTTTAAAATTTTAATAAAAGAAATTCCCTCAATCAGAATAAATACTATTTAACTATTTTAGTTTTACATATTTGTCTTAAATCTAATTCAAGTAAAGAAAAATCACTCTCTTTGTTTTTTATACATATGTTATTAAGAAATGATTGATGATTTATACATTTAACTTTATATTTTATTGTTTTTAAGCTTTGACAGTATATAGTAATGTTGAATCTTATTAAGTTTTTTCTCTGTATTTGCCATATCATTAAACAATATCTGCTATATTAAAGCTTGCTTTATACACACCCATGACTAATATTACATTATCTAAATGTAGACATAAAACATTCTCTCTCTTTATATATATATAAAACACAAATTTCAAGTTCCCTTTAGCCATCCACTTTATTTCATACAACTGCTACACATGCGCACACACACACATGTGAAAAAGATAAATAATCTCCAATATATGTATTTCATGCTGAACCAGCACTCATCAGTTGGTCCCGATCATCATCTCCCATATATATATATATAATCAGTGCTCAGTTTATATCAAGATCCCATATATATATATATAATCAGTGCTCAGTTTATATCAAGATAGCAAATTTTCACAGCTTAATGGATAGGCTTCAATCTATTCCAACTCTTCAGCCATCCATATTATTAAAAATCTGATGATGGAATGACCAACTCTGTTGTTAATGCTAATATTATTGTCATGCTTATGTTGCCCTCAAGTCACTCAGACCTCTCATGTATATGACTTTGTCCATTTACATACACGTGTGTGGTCATGTGTATCAGTTGTAGGAGATAGAATGGATGGCTGAATGAAACTTAAAAGCCTGTGTTCAAATCCCCTATAATAAAGCAAGACTCCAGGTATGTAAAATAAACTTGTATTTAAAATGTTAAATATATATCAATAATAATAAATATTTTTTAATTGTTGTCAAGGCAACCTTTTAAGAATGAAGATAGAATATTGTTAAAAGGAGGTTGTCTTGACAACAGTTTGAAATTGTTGATTGTTTTTGATATTGGAATTGTCTAAGTGTTGAGTGATTTTTAATGATTATTTGCAAACCCATTTTTTCTTGAGCATTATTACACTTATATATATATATATGTTTAGAACATTTCTTTTTAGAAATGATGTTTTGTGTAACTTTCAGAGTGATAAAATGGTTAATGTTGAAAAATATGTTAATGATTTATTGGAGGTGGGATATAGTAGAATTTTTTTTTCATACTTGCACTATATAAGTTTAGAAGTAGCTAAAGAAGAGATATTATAAAAAAAGAGAAGATGGATAGCATTGCCTTATATAAATGATATAGTGGGTAGTAGGAATCATTGGTATCTGTTGACTTTAATATTGCACTTAAAGTTGGTGTAAATACGGAAAGGTTAGTTATTAATGGAAAAAGTGTATTTATAAAATTAATAAATGTAATATTATATATAAAGTGGTATGATATTGTGGATATAGTTACAGGGAGACTAAATATGCATTGAAAAAGAGAGTTAGGGAGCACAAATTATTATATAATAAGTTACGTTGTTCTGCGGATAGATATAAGTCTGGATTTTGTAGAACATGCAGTAATTTGTAGTGGAGAATTCTGCTTTGATAGGGTTTTTGTTTTGCATTTGAAAAATGATTAGAAAAAAAGAAAAATTAAGGAGTCATATTTTATAAATAGTATAGAGAATGTGTTGAATAAATAGGATAATTATTATTCACAATTTATGAAAAGTTAGTCATTCACATGGGAATGTTATTGCTGTGTGATTTTAATGAGATTTAAATATTAACATATTCCTACTCAAGATGAAAGAAGAAGCGATAAACTGGCTATTGCAAAGGAATTTTTTTTTTAAATTTTATATAAGCATTTTAATTTTGTAGAGGTTTTCTAGTGTATTTTGTTTAATATATATATATGATCACTAGATAGAGCTTTACCAATAGCTTTACCAATAGCTCTAAACAAGCTTTGTTTTTATAAGTACTGAAAGAGATAGAACTTAAAATCTCTATCATTATCCCCACCTCCAGACCAGCTGTTTCCGAGCTTATGGCTCACATCAGTGGATGGCTGGGAGGCTAGAAACTAGAACTAAAATACCAACTCAAAGTCAGCACTTATAAAACATGTTTATCAATTTGAAAGCATAAAATTATCAGACACATAAAGGTCATCAAATCCAGCTTGACAAACTAGATAGCTATATGTGTCTGAATTCAGCTCAGTTTCTCCATATAATTATAGCCTCTGCAATATATAGCATGGCAAAAACCTTCAAAGGTACACTTATAATAATTAAAACAAGTTATAAATTTCATAACTTGTTTTTAAGCTTGCATTTTATGATCACTAGATGGAGTTTTACCAATAGCTCTAAACAAGCTTTGTTTTTTATAAGTGCCAAAAAAGATAGAATTTAAAATTTCTATCGTTATCCCCTATTCCATACCAGCTGGTTTTGAGCTTGTGGCTCATGTCAGTAGAGGGATGAAAGACTAGAAACTAGAACTAAAATACCAACTCAAAGGTCAGCACTTATAAAACATGTTTCTATCAATTTGAAAGCATGAAATTATTAGACATATAAATGCCATCAAATCCAGCTTGACAAACTAAATAGCTATATGTGTCTGAATACAGTTCAGTTTCACCATATAATAATAGCCTCTGCAATATATAGAATTGCAAAAACCTTCAAAGGTACACTTATAATAATTAAAACAAGTCATAAATTTTATAACTTGTTTTTAAGCTTGCATTTTATGATCACTATCTAGTTTGTCAAGCTGGATTTGATGACATTTATGTGTCTGATAATTTCATGCTTTCAAATTGATAGAAAAACATATTTTATAAGTGCTGACTTGAATTGGTATTTTAGTTTTAGTTTCTAGTCTTCCAGTCCTCCACTGACATGAGCCATAAGCTCAAAACCAAATGGTCTGGAGGTGGGGATAATGATAGAGATTTTAAATTCTATCTCTTTCAGCACTTATTAAAACAAAGTTTGTTTAAAACTATTGGTAAAGCTCCATCTAGTGATCATAAAATGCAAGCTTAAAAACAAGTTATGAAATTTATAACTTGTTTTAATTATTATAAATGTACCTTTGAATGTTTTTGCAATGCTATATATTGCAGAGGCTATTACTATATGGTGAAACTGAGCTGAATTCAGACCCATATAGCTATCTAGTTTGTCAAGCTGGATTTGATGACATTTACACGTTTGATAATTTAATGCTTTCAAATTGATAGAAACATGTTTTATAAGTGCTGACTTTTGAATTGGTATTTTAGTCCTAGTTTCTAGTCTCCCAGCCCTCCACTGTTGTGAGCCATAAGCTCAAAACCAGCTGGTCTGGAGGTGATGTAACAATAGAGATTTTAAATTCTATCTCTTTCGGCGCTTATAAAAACAAAACTAGTTTAGAGCTATTGGTAAAGCTCCATCTAGTGATCATAAAATGCAAGCTTAAAAACAATTTACAAAATTTATAACTTGTTTTAATTATATTTATATATACATCTTATTCTTATTCAAGACTAAGAATCTTCAATCAGTTGTGAAGGCAATTTGTTATCCATGTTTCTCTGTGGCAGGGATTCCCAATCATTTTGGCCTCTGTACCCTCTTGGCTTTTAGTAAAATATTAATGAAAAAGGTGTTTCCCCATGTTTTTCTATGGTGGGGATTCCCAATTATTTTGGCTCCTGTATTCCCTTGGTTTTTAGTGAATTATGTTGTACTCCTATTCATTATAAGAAATAAGAAGTTAGAATGTACCATTCAGTACATCATGTTTATGTACAGGATGTGCAGATGCTATGGAAGTGAGCCTAGAGGGGGCACCAATCTGTCAATTTTACTAGCTATCTTGAATCTTAACCAGGCATTTTGAGTTATCAGACTTTGCAGTAAAAAAAAAATCTATGCAATCTCACTTTGTCTATGTCCAAGAAGAGATCTGAGAATGTTACTAGTGTGGCTGATGGACAGTAATGTTGGTAGCAAAACTATTTTTGAAATATATTAATAGCATAACATACTTATTTACCTGCTGTTCACCATACCCCTGGACAAGTTTTCTGTACTTTCTGAGGGTATGAGTATCCCAGCTTGGGAACCCCTGCTCTATGGTCTAAAATGATTATATAGATACCAAATCTTGACACTTGTCTGAAAGATGTGGATTTTTAATTCATAGAAGAAAACTCCATTAAACTGGTAAATAAAATCTGTTTTGAGAGTGTACTAACAAATAGTCACTTTTAATTTTCAAAGTTCAAAACTAAAACCAATTATTATTAAGATAAATCTGGTATTGTTTACAGCTATATTTGATAATAAATACAAATAAATGAAAGTATCCCACATCTATTCAGTGGACTATTTGTTTGCCTGTTTCCAAAACAGATTTTATTTGCCTATTTAAACTTCTATAAATTAAAAAGCTCAATTTGTTTTACTCAAGTGTCAATCTATAGTATTTATATAATTATTTAAGAACCATATAGAAAAGTGGGTATCCATCTTTTTCATAAATAAAATACTGCCAAGACAGCAGATTAAAACTTCTTGGTGTCAATAGTGGGTGTATATATATATATAGTAATTTTTCGAAGAATTAACTGTGTAAAATATTAAAAGATATCTTGAATTGACATTTCAGAAAAATACCATTTTGCCATTACTTTTGTAAAATGTTATGTGACCACTGAAGTTTCTGTACAAGGTTTATTTAAATTAAGAATTGTAAAAAAAGTAAAGTGAAATTATAAAATATAACAATTAAAAGATCACATTTTCGACCAAGCAAGTTAAAAATAGAAAACAAAAACTAAATAAAGATCAAGTTCAGTCACAAAATGGTGAGGAATAATTGGTTGGTTTTAAATATTTTTATTAATAATTTTCATTAGACTAAAGATTATCTAATAATAAATACTATTTCTGTAGTGTAATTTTGACTACACCATCCTCATGTAAAGTAAGGACTGGTTTCTATCACTTTTAACATCTTGTGGAGAGATATAATCATAAACATATGATGAATGACATGTGAAAAGGTTCTGTGATCACCTAGATGCACATTTCATGTTGAAACAGCATTCATCAGTAGGCCTAAACCACAATCTCTCATATATATCTTTATCAATGTTCAGTATATATATATATATAACAAATCACTACAGTTTAACTGATGTGTCAAATGTGTTGCCCTCACAACTTTGGTACAAATCACTTAATGGGAGTATATTAATAATTTTTATTAGTCATTCATTAGACTAGACATTATCCAATACCGAATAACATTTCGGTAGTCTAATTTTTACTACACCACTCTTATGCAAGATAGGGTCTGGTTTTATCTGCTTTTAACATTTTGTGGAGGGATGTAATCATAAACATATATTGAAAGACATCTATATAGATGGTATTTTGACTGTTTCATTGTATTTATTAATATAATTAGGTCTTTTCAAAATCTTCATGATTTTTCTAAATATCCTTTGATGTTGATTATTACATCTTGATAAGACTTTGATTTAGAGAAACATATAGGATAGCTTTTATCTAAAACATGGAAAGCAAATGCTGAAAATGATGTGTGATGCTTTACTATATTAGCATGCTCATCTCTTCTAGTATAGATGATATGATGGTTTTTCCATACTATATATATATATATATATATATATATATATATAGTATATATATATATATATATATATATATAAATATATATATATATATATTATTTGATATATTCCTCATGGAATCTCAACATCAGGACAATATTTTCTATTAAACAAGAAACTAATGATATTTTGATTAAGCCTGAAAATGTAATTTTTCTTGAGGCTTAAGAAATCTGTGCATAGAGCACACCAGGCCACATATGTTAGAATGAGTAACTGCTATATCAGCACTCAGGACCATACTAATGCAATAAAACATTACTCAACATATTCCACACTTGATCTCCATGTTTTAGACAAAGGTTATCACAGTGTCTTATCCAGATGCTACACCCACTATCAAAGAAGATTTAGAGTAACCACAGAGATTTTGAAAAATAAAATTATGTTAATAAACAAAATAGCACAGCCAAAAATGCAAGAGCTTTTTTTATACATGTTAATAAAATCCATGAACTAAGTTTAAATCCAAACAAATGATCAAATCACTTTAAATTTTATCCTCATTCTTTACCTAGATTTTTGTTTTTATTTTTAATTTGATGGCTTAAAAAATAAGATCATTTATTTGCTTTATTTTATAATTTCAATATTTTATTTTTTTACTACTATTTTTAAATTAAATAATCTATTAAAACATTTTTTAATATTTTAATAATGACCACATAATATTTGCATCTAATTAATGGTAAATGTTATTTTTCCAAGATGTCTGCTCTACTTCCATTTTTTATTATTTTATGCTGTTAAATCTGAAAAATTTCTATAAATCAAAACACACAGATGTGATGTGATGTATTATGGCTTCTCCTTAAACGAAGTCAAGAATATCTCAGCAATTATGCCCAGATAAACCTGTTAGCCACTTTATTTTACATTCCCCATTCTAAATTTACCCATAATCTGCTCTATCCCATTTCCACAACATAATCTTTGTCAACTCTATAATCTTTATATCTAAATCCCTCTTATCTTTTCCCAAACCCACCATAAAAACCAATAATTCACTTTCTGTATAATCACTCTTTTCATATTTATTTTTCCACAACTTCATTATATGTATCCTATCTGTTTTCAAACATTTACATTCAATTAACAAATGCCTAATATTTTTTATTCCTTTCTTACATAATTTACAAAATAAATCACCCATATTTTTCCATTTACACGTATATTCTTTTGTAGCTAAAGATCCCGTTCGAGCCTTAAACAATAAACTACTTCCCTTACTATTATCATATATTAACTCACACCTAATATTCTGTTTATTTCTATATATATTTAAACTTTTTTTACTCTCCATACTATTTCTCCATCTCTCTCAATACAGTAGTACCACTTAGTGCAAGCCAGAGTAATCAATAGATGCATGATAATTTGTGCATAAAGTTCCTACCTAATGACTGCTCATCCAATATTCCCAGGCTAGTGATCATGTGATCTGATGATCATATAATGTTTGGTGATTTTAATTATAATGCATTGTTTACCCATGAAAATCTTCTCTTCAGTACATACAAAACTTTCTAGAGAGGTGGCATCATGAAATAGTAGACCACACTTATATTATAAAAATTACCTCTCAAAGGATTGTTAAGAAGTGAATTATTGATTGTTTATATTGGGAATATATAAGTGAGACTAGAATATACTGGAGAGCTATAATCAAGGTGTTGAAGTATTTCAGAAAAGTAAGTTGCAGAAGAAATTAAAAGATGACATGGCAAAATATCAAATAAATAAAATAATATATTAATGATGTTTTTGTTGTTTGTTTGTTTTTTTTTGAAAAAAAAAAAGGAAATTGTCTATAAAAAATATAAAGAATTTTTAAAGTTCTTGCGAAGTTTTAAACTTTAATAATTATTTACACACCAAATGATAGAATTATATATTAAATAACTGTTTAATAATTCTCAAAAATCAATTACAAATTTTATCACAATCATAATCATTTGTAAATTAGCCAATCAGATCGCATCTTGATGGTTTCTATTTAATATTTATCTATACACTTAAAACAGAGAAAACTTAATCAATGTAAGATGAGCTTTTTATATGATGTTTATATTATTAAATAATAAAATGTAATACTGTGGAAGACCTTATGAACTTACTGGCAATATTTGTATATATAGCATTAATAACTCTTATATGGAGAACATGACAAATACAATTTTAAAATGCATGACTTATAATTAATCAATTGCATAACAGGTATAATATGATGATAATAAAAAAGTTGTTTTAATGGGTGTAATGGATAGCATATATTTATGCGGACTATTTAAAAGGTTACACCACTAAACATCACATGATCATCTCTGGAATCCATTGATTACTCTGGTTGGCACAGGGTGGCACTACTGTATGGAGAGTTTTGCTTATTTAAAAGGTTTCTAAAGGAAAACCATGTGACATATGACTGGGGCACTGAAAACTGAGCTTTGATCTAAAACCTTTCCTTTTTCAAATTCATCATTCTACCATATAAATTACACTAGGATAGACATCTTGACAATTATGATTACTTTATAAATCAAGTAATAAGAAAAATCTCATTGTTATGAAAAAAAAAATGCCAATAATCTAACCAATCTGCCACAAAAGTTGTAAAATCTGATGTCCATATTCATTGTCAAGCAGTTATTTCTATACTGCCTTGCACCATTTAGTGCTGTAATAAATTGTCAGACTTTGGAATATAAGGTCCAATTCTGGCTCTTTTGATGAGTTACTATGATGACTATTAAATATATAGGGTATATAAACACAGACTTTCACATGACCCACCACTCTCCACTCTATCTAATAACACTGACACACTTAAACACATATATGTTGAAAAGATAAATAATCACCAATATACGTATTTCATGCTAAACCAGCAATCATCAGTTTGTCCAGATTACCATCTCTACAAATATATGCTATAAGTGCTCAGATATATATTAAGATAGACAATTCTCATACTTTAATGGACAGGCTTCAATCTATTCCACACTCCAACTCTTCAACCATCCATCCAATTGAAAATCTGATGATGGAATGCTCAAAGACCACCCTGAGGTCGAGATTCTTGTCATACCCATGTTGACCTAAGGTCAATCTGAACCCCACATGTACAGGACATAATCCATTTAATACATATGCAAGGGTGGGCAGACATCTCTACAATGTAATAACTGAAACACAGGCTTATTATATACCTGTGTCTATATATTAAACTAATAAACTTAATCTTGTTTGCCACTAGCAAGAGTTAAAATTTAGATGGGAAAACTTATTTATAAAAATATTGGTGAGGCAATACAATTTTTAGTCTTCTGATGATTAAATTAAAAAGCATTTTTTAACACGTGCTCAGTAAAAAGTCGTACAATTTTACCGATTAGATAATACAAAATTTGCAAAAATTATATAACTTTTAAATCCTGATATTTTTTAAGAATAAAAATAGATAGGTGTAAACCCCAAGTGCTGTGTTCCAGGTGATGAGGCCTTCTTCATAAGTGGTGATTATATTATAATCATGCTTTTTTTTTATAATCAGGATATTGACAATTAGAGAGCCAAATACATTTGTCATGTCCATGACCTGTGTTTGGACCCAGATGAGTAAAACATTCATTCTTCAAATAGCTGGTTCATAACCAAACTAGTTAATAATTTAACAATGGTTTATAAATGGGTAACAATCAAGAATGGAAAAATACTCAAAGCATCATTATCCAGCAAGGAATAAGTGTGGTGAATAAGATCTTTTTCTGCATTGTTCTTTTATGGACAGCTTTGAAGAGGTCCCAGTTACTTACCCAAATGAGGCTATATTAAATTTGATTATGTCATAATGTCACAAGTACTTGAAAAAAAAAACATCTTAGCCCTCAATGAGAAATTCTTAATTAATTGCAATATTATTTTCAGCTACTGGAGTAGTAACCTTACAGCAAGGCCCTTCTTTCATAAATAATTCTTTTACATATATATATACACGCAATATTATTTTCAGCTACTGGAGTAGTAACCATACAGCAAGACCCTTCTTTCATAAATAATTCTTTTACATATATATATACACGCAAACTTTTAGGCTTGTTTTAGATTTTAAATATAGTGTAAATAATTTTATATTTTTGGCAGTAATTATTTTATGATAATAAATACAAACACCGTATAAAATAACCAATGACTTGTTGAATTAAACATTAATAAGTAACTTCTTGTTAAACTGAAACTCCTCCTTTTTCTAATATTAATTATCTCACGCTTTGACTTCATTGAATGACAATCGGTGATTAAACAGAAAATGAATGTTTCCAATAAATAAATATACGCACAAAAAATTTTTCAAATTAATGCACATTTTCATTTTAAAAAAATGTTTCCATGCAACCGTAAATTCAGTCATTTATAGATTTTAAGACAATTTCAAAATTCGTTTTCCATTCTTGAGGACAGTTCTCACATGAAGATTAGTAGTTTGAACAATTAACAGTCTTAGAAAAACCAATAATTATTTGTCACAATTATGCTATTTCAAAATGATATTCCAAATGACGTTAATTAACAACTTGTAGGGGAAAACTGATTCATTGATTATAATCAAGTTTCCACTGCAGAGAACCCAAACAAAATTTGATTAATATAAATTGCATCTCTGACAAAGTATTTTTAATAAATTCAATGAAATATATAAATTCATTAATCAAAAATTTACAAACTTGGTAATAGAATATAATAAACAAAATTGCTAGGCAACAAATGGAATATTTTTAATGTTTTTTTTCTTTGTTTTGTTTAAAAACAAAGCAAAGCAATATTTTATTTATTTTTTAAATGAATTTCTTTTTGATTTATTTATTTATTAATACAATAATTTGAAAGAAAAGGAATCATATATAACTTTTTATAAATAAACATTATGCATGTTTTATTTAATAAGTAAACATTATTTTTCGTAAATAAGTACGGTTATCAATATCCTCACATTTACCCTAAAGAAATTTGTTACCTGAGCAAATTTTTAACAACTCGTTCGCTATTATATAAATGTTTGCAGATTACAAAATAATCAAATTTTTAACTAGCCAAAGCTGATTATAATTAAAACTTTTAAATAAATGCAGAAATTCTGAAGATCTTAAACGGCATTTTTAATTTTTTTTTTTTTATCGACATTACTTATTAATTCTTAATCACTGAAATACAGGCTTATTATATAATTGTATAAATATATGTAATATACAGGGTATATGAGCACAGACTTTCACACAACCCACCACTCTCCATTCTATCTCATAACACTGATACACTTGAACACATATATGCCGAAAAGATAAATAATCACTAATATTGGTATTTCATGCTAAACCGGCAATCATTAGTTGGTCCAGATTATCATCTCTACACATATATGCAATAAGTGCTCAGATATATATTAAGATAGCCAATCTTCATACTTTAATGGACATGCTTCAATCTACTCCACTCTCCAACTCTTCAACCGTTCATCCAATTGGAAATCTGATGATGGAATGCTCAAAGCCACCCTGATGCCTGGATTCTTATCACACCCATGTTAACCTAAAGTCAATCTGACCCCTCAGGTAGAGGACATAATCCATTTAATACATAAACGAGCAATGGGCAGACATCTCTACTATGTAATAACTAAAATACAGGTTTATTATATACCTGTATCAATACATGTGATATATAGGGTATATGAGCATCAGACTTTCACACGACCCACCACTCTCCATTCTATCTCTTAACACTGATACACTTAAACACATATATGTCGAAAAGATAAATAATCACCAACATAGTGACTTTAGGTCAACATGGGTGTGACAAGAGTCTCAGCCTCAGGGTGGCTTTTGAGCATTCCATCATCAGATTTTCAATTGGATGGATGATTGAAGAGTTGGAGTGTGGAATGGATTGAAGACTGTCCATTAAAGTATGAAGATTGACTATCTTAATATATATCTAAGCACTTATTGCATACATGTGTAGAGATGATAATCTGGACCAACTGATGATTGCTAGTTTAGCATGAAATATGTATATTGATGATTATTTATCTTTTTGACATATATGTGTTCAAGTATAGCAGTGTTATGAGATAGAGTGGAGAGTGGTGGACTGTGTAAAAGTCTGTGACCATATACCATATATATAATTTTTAATCAGAAAATAATCAGCCTTGACGTGTGCTGTTTAATGATGCTATTAACTCATTGATATTATACTTAGTGTGCAGGACACTTTCAAACCGAAATGCAAGACAGAGACTGTTTAAAAAATAAGAACAGCCATCTTATCTTTGTACAGAAATACAATTATATAGGCCAATCTCAAGCAAGTAAACTATGTTGTTATTAAATTGATTCCAACATTGACTTTTTTAAAAAAAAATTTATTAAAAAAATGGAAAAGCACATTATTTCTTTTAAAAAATTGTATTTAAAAGTCATTTGAATTGTAGTTAAAAGTCATTTTAATAATCTCTTTCTTACATTCTGATAGGTATCAGCTACAGAAAAACCAAAAACCAAGTGTCATTATTCAAAAATCAAATGGTATGATTATGTTTTTTAGTGGTGCAGAGACAATATACTTAAAAATTTTAGATCTTTATAATAATAAATACCCAAGTATTACATATAGAAGTACCATTTCAATACCTCCATGCCCTGTGTGATTTAATGCAGTGGTACAGTGTCAGATTCTGTAGTTTAAGATCATTGGAATCAATTCTAATTCTAGCAATTGACTTTCATATGAACTCCTGTGTAACAAAGTCATTCAATTAATTTTTTAAAAATAATATTGCTATGTTAGACTTATAATAAAAAATAATAATGAAAAGTGCAATTCAATCAAATAGGTTTTTTTGTGTGTCAAAGCATCAGCCAGGAAGCAAACCCACAACCCCGGGACAACTTCTTGTAAGGCAGCTGTGCTGACCACTCGACCACCAATGCTTGACATTCAGTCAGATAGTTAGACCAACAGTAATGCATTTAGACAATGCCTACTGGCTAATAATTCATATGTGGTAAAAATTGAAAAATTAAAATATATATTATATCTATGGCTCAAACTTTACTTTTATATTAGTTTCAATCTTATAGAAATATTATGTTTATTAGCACCAGAATCTTTTTTTTCTGTTATATTAATAAAAACAAGTTGGTAATATCACAATCCAACTATATATATTCCTTTGGTATACTTCTATATAAAAATAAAAGAAAACAGATTAAATCAATGCTCTTTGATGTGTCTGAATAAATAATGCTTTATATATATATATATATATATATATATATATATATATATATATATATATATATATATATATATATATATATATATATATATATATATATTGTGGCCATCTGGATGGGCACAAGGGTTTAAGATACTTTGTATCTGCACTGAATAATTATATTATATTAAAAAAAAAAATGAAATAGCCTTGGAATTTTAAAATTTTTTGCTGGAGATTGTTTAAAGCTTAGATATGGATTGCTTATGCAGTTTATTGACCACTTGATAGGTATTCATTATTATTAGTGTGGTTAATGAGGTATTTAATGTAAGGAAGAGGGGTTGTTTATTAATGGAATTGATACATTTTGTCAGAAAGATGCAAAGTTGTTTTATATTATTGTAGTATTGGTTGAATAGTTTCATAATTCTTTATTCATTAATACTTATTCTTTTGTCAACAATTAATAGCCATTTCAATTATATTTAGTTAAGATAGTTCAATATTTAGGTTGCAGTGCATGTGCATGCATGTTATGTCTCTATTGTGTGTTTCATTTCATTTTCATCTTTAATAACAGCAAACAATAGTACATTCACAATAAAAACATTTAAATTACAGTAATTATCTTAAATAATTTAACAAATATATATTTCTTTCCAATGATTAATAGATAGTTGAATCAATAGATTATTTTACAAATTGAATAAATTATTAATCATTTTTATTTAATAGTTAATTAATATTCATTTTTCTTTCAAGTTTGTAAAAGCTATTTATTTTATTATTATTTTTATCTTGATTTTAATTCTAAAAATCAAAGTGATTTTTTTTTTTAAAGATTTTTTTTGAATATGTAATTAGCTGAGCTAGAAGAAAAACATGGGAATAACTTTGTGGAAGGGAAATTAAATTTGCTAAAGAGAGCTTTTTAACAAAGATCTCCAGTGAAAATTCGCTTATTATGTAATGTAATTGTAGCCAAAAACAGTGGCTCATTTTTGTGAAAGTAAAAACCAATTGCTGAAGTCAAATTGATTTTAAAAAGACTTTGGAGTAAAATTTCGAAAGGATCCCAAGAAATTTATTATGGGACAAGTTAATTTCAGAATGCAGTTCTAAATTTTAAAAAGGTACTCAGTTCACTTTATTCTTCTTAATTTAAACATTTTTGAATTAACCTCTTCATAACTATTGCTCTTTTAAAAATGTATGTTAATAATGTCCAGTCTACATTACTTCACTTAATTGTTATTTTAGATAGGAATAAATTGCATGAATATTATTGTTGTATCATTAACCAACGTGTGTTCTTTAATATATCTGGAAAACGCATGCAGAACTATTTTACAGAATGTATTTTAATTCTTCACTATTTTCCGTGTTATATTTTTGTGAGACTTAAACATAAATTTAAGGATATGCATGGTTTGATAAATCATGCCATGTTTAAATTCATCATAAAGAGATGACAGTATTTGTTTGTCTGGTATTTCTGGAAATAATATGTATTTTAAATGAAGGAAATAAAATGTGAGCCACTTCAAATTAAGTATTTGCTTAAATCGAATGGAAGGATAGAAATGCAGGTAATTTTTGTTCTCTTCGATAAAGATGGAAAATAAAACAAAATATTATTAATTGAAGAATTACTAAGGAAACACGGTCTCTTAATGGACAATATTTAAGAATAAACCAGGCGTATAATAAATTATAGTGTTAAATGCTATTCAAGAAACTACTAAAATAATTACGTATTTAATTTAGAACTACAACGGAATAAGTGAGATAATTCCTGTCCAACAGTAGTTAAGAATTTATTACATTCTCGTCATAATAGAAGACAAATTGATTGCTTATATATGATACAGTAAGTTAAATAACTTTGTTATGAACATTGAAGATGCTGAGTCCTATTTAAGCATGATTATATTTGTTTTGTTACCTTACAGCAGTTTATTTTAATTTAAATTCAGTTTGGAATGTGTCCCATATTGTTTCATAAACCTGGAACCGAGCTTTGCAAGTGAACTTTTATTTTAAGTTACAAAACTAATAACCTTTGTTTCTTTATTTTTTTTTATTGCTTGTCATAATTAATGTATATGACAGGTAGATAGGCTTATTTATTATTATGTTCATTTATAATTTGGGTTATTTTGATCTTCAAGACCGTCTCTGAAGCGTATAAGAATGAGGAATATGCTGGTAAAAATTGATTGTGTTCAAATAGGTCTTATTGTTCTTTTACGAAGGTAAAAGAACAAAATATATATTTTTTAAATATATTATTAGAGAGGTTTATATTTATTTTGCATACTTTATCATCTCAAAGTGAGAATTTTTTTTTTTTTTGAATCAACGAACGTATAATAGAAATAGTTTGCAAGATATGAAAAAAAGTTCATTCGTAATAATTACAAATATTAAATTTTAAAAGTAACCTAAAGTTTATTTTGAATTAAAAGTTATACCTTAATGCAATATTTAATTACCATGTTGCCTGCATAGTGTGTAATTTAGAGTTAATTTTATATATATTTTTGTTCGCGAGTGTGTGTTTGTTTTGCACAATTATGACATTTGTTTGGTAAAGCTCAGTTTGTGAATATTTTATGTATAAATTTCAGATGTTGTCATATTCTACTGAGTTGAATGGATTGGTATGTTATCTGTATGTATTTATCTTCCAGTGTGCATTTATAATGTTCGATATTTAGAAAAGCTATGAGAATAGAAAGAAATCTGATTGCGTTATAATGTCTGTTGGGATAAAAGATTTTGCTTATTTAGTCTATGTTAATAATTTTCCATGAGTAGAGCCTAGTTTATATTATATGTGTATGATTAAATGATATTTTGAAGTGATATTTTCTTAGAGCCTGGTGATGAGGAAGTTCCCACCAATAATGTATTTAGAAGTAGATGAGTTATTGTTGAAGTATGATTAAATGATGCTTAGGAAGTTATGTGATGTTTTTCTTGGATTCTTTGGTGATGAGTAAATGTTCTCCACCAAAAGTATATTTAGAATCAGATGAATTATTGTAGAAGTGTTCAGTAAAAGTTTAGCTGCTCCTCATGTAGATTTCCCTTATAACATATAGTATGTATAATCATGAAAATATAGCTATGTGTTAATTAATATGTGACCAGATAAATTGTTAGATTAATTCTTGATGTAGTATTAGTGTCTTATTTCATTGATGAATCATGACATTGTCCGAAATAAAATAATTGTATGATATTTTCTTAATGAATGGATAGTTTATAGAAAAGATTGTTTTATATTATTGCTGCTTGAATGTGCACACACACGCATAGTATAAATAATATCACGTATATAAAGTATAGAGTTATTGAAATTAAAATGAGAAATAAATGCTTTTGAAATACATTACATTCATTTAAATAGAAGTATAAAATATTGGGATTAAAACGGGAAATAAATATTTTAAAATACAGTGTATTTATTTAAATAAAGGTTATAAATCATCAAATCATCAGAATGAACATGATTTTGTTGCTATGCATGAAAGATATACGTAATTGAAAGTGATTATTTAGTCAATTAGAGAAAGTTGCTTTGTTGAGAGCCAAATATAATTAATTTGATTTATTTTGTTAATCAAGAGTAATATCCTCTCAAAAGTATTTTTTTGTGCTGATAATATAACATGTTATTTATTTATTGTCATGTAGATGAAACATGTAAGCAAAGCGTGTTCGAAGTCAGAATATTTAAGTTTTGTTATTAATTTGCTTTGATAGTAGGGATAATCCCAAACTGATGCTTAAAGTTTATTTGATAATTTAAAAATCTGTAAAACAAATAGTCCATTTGTTAATATCATGTTAAACCAAGTTTATTTTATTGTAATAAATGATTTGTTTTAGTTATTTAAAATCTTAAAAACTGTGTCTTGAGTTATTCTTGTGTACATTCGTGTTTTCCATTTCCACATCTCCACATTTCATAAATCTCTTACAAAATAGATATATTATTTTAGAGTTATAATACTAAATCTGCTGGTGTCTGACAATATTGTTTTTCTTAATCCAAACATTATAAAAGAACATTTGCCACTGGATAAACGTATTAGAAAGGTTGCCAAGTTAGTATATTTGTTAGATGATGTTATGAGATTAAAATACCCTATCTCTGTCATTATCTTATATTGAAACACAGTAAAATATTTTAGTCAATTTGTTTCATTACATTTTTATCATACTTTAGAATTATAATTTATGGGCCAATGTATTTTATTTAATTCAACTGTGTTTGTTAAAATTCCCTGAGATCTTATTGTTTATTTCTTGATTGGCATTAAAGTAGATATTTAGATTATGATATGCCAAGTCATAGAATTGTTTAGGAATATAATTATAGCAAGCTGATATATGTTATACTTGGATGAAGGAAGAAATTAAGTTTAAAGTATATTTTAATAGACTGTACCAAATAAACATAATGATTTTTTATCATATAATTAATTAACAAGGAAATTTACATTATGTTAAATGTTTTGTAATATTTCTTCTTTTATTCATTTATTGTCATATATTTTATGAACTGCCTATAGGCTCCCACTGAGCTGAGCTGAACATAAACTTAAATATAAAGTCTCAGTAATAATTTTGTATTATATATTTTGTTATATTATTCTATTTATTAATAGAACTGGCGCCTGGGCATTTCGCTCATGTAATGTATATGAGCGGTGTTGGGAGTGTAAGTTATAATATATAATAGAATATCTCCAATGCTATAATATATATATATGGTATTATTTTCAGGAGCTTTCATGTACTAAAAATATAATTGTTAAATAGCTGATGTTTCAGTACAATAACAAGTACTATCCTCAGAGCTTCTTCTTTCTCAAATCACATTTTCTTATGATTTAAGAAAGAAGAAGCTCTGAGGAAAATATTTGTTATTGTACTGAAAGGTCAACTATTTAGCTATTATATTTTTATTACAAGGAAGCTCCTGGAAATAATACTATGAATTCATCATTTATCAGTGAGAATATTAGAATTAATATATATATATATATATATTATATATATATATATATATATATATATATATATATATATATAACATTCAAGATTAAAACTCATAACATTGTACAATAAATATTTTAAAATATTCTCTAACCTAGTATAAGTCATTTATTCTCATGCCTTATTTATTAATATAAAGACTTGACTAAAACACTTTGGTTAGAAAGAATGAATATTTAAATCAATCAATCAATGTATTTAAATATGTTTCAAATTGATTTCCTTGGCAAGTCTGAAAGTTTTCTCAACCTAAATATTGTCAATAATGATTTAAGAAAATGAAAATATGTAATAGAATACCCCCAGTGTTTTAATATATATATTGTACTGGACGAAAGATTTTGATGTCATACATCTTGACCACGAGGGCGCCACTAGTCCTAAAATCAGAACTAAACATTTATTTTAAGGGTGGGCAGGATATACGGACATGAATGTGCCAGACTAAACCTGGGGAGAGCAAAAGCTCATGAATGTTGTTTAGACAACTGAGAAAACACTGAGACAAACATCAGCCAAAATAATTACAAGAACTTTTTAAATTTATTAAACAATAACAAAATAAACATGAGAACTTGATCTAAATTTTCTTAGCAGATCTTAACATTGTGTATGCAAGCATTAATATGTTAAATATCCAGACAGACAAGTTCATTTCTCATCTATAACATAATAAGTGCTTAAATCTTCCTGCTAGCAGTTCAGCCAACCAATTCCATTTTCCCTGTAGAGATTTAGTAAGATGGATGCTTGTGGAGAACAACGGGACAGCACAGATGAGCTTTTCTTAGTCCAGAAAAGAAACGTCAGAACCAAGAATGTCCTAATTCTGCAAAACGCTCATGGACAAGTATGTTTAAATGAGCCAAGGTTAGTCTCACACAAGAAAAGTAACATTATGAACTACGTAATCTGAGTTATAGAAAATAAATCTCTACCAAGAAAACAAAATCCTATATCCTCTAACCCACCAGTCAAAGGATCAGTGGTCTGCAGAAAATGCAAACCAAGTTTGATTAAGTTTAATGACAAAGCAAACAAACAAAAAAACAGGAGAGTAAAAGAAAACTACCATGGTCGGTCTGAGTACTTATCAAGCGTTAATCATAGAACTGAGAAAATATTAAGCATATAAAATATCACTCACCATACACTCTCAAATAAGTAATATTTTTAAGATGGAAAATCCTGCTACTAATATGGTAATGTAAAAATAAAAACCAATACATTAATATGTAAGTTGATAAATTACACATCATAAATATAATTTCTTTTTAAGATTAAACTGAGATTTGCTAGAGACTTAATTAGAGATTTAACTCTGATTTTGATATGGAAAGGTAAGTTACCTCAAAGTAATACTAATTTCTGCGGTTCACACAAAGTTCAGTTTATAGAGTCCTATACAATGGCTGTCAATTACTACAGGTTCAGGAGAATGGAGGCACTATTGAGATCCGCTGTGGACTTGATACTTAGGTCATGATTGAAGTAACTATTTGGAGCTCTGGAGGTTCATCTTTGGAAAGGCTCAGCCGATACCATGTTGTGGAGATTCTTCGTGGCATATATTATAGGCATGACATCTGAATGGCAGCTACTATCATGGAAAATAGTCTCTCTGAATAATCTGATAAGAATAAAAAAAGCAACTCAGAGCTATTTATGTCCATTGTTATTTCCCGCGCACAATCTTTTTTTTTTTGCAATTTTCAACCAGGGTAAATCTCTATCTCCCACTCTATCTCAATTAGAAAAACAATATCTTACTGCACTTTATCTTACAAAATTATTATTATTCTTTTTTTTTTAAAAAAAAAACATAAAAACTAAATCTCAGTTTTAAAAATAAATCAACATTATTTTTTTTAAAAAAACAAAACAAACAAAATACTTTTATAAGACTAATTAAACTTTGCTTGCTTATAATTATTTTAAAATAAAACAAGCATCATAAAAAAAAATATTTTATATTAAAATCAACTGAAAATCAAAATATAAGATTTCATTATAAATAGTTATGTGTGTTATTGCACATATAAAACTTGATTTTTAATTTACATGATAGAACTATTGAATCGGATGAAGTATCTGGTTTAACTGCCCCATCATGCCAACAAAAAAAAATAAAAGCATTTATTGGCTGTTTCTTTTTTAAAAAACTTTAAACCCCAACATTTAAAACTTTTAAATCCCCCTTTCCCTGGCTGAATATTTGCCCTGAGATAAATTCCTTAAGTGTACCTCCTATCTTTTATGTGGCTGGCCTAAGGCTCTATGCATTATAAGATCCATAAATCCCACACTCATCTTCCAACACAAAGGCATTTGGACTACTTTTCTTTTGTATAGCGAAGGGTCTCTCATGTACTGGGAAAAATTTCTTATATTGATGTTGGGAAAAATATATTATATTGATGTTGGGTTGGATTGCTGACATGAGGTTTTCATACAAGGTTTCCAAGTCCCCTACCTCAAATTTACATGGTCGTGGATTTCCCCACTTTATGCGTACTTCAGTCCCCTACCTCAAATTTACACGGTCGTGGATTTCCCCACTTTATGCGTACTTCAGCCATATGTTTCAACTTTATTCAAGCCTTTCTTTTATCCATTTCTTTATCAATTTTCTCTCAATCTACAGGCAAGGGAGCCTTTATGAGCAATGGATAATTTTGTCCAAAATGTAATCTGATGGGAGAAAACCCTGTAGATTCATTCTGTGTTCAATTCATGTAGTTAGTGATGTTTTCCATCTGATTCACCCATCCATGGTGATTTTTGCTGACACAAAGCCAAAATAAATGGTTTAACTACCTCATGACTCTCTCACAGGGATTCGATTGAGGATTATGAATAGATGTTAATACATGCTGAATGCCCTGTTGCGGAATCCACTTTTTTTAATGGTGAGATTTAAAGGGTGTCTCATGATCTGTAAGTATTATCTGGGGCCTACCAATCTTTGGAAACTGATGCTCCTGTAAGATCTGGATAGTACTTCAAGTATACACCTTTCTTAATGGATATGCAGTTACATACTTAGAAAATATGTCGTACATTACGATTAAATATCGGTAATGCTTATAGGCAGGTAAAGGCCCATAAAAATCTATGGCCAACAATTCATTAGGGTTGTGTGCTAAAATAGGCTGTAAGATCCCAGTAAATCTCTTATTTACATGTTTAGTTTGTGAAGACACATGACATTTTTTCAAAACTGATACAACATTTGAATATAAACTTGCCAGTAAAATACTTCCCTGAGCATATGTTCTACTTTACATGGTCCAAAGTGTCCATAAAGGCAATGTATATACTCTATAACCTTGTTCCTGAGTCCTTGGGGTATAAGAACTCTTTACGAGTCTTTTTCTGTGGCAACTCTGTATTGCAATACACCATATTTTATTCTATAGGCTTCATATTTTCCCAATGTTGCTGTGTCTCTGTGGTCTGAAGTTTCTATCCCTTTCTTATATGTCATGGTTGGTGCATACTCTGGGCTGGACTTCTGTATTTCAGGTAGCCTTAGTAATTGTTGCTCTATAGACTCATCTATAGTCAATGTGAATGCTGCAATACTCAGATTGTTGGGTTCGAGATGATGTGGGGTCAGATCTATGGGATGGCAACTCAAAATATCCGCCACTATATTTTCCTTTCCTTTACAATATAGAACTTTATATTGGAATTTTGTAGCATAAGACTCCATCGTATCAATCAATCATTTGATAAGTAACTGCTATTAAGAAATTCCAAACTCTTATGATTCATAATTGCAACAATCTCTGACCCAAGCAAGAATTGTTTAAATTTACTGAAAGCCCACACAATGGCCAGAGCTTCCTTTTCTGTCATTGTGTAATTATTTTCCACCTCTTTTAGCTTGCAGCTACAAAAATACAACACTCTGTGATGTTGTTGTTTGTCAATTTGAAATAACACAACACCAAGACCTTGCCCACTGCTGCCAGTCTGAACATAAAAAGTTTGTGAAAAGTCAGGGTAGGCTAGAACCACCTGTTCCAAGAACTTCTTTTTAATGTGTTGAAATTCTTGCTCCTGTTTGTACTCCCATACCCATTTTTGGTTTTTTGTTAATAACTGGACCAAATTTGCAGCATCTAATGCAAAATTTTCATAGAATCTATGATAAAAATTGCATAATCCTAGAAAAGACCACACCTGAGCCTATTTAGGAAAATGTTGTATCGCTGTTAGTTTCTCCGGATGAGTTTAATACCCTCTTTCCCAATTAAGAAGCCTAAAAATGCAACCTCTTCCTGGACCAGGCAACTTTTTTGTAAATTGATAGTAATGTTTTTTTGGAAACACTCCATTAAGAACATTTTCAAGTGTTCCATATGTTCTTCCATATTTTTAGATGCGATGACTATGTCATCCATATACATCACAATCAGGCTCTTGATTTTGTCTGATAACACTTGATCTAAACACTTAGAAGTCCTGAACTACTATTGATTAATCCAAAAGGCATATACCTAAATGCATACATATGCCCTTCATAGCAGAAGGCAGTATATTTGTGGTCAGATGGATGTAGAGGGATCCTCCAATAACTGGATGTCAAGTACAATGTAGAGAAAATGCCTTAAAATTTTGAGAGAAGTTTTGTTATTGTAGATGGAATGTTTCTTTCTGGAACAGTAATGGCATTGACCGCCAGGCATCAAAACAGATCCTAACAGATCCATCTTTCTTCTTTACCACTATTAACGGGTTAATATATGGGGATGTGTGCTTTCCAATAACTTCTCATTCAATCATTTGCTGTATTTGAAGATCTACTTCAGCCATATATTGAAATGAAATGGGATGTGAATGACTCTGGAAATGGTTTTCATCCTTCACTTGAATGTGATGCACATACCCCTCAATTATCTTAGGCCTATTCAAAAAAACTGAATAAAACTCCCTCAACAGTTCCATTAGGGGGTGTTGTTCTTCCATTTCTTTTAAAATAAGATTGCAACACTTTATTTTGCATTTCCACAGTATCCTTCACTTGCTGAATGCACTGTACCTGAAGTGGCTTATAATACTTTAGCCCTTCAAATGGCTTCAAAACTTCTTGGCAAAGAAATAAACATTTGTTATAATCCAACACACATTTATGTCTGTATAAAAAATCAGTCCCAATTATAACCTCTTGTATGAGACCAGGTATTATCAAAAAGACATGGTATAATTCTACATTACCCAGATGCAAATGTAACCATACCTGTTTGGTTTCAATATTTGCCTTTTTGACATTGGCCAGTGTCACCTGCATTATCTTTATTGGCAGTGTATACAAATGTAGCTGGTCTCTTTTTATTTTCACATAAAACTTACTAGAGAGCAATGACATTTGACTTCTTGAATCAATCATTGCTTCTGTAATGATATCTCCAGTCTTTATGCTGACAATTGGGCAAGTCTGCGTAACTCCTTTCCATGCTGGTTTTTCTTGATCCACCACCACATTAGCTACAGTCCTACAGCTTTCTTTACTTTTTTTAATTGAAGCTGATCTATTGAAATTACCTGATTACCCTGCATTGTTCTTTTCTCCACTTCTTCTTGTGCCTGATTATGTTCAATTTCATTTAACAGTTTGATCATTTCTTCAAAGTGAATGTTGCTGCTACACAACATGATCTGCTATATATCAACTATTCAGCATATCAGCCTCTCAGACAACGAGAAAGCTATCGATGACTTCAGCCTTGCTGCTTGTCTGCAGAAAAGGTGTAAGTTTTTCCATTACCCCTAATATATCTTTCTTGTGATATATTGATGAAGATATGATACTGATTTTTTTCACTTCAAAAAGTATGCAATAATTTGCATCTGTAATCCAAAAAGTCTGTGGCTGTGATCTTTAAAATATGCCACCAATCCTGAGCCAATCCTTATAAATAATGGTGTGCAATATTGAAGGCTCTCCAAATGCTCTAATGGGCTTTCCCAAATATCATCCATAAAAGATTTTATTTGCCAATCTATTTTGGCCATGATGCTAGCTCATCTATCTTCAGGCTCTTCTCTAACTTTATTTAAATTCCCAATGGAACTTCTGTCTATTTATGAAATTTATTTATTTTTTTTAATCTTCAACTGCTATTTATTATATATATATATATATATATTATATATATATATGTGTTATATATATATATATATATATATATATATATTGTGCCCTTGTCTGTAGATCATAGGTAGGGTAGAAAGGTCAATTATGAAAAAAATTTTAAATTTTAAGTTATATTTAAGTGATATAAAAGTACTAATAGATTTGTAATACAATTTTAAGCTAGAATACCTAGTATATCATAGTATAATAAAGTATTTTAAAAAGTAAACAGTTAAATAAAGTTTTAATATCATTGCTTATGGTTGTGAAAGCTGGCCATACAAAATAACACAGCTATAGACAGTTAAAATTATAGTAATGATTAGAATATAATATTTTCAGAATTAATAGTTTAAATAAATGAAATGTAATATTATAATTTGATAATTAGTCAAAATTGATAGTGTATATTTTATTGATAAACTTTGGGATGGTGAGAATTATATTTAGTCCTATAAGTTTCAATTTATTTTTCAAAATTTTAGAAAGTACATTAGTTTTGGTAATTTAAACCGAGACATAAATAAAAGATCATTTTTGTAAAGTTAATAGACACGTGATCGTATATTACATGCTTTCACGCACACACACACTTGGTAAATAATAATAAAGTTTGTGAATTTAAAACTAGATATAATTGTCATCTATCATAAAAATTAAAGTTTAAAATATTATAGATTGTCTTAATAATTATTTTAAAGATCAAATAATAATTTTATCAAACTATGATTAAATTTAATAATATTAAGTTAAAGTAATATTCCAGACATTACGTCATAAATATTTATTTAAAAAGTACAATTTATCATCCAAAATAGAATGACTAATATTGTTCGCGCTAAAAACAAATATTGACCAATCAACGGATTTAAATGGGCAAGAAAAAAATCTAAGATAAACAGAAGCGGGAGATGGAATGTGAAAGTTGAAGAGGAAGGTAACTTTTTGAATTGCTTGTAACATCGAAGCTGAAAAAAGTAATATAAATTTATAAATTAATAATTATTCTAAAGTTAGTCTTGAACAGATAATATAATTTTGTATCCAGAAAGATGATTTGCTAATTTCTACGTGATCTTACCAGTGGATTTAATCAAATTTGACCATTCAGCCTACAATAAAATGGAAATACCAAGAATAATAATTGAAATAATTATTGAAAGAAAAATGAGTGAAGATTGTATAAGTTTTGTATTATTTGTGCTCAACCAGAAATTAAATCCTATAACTTGGAAAAATACAAAGGAAAAGCTGTGTGAAAATATAAGAAAGAAACTATTTGCTATCGAGAGAATCCTATGACGAACATTTGTTTTATAAGTATTTAAAACTAAGTCATATTTCTCTATGAGAAAAATCATAATAAACGTTCAAGTATATAGAAAAAGAATGAGGAAGAAAAATATGTTATATTAAAGGAAACATTATTTAAAAAATATAGTTTTTAAAAATTTAAAATAGAAGAAAAGGCATAGTCCTGCATAAAGTGCTATATGAATTTATTAAGAGGAACTTGGATTTTTATCTTATCATAGAAAAAAGGAAAAGATATTAAATGGAAAGAATATTATTTTAAACAGATATAATTAATCACTAAAATGAGGAAAATGGATCCATGGAAATAAAGAAAAATTTATTGAATTTTTAAAATAAAGTACAAGATGCATCGAGGAAAACCAAGCGCGCGGGGGAAAAAGCTAGCAGACTATGTAAAGGAGATCTCAAGAATAAGTGGAAAAAGATGAAGAAAATTAAGGATCATCGTCCAAGAAGAATTAATAAACAGAATTAAAAGTTTAAATTAGAACATTAAGTGACTGAAGAAAATAAAATATAATTTTTTTTTTAGCTTTGCAATGAACGATTTTCCAAGCGAGTCCAACAAAGCTGTATCGTAAATATAGTTTTAATTATTTTTTTTTGATTGTATTTAAAGTATAAAATTTGAATTAGCTTAGGGAAACATATAAACATAAATTTTATAATAATTATATTTAAATATACGAGCTAATGGAATGAGAGAAATATTAGTATAAATAAAAATGTGTGTATGGAAAATTTTAAATACCTACTAGAAGTCCTGGAATGGAGAAGTTTACAAATACGATCCAGAGGATAGAGATCGTTGGTAATTTTAATATTATTGGTAATATGTAATGTATTTTTTTTATAGGTCATCTATTAATGAATGAAGTATGAAAGATGTTAAAAGTTATAAGTACACATTTATCCAACATCAAACATATATTTAAGAGAGTAGTAAAATTTTAAAATGTGCATGCAATAAATAATCTAAAAATGATTAATAATAAGTAGCATATTAATTATGTGATTCTTTTGAGTTTTATATTGAAAATATTCAAATAGTTTAGAACAGTAGAGATAGAAATATACGAGAAGTATAGTAAAGAATTTTCTTAAGAATAGCTGTATAGTTAAATAAAAATGAATTTTATTATTATTAGCAAGGTAGACAGAGAATTTGTCGATGTAATGAAGAGATGAATCTGAAGAAATCAATCAGATAGTGACTTGGGAGTACTGATGTCAAAGGAAACCAAGAGGATGTTTTATTAAACTATAAGGAATGAAATATGTGGATCATAATTATTTGTGTGACTTCAGTATAGATAACTTCGCCCTATAACTGAGCACATATATTCTGGACAGTGTTTTTTACATATCTTTGAAACTTTCTGATGTGATGAAGCTGAAGAAATAGCTTTAGCATCCTTCCAATACTAGAGGCAGATAGACAGATAAAAGTCACTCCTCTATGGCGTCCTTAAATTCACTGTGCCATGATTGTCAAAGTTTTATAAAGGATAATATCTTGTTTATTTTGATCCAACGCATCTATATCTTCGCTATCTTGATTTCATGAAAATACATCATCAGGGAGATAATTTTATAGAAATGATACATAAGATAGAAAGTAAGTTAGATAGTAGTTATGTAAGAATAGTTATTTACTAGAGTAAAGTAGAATTGTATAAGTCCAAAGTGAAAGTATAAGTATTATAAAAGATGAAGAATCATATAATATAATTTTAAAACCAATTGCTAAACTGATATAATTTTAAAGGAAAAAAAAAAACTTAGAATTAAGTTTTAAAACAATAATAAGATTTTAAAATATTGTACGTGAGATTTAGTAAAAGAGATTGCATGTTTATTTGGAAAATGAGTTAAAGAAATGTATAACAAAAATGTGTATTTGTACATAGTGTGTTGATAATGTTAATTGCTATATAAAGTTAAGGATGGGATCAAAATTTTATCAGTAATTATATTATGATTGATAATAAAAGGAACATGAAAATATCATAAGGATTAAATTCTGTAGGATTCCATACTAACAAGAATAAGTATAATTTTGTAATTTTTGTATAATTTTACATAACAGTAAAGATCTTATAGAAATATAATTTTGAAATTATAAGGACATAATGTCAATAGAAAAGTTTAATGGATAGGAATTTTGTGTATTCAGCTAAGCTCAAAACATGTATCCAATAATAATAATATTGTAAAATACTTTTGTAATTATTAATGGTAAAAGGGTAAAATAAAATTCGATAATAATAATGTTAAGACATCAACGGGTATAAATAAAAGTTTGTGATAAGTAAATAGGGATATCCGCTGTAAATAATGTAAAAGTGTATTTGTTATAATGTTAATAAATGTTATAAAATTTTATTAGTAAGTTTTGTCTTGGTTGTTTTATTTTTCTGAAAGAAAGCGTTTATAATTAAAATTTATGATTTAGCAAGATAAATAAACATTGGAATTTAATAATTTGTTTTGTTTTATTTACATAATAAAAGGAAAGTATAAGAGAACAGGTATCGGTCATGGGTTAATTGATATTTAAGTAAAATATATGCAATATAATTTTGATTATCGGATTAATAAATGTTAAAGTATTTAAACATCTAGAAAAGATTATATTATTTTATTATTGTCTTGTTCTTATTAATTAGTTATGTTACGTAGTGAACTATGAATAAAATTCCCTTATCATAGTTACTATGAATATGAAATAGTTTTAATTCAATTTATGAAAGTTTAATTATTTATTTACTTATTGATTTATCTATTTGATTTGATATGATTTGATTAATTTAATCTATTTTATTTAATTATTTATTTATGTGAGCTAGAATTTGTTTTAAAAATACAGTATGATAAAAGTTTTAAAAGTCGTAGGAATCTATTAGTCAATTATTTAGGATAGTATTCTTATGCATTGGGATATATCTCAATGATCTCTCGTCTTGTTTTGTATTGTCCAGGTCTCATGGGATAATAAAAGATGTTTATGATGATTCATTTCACAGACATAACTGTGTTTATAAAGTTCTGAGCTAGTGATTATTTTATTTAAATTATAATAATATATTTAATAGACTGAGTTAGATAACCCGGAATTATTATTAATGTTAATTATTATTGACCGGAAATAAATAAGTAAAGAAAATCCGGAATAGTTAGTATATTCTTAGCATGTTGTGGGTATTATTATATGGAGCGGGGGGGGAAGGTTACAATATATATATATTTAAATCACAAAAGTTAAACTCTTTACTTCTTTCTTTTTTTATGAACATAACAGCTAATTTTTAATTTAAAAAAAAAAAAATCTCTTCTATATTTTATTGTTATTTCTAAAATGTGAACCCAAACTCTTTGCTTTTTTTATTATTATTTTATGAATGTAGAACAAATAACTCTTTTTTTTTTTAAAAAAAAAAAGAAACAATATAAATATATAGCTTCTTAATATCTATTTGTCTGACTTGTCCGTTCAGTAATAACTCTAAAGAACTCTGTTTAACTATGTATTAATTATTTATATTGAAAAGATGAACCCCCTACTCCAAACTGCTTCAACTGCTTCATACAATTTAGCACAAACTTTTTCCTATCTATTGAATCCTGCCTCCAACACCCGAAATATTCCTCAATTGTCCGAACAAAATCTCACGTGGGATTTGAAATCGAAGCCCCTCATTGGTTGCGCTAAAATTTATTTAGCTATGTACTGGACAAAAGATTTTGGTTTTGTATATCCTGACCATGAAGGCACCACTAGTCTGAAAATCAGAACTAGACATTTATTTTAAGGGTGGGCAGTATATACGAACATGAATGTGCCGGACTAAACCCAGGGAGAGCAAAAGCTCATGAATGTTGTTTAGACAACTGAGAAAACACTGAGACAAACATCAGCCAAAATAATTGCAAGAACTTTTTAAATTTATTAAACAATAACAAAATAAACATGAGAACTTGATCTAAATTTTCTTAGCAGATTGAGTGTATGCGAGCATTAATACATTGAATACCCAGGCAGACAAGAAGCTGAATAAGCTGATCAATCAGAATAAAAAAAAAGAACTGAATGACGAGAATACTCTCTCTGAATAATCTGATAAGAATAAAAAAACTCCAGAGATATTTATGTCCATTGTTATCTCCCGCACAATCTTTTTTTTTTTTTGCAACTTTCAACCAGGGTAAATCTCTATCTCCCGCTCAATCTCAATTTGAAAAACAATATCTTACAGGGCTTTATCTTATAAAATTATTATTATTATTCAACATTATTTTTTTTTAAAACAAAATACTTTTATAAGACTAATTAAATTTTGCTTGCTTTTAATTATTTTAAAAGAAAACAAGCGTCATAAAAAAAAATTCTATATTAAAATCAACTATATAAATAGTTATGTGTGTTATTGCACATATAAAACTTGATTTTTAATTTATGTGATAGAAAGTTTTTTTTTATTATATTACTGATTTTGTTGACAAATTTCGACAGATGATTATAAGAGCTAAAACAAAAATGCTAGCTTAGTAATCAGAAAGAAAAAACTGTATTTCTGGCAGAACCGATAGAGAATACAGTCATAAGATGACCAATTAAGCAATGGTAATGATTAACTTATTTAAGAAAATGTTAAAAGAAATGAATCTGTTCAAAGGTAGTCAAAATAGTCAGAAAGAAAAATTGGCCAGCTGGATAAAATGATCAGATAACTGATCAAATAAATAAAAGTGAAGATGACCAAAACCAAATGAGAAAGGGTATTATATTATAAAGATATTAGAGGATGGGTTATGGAACTTGAGTAATAAAATGGATGAGGTCCATAAAGAAGTTAAGCAGAACAAAAGAAAACAGGATAGCAAAATAAGTCAGTTGCAAAATAATTTAGAGTTTGTGCAAGAAAAAATAGATGACTTGGGAGGCAGATAAAGAAACATCAACTTGAAGATGATGGTCAGAAAAAAGACAGTTATACAAAAAATAAAAATATTGGCAGTTGACTGTAAAAAAGATGACAAATTTATAAAGTAGATGTAATCTCCTCAAAAAGAAAAAGAAAAGACTGAACAGCTGAAAAAAAAAAAAATTTGGATTCATAATCACAAATTGTATACTTAATAAATCAGTTTGTAAAAAAGTTTTTTTTTTTTTTTTTGGCATTGCAAGTGAAGCACTCACTGAGAATTTAAATAGATGGGTGAGGTATTTTAGTCTAAACCCAATGATAATAGAAGTTAAGCTTAGGGACACCCCTACTTTTGGAGGACTCATTATTCATCTGTCCCCAAAATCGTAGGGGATTTAAACAAGCTTTGTTAAATTGCTACTATATAAAACAGGATATCATGAAAAAAGTGCCATAATGATGAACCATATATTTATTGTTTTAGAAACAAGTGACAGAATTAAAGGTCCTAATAGATGATGTATTATCAGAATTTCAGATCATTTCACTTGTGAGGCATAATTTTCCAAGCCATGTTGAATGGATGTTAATTGGCATAGAGAGGCATATTACTGAATGTGTTGCTGATCTGTTGAATGCATTTAATAGCAACAAATCTGAAACTTTTGAAAAGAGAATGAAATCTAAATCTTCCTAGAAAATGCCATAGAAAGGGATAAATGGTGCTCATATTAACACCATTCATTATGGAGAAAGAAAAGAGAATGCCCCCATGAAAAGGGAGAAAAATGTAAAATAGAATATCCAGCCAGTCCATTGAGAACTTGCACAATAAGATGAATCGGAAGTGGATCATGTATCAACAAAGATGAATATCATCACCTATCTGATCATGATACTAAATCACTAAGGGGATGATAGTTATGATCTGGATAAAAATAAAGTAGAAGAATAATGAAAGATCTTTTGGAGATTGGTGGTGGGGTTTTTAACCATCAATATATGTTTATTGTATTTTCAGTACTGGTGATTGATGGAGGATACTATCATTAACATGAGACTGTAGTATATCCATGATGCTCTATAGAGTTACCATATTTTATAGATTATAGGAACCCTAACCTATAAGTCTCAAAATGAGCATAGAGTAGTATGTCTCAGTATTGCACTTACTATATTTTATAGATCATAGAAACTAAATCTCAAAAATGAGCATGGTTTAATCATTGTGTTTGTTGTTGTAATAAATTCCCCATGAACAAAGCTTCACTGTGCCAAAAATTTAGTTTTATTATATCTTTTGGGTTGTAGGTTATGTATGGTGTTTAAAATGAGATAATCCACGATTAAATTTTTCTGTCTGAACAAGGATTGCAAATCAGTATTAATATCATTAAGTTGTTAGAAGTCAGTCAAATCTCTATATGGAAATGTAAAAAAGCAAATCAATCATGTCATTCTATTATTAGAATAGTTATAAACATTTAGGACTAACTTGTAAAAATAAAATAAAAACACCCTGAGCATAAGGAAAATTAAAAAGTCAAATGAAAATTAGTTGTGAAGTTGAAATAAAATTGGCTAAGGCAATCAGAAATTCTAAAAAAGTGATTCTAAGCAATTTTAGTCTCCATGTTGGATGATGATATTTGTGTAGCTAGCTATAAGATTAAAAACAAAAGACTTAGACTTGGTAAAAAGAGGATTAATTAAATTTCTGTAGTATCATATATTAGAATTCACTCTCAATTAATATTCTGTCTTTTTATTTAAAAAAATCATGTTAATAACTGTAACGAATAATTGTAATGAAATGGACTAAAATATTGCTCTTTATAAAAGAAACTAATTGAAATTGTCAGAATTGAAAATTAGTAAAAAATTACCAAATTATTAAAGTTCATAATCAATCCTGGTTTGTTTTGAAATAAAGTCGTATTTATAAAAAAAAAAAAAAGCGATATTTTTCTAATCATATCCTTTTCTTTCTTTTATAGATTTTAATTCTTGTTGATCAATAAACATGTGGTAATAAATTGATTGAAATAGATAAGTTTTGGAGATTGATAGTTGGAAGGTGTTAATAAAATATTGTTTAATAAATATTTTTTGATAAACACCGCCAAGGATTTATAAAGCTATGATAAAAGATTTGGCATAGAAGATATTTTGCTAGTTAAAGCAAACCGAGCTTTCTTCTGTCCATCATTGTCTATTTGCCCTAGGTAGAAAAATATCATTAAAATTATAAGATAATAGCTATCTAATTGACCAGAAAAATAAAGGTCTGTGCTGCTGCAATATGCACTGCTGGTTCTCTTCTCTGATATTCATCTTTGTTCTAGCATTCAGCTCCATGGAAGAGAAAAGTGGGAAGATCAAGACTTAATTTGAAAAGAAAAAGGGCACATAATTGTTTGAAAGGAAAATGCTATCCTGTCTAAAAATAGGAATCACCATTGCTGATTTTCTTCATAATTCTACTGGTGCTCAATTATCAAAGAAGAATACGACCAACCACATAAAAAATAATCAATAATTACTAAGTACACTTTTTATATATAGGGTATATGAGCACAGACTTTCACATGACCCACCATTCTCCACACTATCTCATAACACTGATACACTCGAACACACATATGTTGAAAAGATAAATAATCACCAATACACGTATTTCATGCTAAACCAGCAATCATCAGTTGGTCCAGATTACCATCTCTACACATATATGCTATAAGTGTTCAGATATATATTAAGATAGCCAAACCATGAGATAGTGTGGAGAGTGGTGGGTCATGTGAAAGTCTGTGCTCATATACCCTATATATTACATATATTGACACAGGTGTATATATAAGCCTGTGTGTTTCAGCTATTACATAAGTACACTTTTTGTTGATTTGTCAGCCAAAAATAATATAATCCAAGGATTATTAAAAATAGACTGAATTATTCATTTTCCAGTAAAAAGAAGAAAAACAAAAAATTACTTGATAAACGTTTCATTCATTGGCCAGACAAAAATATAAAAAAACACTATTAAATTAATTAAATTATTGATTTGCCAGCCAACAATAAGGGAACTAAGCATAAACAGATTGGTCATTGGACAATAGCCTTTGATAAGTAAGATTATTTTTGTATATACATCACATGTGATGAAAATTTTGTTAATATCATTTTTTTCATGAACTAATAATATCTTAATTATTTTGTTCTTAATGTAGTTTACTCTGAAATGTATGATACGTTTACACATTCAGGATGATATTATCTAAGTAAGTTTAGTTGATTGTAGAATTTATTGTGTATCATTAAAACATTCATCAGGCATAGAAGATGAAAGACATATTTTAATATATGATTATCTTCCCTAAAGATACATCTTATCCAAAAAAGAATGTATGGGTGTGCACACAATTTCTTTTCATGGTTCTATAAATTGATATTTTCTGCCTTTAGAATTTTATTATTTTGAGTAATCTTACTTTTACTAAATCTTCAGCATTTTTTATTGTTTTTTTTTAACATTACATTTAGAGATATTAAAGGCCAGTTATTATATTCAGATTCACCATGTCAATCTAATGAAAAGATATCCACTGTCTTATTTAAGACCCATAAAATCACTATTCACTTAAACTATTGAGTTTTCAGATTGGATGTGTACACACTCAAATTAATCAATAAATTATACAGAAAAGCTCTTTAGTTTCTCACCCTAGTAATCACATAATAAAACTAGCATTAGCTTCTATGTAGTCCATAAGGGCTTTTTGCTATTTATTCCTGCTTCCAGCAGTGCTGTGGCACTTTTTAGCTTGGTTATTCATTTTTTAATATAACCATTACTGATTCCAATGACCAGTTCAGTAAATATGAATTTTGCAGTGAAGTAATACTAGCTTTTAATCACATCTTTCTTTCTGTAAAATTATCCTATTATATATCTGACTAGTGACACAATCAAATACCAAACAAAAATAGGCTTCTGCAAAATCTCATGTTTTTTAAAGAACATTATAAACTTGTATTAATTTTAGTTATTACACTTAAAATGAACACATTTAATTTATTTTCATCTTATTTCTGATATTATTTTTCATTTATTTACTTTTAATCGAAGTAAAAAAAAAATTTTCCCATTCATTTTATAATACATTTTTAAATATGATTTAGGACTTTTCCAGTTTTAATTATTAAATCGTTTTTATTTTTTTAAATTAAATTACAACAAAGTTTTCTAAGAATTATTATGCTTATTCATTTTTTCTTTGAACTGTCTTTCTTATTTAAACATTAAAGAAAGATTGCTAAAAAATGTATTGTTATATTTATTGTAATGCATTTTCCCATATTCACCAATATGCATATTTCATGCTAAACCAGCTCATCAGTTGGTCCAGATTATCATCATAAGAATAAACTGAGAACTGATTATATATATATGTGTGTGTGTGATGGTAATCTGGACCAACTGATGAGTGCTGGTTCAGCATGAAATACATATATTGGTGATTATTTATATTTTCTACATGTGTATGATCATGTATACTATTCGTATGAGATAATGTGGATAGTTGAAGGGTGCTTGAAAGTATGTGTTCAAATCCCCTAAATTTATATGTTGTAAAATGGCTTCTCTTTAAATGAAGTCCAAAGTTTTTATGCACATGCTATATGGACAGACCCCTGTTAACCAAATTAAACATCCTTATCCACCAAATTTCTTATATACCTCATTTTTATTATTCCTTATTAGCTATTATCTTTAAAATGCTGATTTGTTATTTTTTTTCCTTTCAACCTATTTTAAAAAAGATATTTTTTTTTAGTTCTACAATTGCAAATACCTTTTTCATTCTCTTTACCTGTAAATTTCTCCCACTCTTCAAACAATTTACTCTGGCTGCTTTCAATATCTTAACACTTCAAAAAATATTTTCTCTCCCATCTCTACATAAACTACATCTACAATCCAAATTTTTATTTTATTTTTGCCTTCTTTCTCTAGTATTAAAGCTCCTACTCTTGCACCAAACTATTTTTTCATTCATATATATTTCCCAAAACTTTACTTTTTCCCCTTAAACCAACATATCTATCTTATTTTTCCATCCCTCATAATTATGTATCTATAATACATTCTCTTTCCATTTATCCCATTCCTTATACAAATAGAAGAGAATAAATTGTTTATCTAATTTTGCATGTTACTCCTTATACTAATCAATTTTTATTCATATATCCCTTCCAAATATTTTAAAATTATTTTAATGTTTTTAAATCTATATTATATTCCCATACATGCCATCTATGTAAGTTTGAATAATCTGTAAATACTAGGTAGCAGCACTAAAATAGAATATATATATATATATATATATATATATGTGTGTGTGTGTGTGTGTGTAAAGACTAATTATTGTGTGTGTGTATATATAAAGACTAATTATTGTGTATGAAAGTATAAATTGTATTCAAGAGAGTTAGTTATTTGAAAAATTGAAAATTGTTGTGTTTAATTGTTTGAAAGGTTTTCGTTCGCCATTTTATGTATACAAGTTTTTTTAAAAAAAGTTATTTTGTTAAATGTGTGTTAGTGTAAGAATATTTATAACAAATTTGTGTGTGAGATTAATTTGTTTTTAGTTAAGTTTGTTACTGAAGGTTTTTTAAACTTCAAAATGGTCATTTATTTTGAGAAAAAAGATAACATTTGGGAGGGCTAAGATCGAAAAACATGTGAATATTTTAGGTATAGAAGTTTTTTTTTAAAAAAAGTTATTTTGTTGAATGTGTGTTAGTGTAAGGATATTTATAATAAAATTGTATGTGAGATTAATTTGTTTTTAGTTAAGTTTGTTACTGAAAGTTTTTTAAATATTAAAATTCATTTATTTTGAGAAAAAAAGATAATGTTTGGGAGGCCTAAAGTTGGGAAACATGTGGTTATAGTTTGATTGGTTTTGAAGGAAAATAATTTATTTTTCAGTGTAAAGGGGTTTGAAAAATAGGAGAGGTATTATAAAGTCAAATATAGAATAGGTGACTTGAAAAATAAAAAGATGGATTGCATTTTGTATTACACAATGTTTATATAATCAGCAGAAAGGAATTAGGCATGCTCTGGTAGAATGTATAGTATGTGCTGAGGTGTATGACTTGAAATGTTTGAATAAGAATAGGAAGAATGTACATCTGGTTATGTAGTAAGTGTGTAAATGTAATAAAAGAAGTGAGAAAGTGGTTTCTAAGTGTAGATAGTCTAGAGAGAAATTCAGGGGAAAGGGAGCAAAATGAAGTTAAGGAAGATAGGACAGAATATGGTTTTAGTGAAGTATCAGGGGATATGAGTGGAGAAAGTAGTAGTGCAATGGAGATTATTGGCAAGAGAATAACATAGAAGAAGAAGTGAAAGACGTAGAAGTAAAATTAAAATTGTTAGAGATGAAGTATGAGCAGATAAAGGAATTATTGAGTAGTAATGATAATGAACAAATGGATAAGGAGGTCCAGAAGGTGGTAGAAAATGTTACAAATGGAGTAAAAAAAGTAGACTATGAGACAGAATTGATAGGAGATTCACTAATTAAAGAATGTGGGGATATAATTGCAAGGGAAAATAGAAGTATATATGTAAGAGTATGTTTGCCTGGAGCTAGAATTATGGATGTGACAAATAAAGTAAGAAAGCAAGGTAGTAGAGACTAATAATTTGTCAGAGACATCAGAGAGAGTAATGGATGAGTACATGTAATTGATTAGGAATTTGAGTAAGATTAAAAAGAAGTAGATGATGTAGTTGGATTATAACCAAGATTTGACAAGGGGCACTTGTTAGATAGGGCATGTTCTATAAATAAGAGATTGAAAAAATTGTATGAGAAAAATAATATTATGTTTGTGGATGTTATTGAAAAGAGGGAATTATATAGTAGAGATGAATTGCACTTAGGAAACAGGGAAGTGAAGTTTTGGGGAGTCTGATGTTTAAAGATTATAATTTGGGAAACTTTTAAAGAGGGGTGAACTTTTAAATTGTAGTATTATCAAAAAAAAAAGAATGGATGGGACATAAAAAATAAGCAAAAGATAGTTGTTTTAGATAGTGTAGATGTGGAGAGGGAATGGATCTGTAAGATTAATTGCAACAACATAGCACTATATAAAAATAAATGCTTATTTACATATGATTAAGTTTCAGTTAGAGTGATGTTTAGTAAATTCTAGACAATTTCACTGACTTCATTCATTCAGACATCGTAAATAGTAATTTAAAGTGGTGGTCTATCCTCATGCTTTCCTTTCCAGTACTTCAGATTTGCTCCTATATAAGCATTTGAGTTGTAGGAATAAGTGTATTCATTTTATTTCTGCATAAATACTATATCTTGTATTGGAAAGGAAAGTATTCATTTATTATTAACTCGCAAAAAGTGCATGCACAATTAGCTTGAAAGGCTGATATTTGAATGTAAGAAAGTTTTTTATAAATGTAATGGAGAAGAAAGAATCAAAAGAATTTATAAAAGAGTAATTAGGAAAGAAGAAATTGTTAAAATTGGGTATTTGAATATGCAAGGTGATAGGAGACCAGAAAAGTGGCTTGAATTAAACAAAGCAATTGAAAATGAAGATCTTGAAGTATTAGCAGTAGTGGAAACCAATATGAGAGAAGAGCCTATTTTGGAAGGTTTGGTATGGCAGAGTATAAATAAAAAAGAAAAAGAAAAAAGAGGTGGTGTTATAGGTGTTATATCGCAAAAGTATTTAAATATTGTTAAATGTCAAGAACATGTGTGGTTTGAAATAAGGTTGGGTAGACAAGAATGGATGGTGGCTGTAGTATATATAGCCACTAGAGATAATCAAACTGTAATGGAGTGGATCAGTAGCAAATATGAATGCCTAGTTAAGGATATACAGAATTTTAAAGAAAAGGGGAAGAGAATAATGGTTATAGGGGGATAAGAATGGCCATATTGAAGAAATTGATAATGTAGATAATAAGAATGGTCAGTTTTTGAAGGAATTTTTTCAAAGAGTGAATTTGAGAATTGGGAATTTATCAAATATTTATGAAGGACAATATACATGGTATAGAAATAATATATTTCACACAATAGATTATGTATTGGTAGAAAAAGAGGGAATAAATAAAATACAGAAAATTAAGATGTTTAATAATGAAGAGAGTATAACATAGTGATCATAACTTTATTGTAATAGAATTGGTTAGTAATGTGATGAAGAATAGAAATAAAATTAGAAACAATAGTGAAAGACGTGGATGGAGAGTGAATGATAAGAATAAATTGGAAGAGTACAAAATACAAGTTGAAGAAACCATGGTACAGTTGGTTGGGGATGAGTATAAGGACTGGTGTGGTTAAAAAGTGGCAAATAGGGTTTCAGTTGAGAATATGCCAAAGAATAAAAGTAATAAAAAAAATGAGAGTTAGTAAAAGTGTAAAATGGAGAAGAACAAAGAAAGTAAAAAAAATATTATGCTAAATGGGAAAAGTACTTAGAAAAAAAGAAGTTGGCTAAAATGTATAATTATAGAGAGAGGATGAAGTTGAATAGTAAATTGTTGGAGAATATTAATAAAAGTGAAAGAGATGGGAGTAAAAAATTTTGAAATTACATTAAAAGAAGAAATGTAGGGGAGAGAGAGATAGTATTAATAGATGATGAGAGAATAGAGTATAGCTCTAGAAAAGAATTAGAGAGAATCTTAAGTGAATTTGTAAGGGATATAAAGAAGATGTTAGATGTGAAGGACTTAGTGATAGAAAACATGAAAGCATTTAGTAATGGAAATATTAGAAAAGCAATTTAGTAATGGAAATATTAGGTTCACAAAAAATGAACTGAATGAGGTAGGGAAGATATTGAAAAGTGGAAAGGCAAGAGGTTTACATGAGTGGACCATAGAGATGGTAATGAATTTAGGGCATAGAGCAAAAGTAAAGTTATTAACATGTTTTAATAAGATGGCACAGAAGAGAGTTTTTCTGGATAGTTGGAATAGTACAAGAGTAAAATTATTATTTAAAGGAAAGGGTAAGGATTATAGAAAGTTAAATAATTATAGACCTATAGCTGTAACATTAGTTTTATATAAAGTTTTCTCATATATGGTGGCTGGAAGAGTAGTAAAATGGACGAAATAGAATAATGTAGTGGAGAAAATGCAAGGAGGTTTTAGGTCAGATAGATGTATAGGATACAGTTTATTTGTAGTTATACAACTTATGGATATGAGTAAGAATTCAGGTAGATCATTATATATGAGTTTTATAGATATAGAGAGGGCATATGATAGAGTAAATAAAAATAGATTATGGATAAGTATAGCAAATTTGAGAATGGATGAAGCTTTAGTAAATATTATTAAGAAATTATATAAAAATAATTACTATATTTATCAATTAGGGGATATAGAATCAGTTAAAGTTAAAAATGGGGTAGGACTAAGGCAAGTATACCCTATGTAATCTATTTTGTTTTTGTTGTATTTTAGTGAAATGGAGAAAACAATAGAAAGACTAGGAAGAGGGATAGAGATACCATTAATAGGTGGCAAGGGAGTATATACTTTGTTGGGTCTCTTTTTTGTAGATGATATCTTTTTGTGGGCAGAAAGAGGAAAAGATATAAAAATTATGCTGAGGGTATGTGCACGGGTGGTAAAGAGATGGGGATTAAATTTAGTGAAGAAAAATTAAATATAATTATGACTAATACTGGGGAAAGAGAAGATGTAGAATTTTTATTGGGGGATATAAAGTTGAGTGTGATGGATAGATATAGGTATTTGGGAATCATCTTATGTAATCAGGAAAATTGCTTGAATGAATCAGAGAAAAAATTGGTAAATGAAGCAAAGAAAAGAAAGTGTTTGGTAATGAAACTAACAGTGTTTTCATATAATAAATATGAAGTAGTTAGAATTGTATGGAAGGGAGTTGCAGTAGCAGAGTTAACATATGGTAATGATGAATTATGTGTTATTAACGGGGTTTTAAATTATTTAGAGAAAGTACAAAGGGAAATAGGAAGATCATGCATTATATTCAGAGGTGTTGACAGCAAAGGAGGCAATTCAAGGAGAAATGGGATGGTCAAGTTTTTACATGAGAGATGCAAAAATTAAAATTAAAATGTTTTGTAGATTGCAGTTTATGGATAGTAAAAGAATAGCCAAAATAGTGTTTAATTGGGTTATGAGAAAAGAGCAGGTAACAAGATGGGTGAGAAAGGTAACACAGTATGCAAAAGATTTAGATAAAGAATTTATAGCAGTATACTTGTGTAAAAGGTGGGATGATTGTGTTAGGAGGATTGTTGAGTGTTATAGTGGTAAGGAATGGTATAAAAGAATAGATGCATTAATAAAGAATAGGAAGTTGGAGAGATGGAGAACTAGTATGGAGGGTAAGAGGAGTTTATATATATATGTATATATATATTGTAACCTTTTCCTCCTCTTATATACCCTACCTATATATCTACAGACAAGGGCACAATATATATATATTTGAAATAATATTTTTAATGGTTTACAAACAATTACAAACAATCTTTAAATCTGCAGAAGTACTTTCGGTTACTTTCTAACCTGCCTCAACTGCCATTAAATTCAAAAACTAAAAGCGGAAGAAAACGTCATCAATTCAAATTCCACGAATCTCATATTTTAATGTTAGAAGCTTGTCGATTTATTAAATGCCTTTTATTCCTATTTATAAAAATTGCCTCTTTAATTTTTCTTTTACTATGGTTTCTCTCTTCGTGAAGAATTTTAATATTTTCAAAATTAAATTTAAATTTATATTTACATGTTTTTTCATGATCGAAGAAAACTGAAGAAGATATTAAATCACCATTATTTTTATTTTTTACACGCTTATATAACAATTCGTGTTCCTTCAATCTTTTCTCAACGCTGCACCTAGATTTACCTATATATGATAGCATACAATCACAAAAAATTTGATATATGACATTATTTTTTTGCTTGAAAGGTATGACATCCTTAGAATTATTAACTAATTTATTAATATTGTTTGGAACGTAGAATGAAACATTAAATACATTCTTATATAAATCCTTAAAAAATTTTACTTGTGGATTTGGAATAAATGGAATAGATATCCATTTTTTATTATTAATCTTCATTTTTTTTAAATTATAATAATTTTTTTTAAATTGACTTAAACTATTGTTTATTTGTTCCATTTTATAACCAACATCAAGCAATTCCTTGGCAAATATCTCAATATTTTTCAATTTATCACTTTGGTAATATAAGCGTGTAAAATTTTGTCTTTACCAAAGTGATAAATTGAAAAATATTGAGATATTTGCCAAGGAATTGCTTGATGTTGGTTATAAAATGGAACAAATAAACAATACGTTAAGTCAATTTAAAAAAAATTATTATAATTTAAAAGAAATGAAGATTAATAATAAAAAATGGATATCTATTCCATTTATTTCAAATCCACAAATAAAATTTTTTAAGGATTTATATAAGAATGTATTTAATGTTTCATTCTACGTTCCAAACAATATTAATAAATTAGTTAATAATTCTAAGGATGTCATACCTGTCAAGCAAAAAAGTAATGTCATATATCAAATTTTTTGTGATTGTATGCTATCATATATAGGTGAATCTAGGTGCAGCATTGAGAAAAGATTGAAGGAACACGAATTGTTATATAAGTGTGTAAAAAATAAAAATAATGGTGATTTAATATCTTCTTCAGTTTTCTTCGATCATGAAAAAACATGTAAATATAAATTTAAATTTAATTTTGAAAATGTTAAAATTCTTCACGAAGAGAGAAACCATAGTAAAAGAAAAATTAAAGAGGAAATTTTTATAAATAGGAATAAAATGCATTTAATAAATCGACAAGCTTCTAACATTAAAATACGAGATTCGTGAAATTTGAATTGATGACATTTGCTTCTGCTTTTAGTTTTTGAATTTAATGGCAGTTGAGGCAGGTTAGAAAGTAACCAAAAGTACTTCTGTGGATTTAAAGATTGTTTGTAAACCGTTAAAAATATTATTTCAATTATAATTACAATATTGTTTTTAATTAACGGATATTTTATTTATTTTTATATATATATATATATATATATATATATATATATATATATATATATATATATATATATAAGTAAACAGAACATTGGGTGTGAGTTAATTTATGATAATAGTAAGGAAAGTAGTTTATTATTTAAGGCTCAAATAGGATCTTTAGCAACAAGAGAATATACATGTAAATGGAAAAATATGGGTGATTTATTGTGCAAATTGTGTAAGGAAGGTATTGAAAACATTAGGCATCTGTTGATTAAATGTAAATGCTTGAAAGCAGAAAGGGTACAAGTAATGAAGATATGGAATAAATATAAACAAAGTGATTATACAGAAAGTGAGGTATTGGTTTTTATGCTGGGTTTTGGAAAAAATAAGGGGGATTTAGATATAAAGGCCATAGAGCTGACAAAGATTATGTTGTAGAAATGGGATGGAGCAGATTATGGGAAAGCTTAGGGTGGGGAATGGAAGGGGAAGGTAAAGTGGTTAACAGGTTTCTTTGGGCATAGTTGCTGAGAGCTTCCTGACTCCATTTAAGGAGAAGTCATAGTACGACATATCACATCGCACCACATCACATATAATTTGATCTTGAAAAGCAGTGTATGAGCTAGTGTAATATAATATTTTTTTTGCCTTTATTATTAAAATTTATTTTTTCCCCAATAACACTCATCAGCATTAGATTAGCAACTGCTTATAAGCAAATGCAATCATTTTAACTTTTTAAAAGAGAGAGGAAAAAATAAAACTAATAACCTAACATTGAGTTTCACAATAACAAAGCAAACCAAACTATGAAACAAAAATACATTCACAAACTTTACTTTCTTAGCTTTATTCTGTTATTTCATCTTTTCTAATTTTTTTGCAATAAACATTATTTTTTGAAAGATTTGTCATGCCTAATTGTAATATTTCATTGTATTCTATCATTAACCCACATCTTTCTACTGAAAGCAATGGAACATTGAGGTTCTTTTAATTACATAATGTAATTAAAAGAAACTCAATGTTCTATTGCTTTCAGTAGGAGGATGCGGTTTCTTTAGAACAGCTTTGAGTTAATCTTTACAATGTAAATGGAGTCTGCATTTTCCAATAAAAATTGTATTGCATTACACCATAAAATACTAGCAACTTTTTAACATTCATATTTTGGTGAGTCTTTACTAAATGTAAAATGCTTTGAATTTTCTGCTTTTTAATTTATGTGATGCGATGCATTCTGGCATCTTCTTTCTCCGAGTCAGGAAACTCTCAACCACTATGCCCAGAGAAACCTGTTAGCCACCTTCCCTTCCACCTTCCCTTTCTATTCCACACCCTAAGTGCTTCATGCTCCATCCCATTTCCACAACATTATCTTTGTCCCCTTTACGGCCTTTGTATCTAAATCTCCCTATTTTTTTTCAAACTCAGCATAAAAACCAAAAAAAAAACACTTTCTGTATAATCACTTTGTTTATATTTATTGTTCCACAACTTCATTATTTGTACTCTTTCTGCTTGAAAGCATTTACATTCAATTAACAGATTCCCAATATTTTCTATGCCTTCCTTACATAACTTGCAAACTAAATCACCCATATTTCTTCATTTACATGTACATTTCCTTGATGCTAACAATTCTGTTTAAGCCTTAAACAGTAAATATTTTCCTTGCTATTATCATAATTTAACTAGCACTCATTATTATGTTCACCTCTCTATATATTTAAACTATTTTTACTCTTCACACTAGTTCTCCACCTTTCCAACTCCCTAATTTTTATTAACGCATCTATTCTTCTAACTATAACACTCAAAAATTCTCCTAACATGATCGATCATCCTATTTTTTGTATAAGTATACTGACATAAAGTCTTTATCAAAATCTTCTGCATACTGTACTATTTTTTTAACCATCTTGTTGCCTTTTTTTACTCATAACCTAATCAAATACTATTTTGCCTATTCTCTTATTATTCATAAATTTCATCACTCATATAAAAACTTGATCATCCCATTTGTCCTTGAATTGCCTCCTTTAGCATCCACACATCTGCATCTAATGCATATCTTCCTACTTCTCTTCATACTTTTTCTAAGTAATTAACATTCCTTTACCAACACATAATGCATCATTACTATAAGTTAACCCTGCTAGAGCCACTCCCTTACATACAATTGTAGTTACATCATATTTATTATATGAAAACATTGTTAATTTATTTATCCGTCCCATCTTTTCTTTGCTTCATTTATCTTTTTTTTTTCCATTCATCCAAACAAATTTCTCTGATTACTTAAGACGATTTCCAAATAGTTATACCTATTCACCACATTTAATTTTATATCCACCAATATAAGTTTTTTCTCTTTTTTTTTCGCAGATTTATCAATCATTACTTTTGATTTTACTTCACTAAATTTAATCCTCATCTCTTAACCTACTCTGGGAACATCTTCAGCATAACTTCCATATCGTCCCTATTTTCTGTGCACAAGAATATATTATCAGCAAATAAAAGACCTGATAATATATCCACCCCTTTTCCTAGTCTTTCTATTGCTCTCTTCATTTCTCTCAAATATAACAAAAACAAATAGGTGATATAGGACACTCTTGCCTTAGTCCCACCCCATTTTTAACTCTGATTCTATATTTCCTAATTGATACGTATAGTAATTATTTTCATACAATCTCTTAATAAAATCCACTAAAGCTCCATTCATTCCCAAATTTACTAAACTTACCCATATTCCATTTCTATTTATTTATATACTGGTCACAGTGCTGACACTCATTAAATTTAAAAAAGTAATAAAGGAAAACACTTGTGCATTTATTAAAGCAGTATTAAAATAAAATATACTCATATTTTTCCTTTAAAAATTTTATTTCTAAAATCCACGCACTGCTATTTATAAAAATGTCCGATTTACATTTATTAATTTATAGGGATTTTTTTTTTTTAATATTTAATATATAAAGATAGTATAGCGTTTTAGTACCGTGATAGAATAATGAACAATGGAATTCGAAGTTTATAGATCTTGATTCAATTATCACTTCAGAGACTTCTTTTTTTCTCATATGTCATAGCATCAGCCGGGAAGCGAACCCGCTAACTCGGGACAACTGCTTGTAAAGCAGCTGTCGCTGACCTCTCGACCACCAATGCTTGACGACACTTCAGAAACTTGATCTTCATTTGAATTTATGTTTGTATTTACACTCTAATACTACATGTGTAAATTATATTTATTTTTATTATTTGGGTATGAAGAATGAGTGTGTCGTATATAATCTTTCTTACAATCAATATTATTGCTAAATTTTGATGATAATACTATTTATTAAGTTTTTTTTAAATACATGAATACATATTTTATTAAAGTTATAATAGAAGAATATAGATTTGGATTATTTTTTTTCCTATTATTTTATAATACGTTACAACTGCTTTATATATGATTATTTTTTTAAATAAAAGGCAAGTAAACAAAACGTACTACATTGTTGAATAGCAAATCTAATACATATATTTAATAGTGTCTGCATTATAAGAATGAAAAATAGCTCAAACTATTACCATCTGGCAATTAGAAAATCTGCTAAGGTCTTTTTCTTTGGTACTTTGCAGTAAAGACTATTGAAAAGAATTTTTCCCTGACGTAAGCTATTTAAATATTATTTTAATCAGAATATTTATTTACCAGTTTGTGTGTATGTATGGATTTATGTATTGATGTATTCTAACCACAAAATCGAAATATTTATACGCGCGTGCCTATAAGTATACACGCATACATATAATGTATTATAAAATAATATAATTAACATTATCTATCTAATGGATAAAATATTATTGATTGCAATGAATTAAAATTAAAAAAAAATTTTAAATTCTATCCTTAAATTTTAATTTACTATTTTTTGTATTTAATTAAACTGTGAAAAACTTTGAAAGCAAAATTTTAAACTGTAGTAAATGGGACAGCTCGTAAAAGCTATGAATGTTTAAATGAATCGGAAGAATATGCAATTCTTTGACAATAACAACTTGAAGCATTTATTATTTAATGATGTTTCTTAGTGACGGTCAGGTATAATACCATGAAAAAAAATCGATTTTTAGTTGTTGTTTTTTTTTAAAAAAAAAAACCTCAGTAGAATTGAATAAATTATATAACTTTTTTCACAATCACTCATAAAAAAAAAAAGTATAGCCGCCAAGCATTGGTGGTCGAGAGGTCAGCACAGCTGCCTTACAAGCTGTTGTCCCGGGTTAGCGGGTTCGCTTCCCGGCTGATGCTATGACACATGAAAAAAAAAAGGTATAGCCATGCCGGAATGCAAAAAAGCAGACCAAAAAAATAAGAAATAAACTCAAATCTGAGATTTTGCGATAACTATATAAATCAATCCACGAAGCACACGTAAATCGATTGTTGATCTTTTAGAATAATGTTCGACATGTTCATTTAATTTAATTTTTTTTTTTTCGATAGACTTCGATATCTTATCTAATAGTAGTTCTTAATCGTATTCCCAGTATAAAAATCAACGTTGCCCCTTTCTAGAGTGTGTTTGAGCTAATTTTTATAATGTAAATATTATTTCAAATTCACCATGAATTACTAAGCGAATAAAGTAAAACAAAATCGTATACTAAACAGTTAACCCAATATAAGACTGGTTGGTTTGAGAGTTAAATGTTCCTGAATCAATTTACAATTGGAAAAAGTAAAATAAATAAAACAACCCACCCTTCCACCCTTCCAAAAAACATATATATAAAGAAAAAAATAAATATGAAATTTTTTTTAGTAGTTAATATATTTTTCTTATTACTTATTTTCTTATATTTAAAAATAACCCTTTCTTATAACAACTAACACATATTGTGAGTAGTTAATAGTTCAATTGCTAAACAGACACATCTTTGAATATCTTTTAAAATATCTTAAATAAGTTTTTCCATTTTATTATAATCTAGAAAACTGTCGCATCTCATTTACTATAACAATTTGGTATTTTCTTAAAATGCTTATTAATCAAAAATTATCTAACTTAGTAGTATATAAGAGATTCGAACTCAGACTTTCACATGATCCTCAACTCTCCATGCTATCTCATATTGCTGGCCCACCTGATCACACACGTGTTGAAAAGACAAATAATTACTAATATACCTATTTCATGCTAAACCAGCAATCATCAGTTGGTCCAGATTACTATCTCCACACACATATACAATCAGTGCTCAGCTTTATATTAAGATAGCCAATTTTTATACTTTAATGGACAAACAACTCTTCAGCCATCCTTTTTTTTTTTCATAATAGTCTTTTTTCATTAAAGTTTCCTAAAATTTTAATAGCCATTAATAACAATTTGGGCTCAATTTCATATTTTATCTTTCTAAACATTTTTTAAAAAATATTTGTTTATAGTTTTTGTCTCATTTAAAAATCCAAATCCTTCATCCCTATGCAGTTGAAATACAGTGTACAGAGTGTTTTTAAATGACTCTGTTTACGAACTCTCCAAAGTATTTTTATTCTTCTATTCATTTCCTTCGGAGCTAATGGTTTAACTATTATCAGGTGCACATACCAATCTCATAGTCACTCAGACTATTGAAAAGAGAAAAAAATCAGACATATTGTAGGCCTTTTTCATTAATCAAAACTTTCACAAAAACTATAGAAAAAGGTCTCCAGGATACACAGACACACAAGCTATAACAGGATATAGTGAATGTATGGTAACTAGGCAAGGATAACAAGCATGTACTTTGGTTGCACTTTTTATATATATACTCAACCTTTGGTATATAAAATTCTAAAATATCTAAAGAGCTTGCTTTTTCTGATTTTCAGTCATTTTAAATTTATGAGTGCCATGCTCAGCAGGATATTTGTCCAGTTCACTCTCAATACTTTTACTCTCATCACTGTAGATCTTATGGCAGACACACCAGGAGAGACCAACTTTGGTTATTATGTATTGAAAAGAGCACTATGATAAAATGGTAATGTAAATCTATAAAAATATCTCATACTCAAATTCACACATGTAAACAACAATAATATAACTTTATTACAAAAATATACATAAACTAAATACAAAACTAAAGTAATTAATATGTAACAATAAACAAAATAATTGACAAACTAGCAGTAATAAAAAATGATAAATAACTGATGTGAGTATTAACATTCTCAGGTTTTGTTTGATCTAAAGAGATTTTTTTTTAATCAAATGCTTTTCTTAATCAGAAATTATATTTTCTCTCAGCAAACAGCAAATTATTTATATGAATTGTTAATAAAATCTGTATATCACTACTCATATCCATACACACTTGTAAGATAATAATTTACAATAATTATAAAACAACACATTTTATTAAACTTGCACTCCAATTACTCATCATCATGATTTTTTTGTTAAACCACTAAACATTACATGATCACCATCTCTTATACTAGCACATAATTGTTATTAAACAAGGCAAAACTCTCCATACAGTAGTGCCACCCTGTGCCAATCAGAGTAATCAATAGATGCCAGAAGGCTTGTGCATAAAATATTTAATGCCTACTCATCGAATATCCCCAGACTAGTATCCAAGGCTACACACTGATGAAGGCCACAAGCCAGAAACTAGTCTGGGGATATTGGATGAGTAGGCACTAGATAGGGATTTCATGCACAAGCCTTCTGGCATCCATTGATTACTCTGGTTGGCACAGGGTGGCACTACTGCATGGAGAGTTTTGCCTTGATTTTCTTGTTACTTATATCATACATTGATTTGTTCAAGTATGTTTACCTATAAACTTGGACAGAAATATTGAATGATTATTTTAAATTGCATAAAAACTTACAATAATTTTTAACTGTGAAAGACTTTAACACAGACTTTTAATCTCCCTTTAGCTATCTGCTCTATTTCATACAATTGATACACATGACCACACACATGTGAAAAAGATAAATAATCACCAATATACATATTTTGTGCTGAACCAGGCTCATCAGTTGATTCAGATTATCATCTTCTTCACATATATGTATATATAATCAGTGCTTGTTTTATATTAAGTTAATAAAATTTCAAACTTTAATGGGAAGGCTTCAATCTACTCTTCCCTCCAATTCTTCAGCCACCCATACTACTGAAAATCTGATAATGGAATGAGAAAACCCCTTGCTGATGCCAATATTATTGTCATGCAATGTTGATCTTAAGTCATTCTGACCCCTCATACATAGGATCTTATCCATTTAAATATAAAGAAGAGGTATGACAAGGATACAGGCTGAATTTGTAATATGTGATTGAATACATGTCTAATTTACATACTTGGAGTTTAGTTGTAAACATAAGGGACTTGAACACAAACATTCAAACTCCTTCAGCTAGCCACTCTATCTTATTCTGCCCATTCCTTTTTTTGTGTATTTAAATGGATAAGGTCTTATACATGAGGAGTCAGAATGACTTTATGTCAACATGGGCATGACAATAATATTGGTACAAACAAGGGATTTGGACATTCCATCATCAGATTTTCATTGATCTAGGTGGGTGAAGAGTTGGACGATGGAGTAGATTGAAGCCTGTCATTAAAGTTTAAAAATTTGCTATCTTGATATAAACTGAGCTCTCATTATATATATGTCTGTGTAGGAGATGATGATCTGGACCAACCAATAAGTGCTAGTTCAGTAAGAAAATATATATATATATATATATATATATATAGGAGTTGAACTCAGATTTTCAAGCATCCTTCAACAATCCACACTATCTCATACAACTGATACACATGACCACACACATGTAGAAAAGATTAATAATCACCAATATATGTATTTCATGCTAAACTAGCACTCATCAGTTGGTCCAGATTATCAGCTCTCACACATATATATAATCAATGCTCAGTTTATATTAAGCTAGCAAATCTTCATACTTTAATGGGCAGGCTTCAATCCATGGCAACCTCCAACTTTTGAGCCATCCATATCATTGAAAATCTGATGATGAAAACTCAAATCCCATGCTGATGCTAATATTATTGCCATGCCCATGTTGACCTGAAGTCACTCTGACCCCTCATGTATAGGACAGTATCCATTAAATACATATAAGAGGGATGGATGGGATACAAGCTTGATATGTAAATATTTGAAAACCAGGCACTCTTCACAAACCTGGGAGCTTAATTGTGAGTATAGAGGATTTGAACTCAGATTTTCAAGCACCCTTCAACAATCCACACTATCTCATACAACTGATACACATGACCACACACATGTAGGAAAAATTAATAATCACCAATATAAGTATTTCATGCTAAACCAGCACTCATCAGTTGGTCCAGATTATCATCTCTCTCACATATATATAATCAATTCTCAGTTTATATTAAGATAGCAAATCTTCATACTTTAATGGGCAGGCTTCAATCCACTGCAACCTCCAACTTTTTAGCCATCCTTATCATTGAAAATCTGATGCTAATATTATTGCCATGCCCATGTTGACCTGAAGTCACTCTGACCCCTCATGTATAGGACAGTATCCATTAAATACATATAAGAGGGATGGATGGGATACAAGCTTGATATGTAAATATTTGAAAACCAGGCACTCTTCACAAACCTGGGAGCTTAATTGTAAGTATAGAGGATTTAGTGGATTGAAGCCTGCCCATTAAAGTATGAAGATTTTCTATCTTAATATAAACTGAGCATCGATTATATATGTGTGAGAGATGATAATCTGGACCAACTGATGAGTGCTAGTTTAGCATGAAATATGTATATTGGTGATTATTAATCTTTTCTACATGTGTGTGGTCATGTGTATCAGTTGTATGAGGTAGTGTGGATTGTTGAAGGGTGCTTGAAAATCTGAGTTCAAATCCTCTATACTTACAATTAAGCTCCCAGGTTTGTGAAGAGTGCCTGGTTTTCAAATATTTACATATCAAGCTTGTATCCTGTCCATCCCTCTTATATGTATTTAATGGATACTGTCCTATACATGAGGGGTCAGAGTGACTTCAGGTCAACATGGGCATGGCAATAATATTAGCATCAGCATGGGATTTGAGTTTTCACCATCAGATTTTCAATGACATAGATGGCTGAAAAGTTGGAGGTTGCAGTGGATTGAAGCCTGCCCATTAAAGTATGAAGATTTGCTATCTTAATATGTGTGAGAGATGATAATCTGGACCAACTGATGAGTGCTGGTTTAGCATGAAATACTTATATTGGTGATAATTAATCTTTTCTACATGTGTGTGGTCATGTGTATCAGTTGTATGAGATAGTGTGGATTGTTGAAGGGTGCTTGAAAATCTGAGTTCAAATCCTCTATACTTACAATTAAGCTCCCAAGTTTGTGAAGAGTGCCTGGTTTTCAAATATATATATATATAAGATTATTTATCTTTTTTACATGTGTGTGGTCACATGTATTGGTTGTATGGGATGGAGGGGATAGCTGAAGGGAACTTAAAAAGTCTTGTTCAAGTTCCACTCCAAGTAAATACATTATATTTTTATTCGACCAAATATTACAATAATTTTTATAAATTTTGTGCATGATGAAGTCATTTTTTCACTATCCTGTAAAGTAATTATCTCTCCATTTATATTTAAATAATCATTTTAAAAAGAAAGATATTGGGGCAATATAATTAATAAATTACTTCTCAATATGTTTTTTTTTAAATAATAAAATATTTTGTTTGTAAGCTTCTATGTAAAATATAAAATAACTAAGATTATATTTATTCGTAACAATATTGTGGACATTATATACCACAGTTATCACATAAGTAAGATATTCATTCCTCTAAGAATATATAATATATGCTATGATTTATTTCTTTGCTTAAATTATATAATTTAAAACTAAGATTTTGATCTTCTAATATAAAAAATTTAATAACAATAAAATAAATATATAATAAAGTAATAACAGATAAATATATATTTTTACTAATTTATAGAAACAAAAAATGTATCTGCCTAAATTTATAATATATATATTTCATTATTATAATATATAATATTAGGCAGATACATTTTTTATTGGAATAATAATATTATTTTACTATCTCATTTTGATATATATGCCTGATTGCTAAAAACTCATCATCATCATCAACCATTATCAATCCACTGCAGGATGAAGTTCTCTCCAAGTTCAAACCATCTTCGATTTTTAGCTTCTCTGCTCCACATCACCCCTGCACACTTTCTTATTTCATCCATCCATCTCATATATGGTTTCTTTCTAAGTCTTTTACAATCTCTTGAAATCCAGTTTAAGATTTCAATTGTCCATCTATTATCATCTCTTCTAGCAATATGTTTAGCCCAACTAGACTTCAGTCTTCTAATTTTTTCAATTCTCTTATCCATATATCACATTTTCGATCTCTTCTTGTTACTCCCAACATGCATCTCTCCATACTTCATTAAACATTAAAACTTATGAAATATAGATATTTATATATACATATTTTCTTTATATTTATATATTGAAAAGTGGAAATAGCTACTTCCTACTGATTTATGTAACCAAAAATCAATGAAAAACTGAAATGGTACCATTCTATCTTTGAACTCTGTTGTTATGTAAGTTTAGTTTTTGATTTGGTGTTTAAATTATACAGTGAATTTTGTCTATTGCTTTAATTCATGTATAGACTAAATGTTTTGCAATTACCATTAATATATTCAAGTATGGAGAACGAATCTTACTTTTAACAATCTTTGAACATTAAGTGAAATATTAGTTTTTAATAATTGTAATAAATAATCATAACTTTAAATATCTGTAATTACAAAATGGGAGTAATTTTTCATATAATTTAAAACCAATAAAAAACCTAAGCTTATATAACAGCAGAGCCCAAAAATAGAATATCAATCTATCTTTTCATTGGATTTTGAAGCTCCATAACTCAGTGGGTGATAGTTACTTCCACTTTGCAATTACAGCTATTTAGAATTTATGATTATTTACTTATTATTATATATATATATTTAAAATCACAAATGGTACATAATAATATCACCAAATACATATGCCCATATATAAATATTTATGCTAAAGGTTATGTATATCACCAATTGTATGTATATATTTAATCAATTGGAATACCTTAAAAAAAAATTTTTTTTAAAAGATTAATAATTATTAATTCAATGTAAAATGCTATTCCTAAAATTATATATTGTAATGGATAATGTAGTTTGGTATAGTTTATATAATACTTGCAAGATGGCCCCACTAGATAAAAAAAATCTAGACTTTTTTTTTATTATCCAAGGATAATGAAATATACCTTAGGAAAAGACGTCAAATTTACTAACAAGACCACACAAATATCTAAACCCACCAATTTTCCAAAGTTATTTTTCTTTTAATAGTCTGATCATGTAAGATATACAGTGTACCTTTATTGTTAAAGTGAGGTTGCCTTGACAACACTGATATTGGGATTGTCTAAGTGTTGACTAGTTTTTAATGATTCCTTTATATAATATACTACACTTATTTTCCCTTTTATTTATTAAATATTAATAAACAAAGAATCGAAAATCGGTATACATTTAATAAATAAAATTAATTTATTATTGAAAAGAAAATAAGATTGATATTGTGACCAGCAATATTTAAAATTGACATCTTAGAAATTGCTAAACCTAAACGTAATTGACAAGCCCTTATAAAGATAAATCGAACACAAATAGTATTGATATAGAATCAGTGAATTAGTACTGAAGTACCCATTGCAATAAATATTTTAAGAAAAAAAACACACATAAAATTCATTATAAACATAAAATAAACTGACGTATCAGAATAGAAATTAAAGTAACAGCAGTAATGTATTAAATATCAATTATAGAACACATATATAAAATATCTAGCGAACATATATGCTAATTCGATAAGATAAACTGTATTTATGAATACATAAATGTTTTACCCATGCCCTTAGCAAAACATTTTATAAAGAGCAAGTTAATAACCCAATAAACTTCATAGGAGCTACACTTGGGATCAATATTATGTCATAAACTAAATATCTCCAACCCATCAATATGCATACAACACCAACCAATTTCCACATATAAAAACAAATAATGCATATTCATTAAATATTATTAGACATTAGTACTTATTATTTGAGATTGGATGTTAAAATGCTTAATATGTTGTATATGCTAAAAGTAAACTAATATTTTATAACATTTATCTTCCATTTCAAATCTACATAAATAACATTATTAAATTTCTTTCATCAATAAAAAAAAATTGTTAAAAAAAAATATACATATCAACAAATTATATACTTAAATATTCATTCAAGAATTGATGATAATTATATTATGAATAAGTAGTAATTGTAGAAAATGTCTGCAATAGGGACAGTTCATTTTAAATATTCACTAAAGGAAAAATGTAAAATTATAAATTGTCTTTATTTCTTCTTATTTATTTACGTGATCCAATTCTCATTTTCTACACCGTGATTTTATTAAGAGATGTTAGTAGAAACAACAAATATTAAAGGCTATTTTGAGACATTTCATTTTCAAGTCCAATGGTAATGTTAATATTGATAGGTATATGTTTCCAGCAACAAATTATGGTCTTGAAAATATTCAAATTTATAATTCCATTAAAGAATTGGACAAGTTGAAATTATTCATTTGATCAATATCTATCCTTTGGGGTAAAATGATAAAATTATTTATACACAGTAAAAATTTTGGCAAATACTTTTTTCCTTTGTAAAAAAAATTGTTAGTTGAGCAAGAAAAAAGACCATGCATAATCTTTGTGTTCCATATTTTCAAGAAAATTACCATTGGCAACACATCAGTTCTTTACAGGTCGATATGCTTGCCCAGAAAATAATTGTCATGCTTCATATTATGGGGAGACCAGCTTCTGTCTACACAAGATTGTTGCAACACAAGTATGCATACAATAAGGCACTTGCAACCCCCTCCCACCCTTCCATCTTCACAAAGCACAAAGCTACAATAGGCCACCCTTGCATCCCAGATAATTCTCTCATGGTGTGCAGGGAGTGACATGAGGTGAGGAAAAAAATCAAAGAGGCCTACTTTATTAACTCGGATGCTAACTCAATAAACAAAAGAGATACATTTTATGCCATCTCTAAAAAATGGCAAACCTGATTAGCATAATTTTGCATCTTTTACATTAAAAAATCAGCACCAGAACTGTCTACGGCTTTGAAAGTGCTAGCTATAGTAAGAAAATAAATTGAATTTCCAAAGCATTAGAATTAAGTGTGGAAATAATATTATCACAAAATATCAGAACATTACATATAACAAAATTAATTTTAATAAAATAGAATGTTTTATATAATTATAAATAAGTTAACTTTTAAATGATAATCTTATAAAATTAACTTTATTTAAACAACAGTTGCATAATGTAGTTTAACAAATAATAATAATAAATTGTTTTTAAATGCATCCATTGATCTCTTTATTTAAATCATAAAATTTTAATTAAACCTTTAAACATCACATGATCACTATCTCCCATGCTTGCTCATAACTGTTGTTAAAATAGGCAAAACTCTCTCCATACAGTAGATCCTAAGATCTAGGTGCAGTGCTCTCAAATCCAAGACTCCTCACTGATGAAGGCCACAAGCCAGAAACTAGTTTGGGGTAATTGCATGAGTAGGCACTAAATAGGGATTTTATGCACAAGCCTTCTGGCATCCATTGATTGCTCTGGTTTGCTTTGAGTGGCACTACTGTATGAAGAGAGTTTAAAATTTTAATTAAATAAAATTATTCTAAATACTTTAATATGGCAATAGAGTATATATATTATCAGGTCTTTTATTTGCTGATGATATCTTTTTGTGCACACAAAGTAGGGAAGATATGGAAGTTATGCTGAAGACATGTGCAAGAGTGGGTAAAGAGATGGGAATTAAATTCAGTGAAGAAAAATCAAAGTAATGATGCTAAATGCTAGGAAAAGAGAAGAGAAAGAATTTATATTGAGGAGTATAAAGTTGAATGTGGTGAATAGGTATAACTATTTGGAAATCATGTTAAATAATAAGAGAAATTACTTGAATGATTGTGGGAGGGGGGAATTGATAAATGAAGCAAAAAAGGGACTTATAAAGAAATTAACAGTGTTTTCATATAGTAAATACAATATAACAAGAATTGTATAGAAGGGAGTGGCAGTATCAGGTTTAACTTATGGTAATGATGTGCTATGTATTAGTAAAGAAGTGTTAGATTACTTATAAAAAGTGCAAAGAGAAGTAGAAAGACATGCATTAGATGCAGATGTATGGACAGCAAAAAGACAATTCAAGGAGAAATGGGATGGTCAAGTTTTTATATGAGAGATGCAAAAAGCAAAATGAAAATGTTTAGTAGATTGCAATTTCTGGGTAGTAAGAAAATAATCAAAATAGTATTTAATTATGAGTATAGGAGAGGCAACAAGATGAATGAGAAAGATAATACAGTATGCAGAAGATTTGGATAAAGACTTTATGTCAGTATAATTGTACAAAAGGTGGGATGATTGTATTAGAAGAATTGTTGAATGTTATAGTGGCAAAGAATGGGATAGAAGAATAGAGACATTAATAAAAAAAATAGAGAATTGGAGAGATGGAAAAGTAGTATGGAGAGTAAAAAAAGTTTAAATATATATAGAAGTAAACAGAATATTGGGTGTGAGTTAATTTATGATAATAGCAAGAAAAGTTGTTTACTGTTTTAGCTCAAACAGGATCATTAGCAACTAGGAAATATACATGTAAATGGAGGAATGTTGGTGATTTATTTAGTCTGCAAATTATATAAGAATGGCATGGAAAATATTAAGCATATGTTAATTGAATGTAAATGCATACAAGTAGTACAAATAATGAGATTGTGGGAGAATAAATATAAACAAAATGGTTATACAGAAAGTGGGTTATTGGTTTTTATGCTTGGTTGGAAAAAAGATAAGGGGGATCTAGATATAAAAGTCATAGAATGGACAAAGATGATGTTGTGCAAATGGGATGGAGCAGGATAGAGAAGAATATGGAAAAACTTAAAGTAGGAAATGGAAAGGGAAAGTAAAGTAAGATGGCTAACAGGTTTTCTGGGCATAGTGGCTGAGAGATGCCTGACTTTGATAAATGAGAGGCCATACTGCATTGCATCACCTTGCTACTGTTTTAGAACTTAAAATTGGTGGAATGTCATAAAAGAATGTGTCTGGCAAAGGTAGTATATTAGAATCTAAACTAGGTGTGGACACTATTGACGAATGTAAACTCAGTAAGATAAAATTACAAGTAATATAAAAATTATAGAGGAGTTTAAAATTAATATTGATAATAATATCATAGAAAAACTAAATATTATGGAAAACTATTAAACTACGTTTAGAAGAGTCATAATTAAAAACAAATAAGCCCAGCTTCTAAAAATAAACTACTTGGCAAATGAACCATGAACATGGGCATTGGAATGAATTTGAAATATTTTTTGTTTGTGAAAACCTCCTGTCCAAAGTTAATACCAATGAATATTTTTATAATAATAAGTTAGTAGTCAATGCAAATAACTTATAACATCATAAAAAGAATCTGCATAATAAATAGTGTAGAGCATCCATTACAATTAGATATCAAGAAGACAAAAGAGGATTGTGGGAAATATCAATGTTGTCATGTATATGGAAATAGTTTGATAAGATGTATATTCTTGAAGACTATTTGATGGTAGTAAGACATTGTTTGTATGGTGCACTCTGGTTAAATTTAGCTCTAAATTTTTCTTTTATATGATAATAAATAAATATAAAGTTTAATTTAAAAAATTTAGGTTGATAGCATAGAGATGCCAGACATTTAATTGCTAATCATAGAAAGATTTGTTTTTTAATTTTTTAAAAAGAATTTATTAAATAATTCATTCCTGTATTGTGAAGAAGTTAGCATAAGCTCTATTTCTAGTTAAATAGTGAAGAGATGACAAGTGACTTTTGGAAAATGAAAATACCCCAGTTTATCTGTTCATAAATCTCAAACTTTTTTAAAAAGATGCTGCTGATTGGCTGAATCGATAACATTTTGCCATGAAAGCTTATTAGTGATGTCAACAAAGTAGATACTGCATGATGCATTAAAAATACGTCCTACTAAAACAGTTGATTAATTCTGTAAAATAAAATAGTATTATTAAAATTTAGTAAAAAGAATTTAATAAAAAATGTTCTTTTTTTAATGAAGGAGATATGACATGTTTGTTTTATTTCATTTTTTTTTTGTAATGAATTTTAATTGATTTTCATTCTTATTAATTAATGTTGTGGTTGGTAGAGAATGTTGGATTCAAATTAGGCAAAAGGGTGTAATGAATAAGCAAATTTATTTTATATACTTAAAAAATTTCATTTAACTTTCTTGGAATTTAATTTAAAAGGATATTTTTTAATTTTTATTATAAGTAGAGTTATGTATGCAGAAAATGTTGATGATTGTCTTTTAATGAATCAAAATAATTAATGTGTTGTCAAGCGATGATGGCCTAGTGGTTGGCATAGCTGCCTTCCAAGCAGCTGATCCGGATTCGCTTCCCGGTCAACGCATTTAACATATGAAAAAAATATATAATTAAAATGTTTATGGACAAACAAAAATAAATTGCTGTCATAATGTAAAAAATTCATTATTATAAAATAAATTCTCAAAATATTTTTTGTAAAACAAAGAGTTGAGAAACAGATCCCATTCTATATAAGCTGCTGAAGACAGTAAGTATTATGGAGTTACAGTTTAACAGTAGTAATGAAAGATAGAAGTACAGAAGCTTATTATAGAATAATGGATCAAATAACCATCGATTGAACTTACCGTGCCTTTGAAGCTCTTAAATTAACCTGGATGTCAGTATGTATAATTAACACATAGATATAATAAGCTGAAAAATCTACCTTAAAATTATCTACAAGCCAAGAAAGAAAATACTGCTTAAAATGCATTTATCAGCTAGATTATTGAGAGTTAGTATCCTTTATAAGTCTAATAAAAATTCCACAAATATCAAGATGTGATATATTCAAAGCCAGCCATCATAAATATTTAAAGAATTTAGATATTCACTTTTAATTTTCAGTTTTTTAGACTATTTATTTATAATATATTGTATTCATTTGTCACATGTATTTATGCAGTTAGAGTATTGCTTTAAAAAGTAATTTGTCTCTGGAAAGTGATTAATCTTCTATATATTAGATATTGGAAATAGTCCAATACATAAATACAACTAAAATATCATCATCATCACAAACCTTTAAGAAAACATTCATCAGATCTATCTATCTATCTATCTATCTATCTATCTATCTATCTATCTATCTATCTATCTATCTATCTATCTATCTATCTATCTACCTACCTACCTACCTACCTACCTACCTATCTATCTACCTACCTACCTATCTATCTATCTATCTATCTATCTATCTACCTACCTATCTATCTATCTATCTATCTATCTATCTATCTATCTATCTATCTATCTATCTATCTATCTATCTATCTAATCATCTACTTATCTATCTATCTATTCATCTATCTGTTTGTTTATTTATCTATATACCTATCTACTTACCTATCTATCTATCTATTTATTTTTCTCTCTATTTATTGATGGTTGATATGTTTGATACAGATTCTAAACTTGTTTTAAATATTCTAAAACTCAAATTCTGTAAAATCAAATATAATCCATAGCATCAACAGATGTTTTCAATTTGACCGATTTTAAAATTTTATATATATATAACACAGTTATTATGAAATAAGTTGTCATTAAACAATTTAAACTGAAATAATATTACAAATAACACAAAAGGTCTCTTGATGTAATGGCTAGCATATCTGCATGAGATACAACTAATATTTAAATCTTGATAGAAGCTTAAAACTTTCTTAGATTGCTAAGTAAACTTAAAATTATTATTTAGCTAACTGACCCATAGTTAATTCAAATAGCCATTCTTTATTCATCAGTGTCAGGCCTGTCACATGACTAAGAAGTGTCTTTGTGCAAGGTAAATTTTAGCACCCCCCCTCCCATTTTATGAAATAAAATTTGTAAATTAAAAGACTTTTTTTTCCAGCACATTTGCAAGAAAAACTTGAAAATATAGCTTTAGTCATTTAATGTGTTTGAGAAATACTTTACTGTTTTATTTATTTATTTCTCTAAAATAAACATGGAGAATAAAACACATGCTAAAATAAAACACATTATTTAGACTTGCCATGTTTTGTTGATTAAAAATGTTTCTATTAAAATCTTTTTAAATAAATCAGTTTACATGTAAAATTAAAATAATAGTAATGAAAACATTGCACTGCTTACCTCTGCTTCTCACGTTAACTCTGATATTATATAAGTAATTATATATTATATAATTACTTACCTGCTTATAAAAAATATTATGTATATTCAGAATATGATTCTTTGAAAGCTTCACTCTTCATAGCAAGGAAAAAATAGAGTTTGACACCTGGCTTATCTCCATTGTTCTCTCTTAATAAATATTTAAATCAACTTTAACCAGCAGATCAGCACTTCATTAAAAGTAGCTGTTTGTTTGAGAAACCATTGAACATATCTCATGCATAAACTTATTTACATTTTCTATTAACAAAATTATAATCCTTCAATAATAATATATTTATACTAACACTACTATTTATTTTTTATCTGGTGTTATCCCATTATCCAAAACCATAATTATATATATATATATTTGGATATTTTAAATTTTCTTACTTACATTGTTTATATTTTATTAGAACAAAACTAGATCAATTTTAAATAACATGGCTGCCATACCTCTTACATATTATTAATAGCTTCTTGTTAAAAAGAAAATTCTTTGTTTTCAAAATCCATTCATTATTTTTATATCAGAATCTCCCTGACACAAAACTTGTTTACATTTTCTATTAACAAAAATATTTTCAATATAGAGATGGGAATAAACCACCAGTTTACAAATATATAGATTATTTATTACAGTAAAAATTTTTTTTTTTTCATATATCAAAATGGTGACCAGAAAACGAACCTGGGCTAGCAGCTTGGAAGACAGCTATGCTAACTGCTAGGTCATCAAGACTTGACAATAGTAAAAATACTTTCACTTGTTTTCATTCAATAATAAAATTTCCTGTGAAATTTGTTAAGAATTAAATAATTTAGCATGCAGTAATATCTTTTTTAAAATGATTTTTTTACTCATTTTGTTTTCCTTAGATTTGGACTGTAGGGTGTATTGGATCAGTTGCAATTTTTTAGCTCAAAAATAATACATCTGAGAAAAAACTGTTTAATAAAACATGTAAAAAGATAATATGCCATCTAAAAAAACCTGATAATATCATTATTAAAAATAGGAAAAGCTATTTAGTAAAATGTGTAAAAAATGCTATATAAAAAAAAAGACAATATTTGTAAAACTTTGGCATAACACATTGCTGGTCCTATACCTCACATTTCAGATGTGGCTACTCTATCACTACTCTAGCCTGCACAACATATTAAAATGCTGTAAAATATTATTGATAAAGAGAGTTTGATCATTTGCAGAATTACTATAATTACCAGATAATATTTTTAAAATAAGTTTTATTGTTAAACAAATTATTAATAATAATAAGTTACTTTTTATATAAAATAGGTTATTTAAATAAAAATAATTAGGAAATCTAAACATTTTCATTTACATATAAATGTTATTAATTATAGTTACAAAAGGATGTTGGCCTGTTCAGTTTTGTACAATGATAAAGTATATATGAAATATATTTCTTGGCGAGCAATTGTCACAATAAGTTTAAGTAAAGAAATATTCCTCTTATATTTAAACAATAAATATAATGATAAAAAATCAAGTCAGATATCACATGACATATGACACCAGAAGCAGAAACTGGTCTGGAGTTGAGGATATTCTCAAAGCTTGTTAAGAGCTTATTTTGCAAGCTCTATATATAAAATAATAAATATTTGCAATCAAACCTATAAATAAAGTGATTTAGAAATCTAAACATTTATATATAAGTTTTATTAATTAACATGATAAAATGGAATCTGCCTGTTTGATTTAATGTAATGATGAGTATATATGTAGTATATTTTGAGCTCATGTCTAGAAATTCAAAGCTTGGGTAATTGTCACAAATAAGTTTAAGTAAGGAAATATTTTTTTATATATTTAAATAAAAAATATTTACACTCAACATATTTCTAATGATGAAATGATTTAAAAAGTAAACATTTTTATTTACATATAAATTTTATTTATTATCTTGGTGCTTCTGTAATGAAGCACTTTTTTGCCCCACAAAAGTTAAACAAAGTATAAAAAAACCTCAATCAACTGGTACTTAATTAGCTTGGTGATTAATTTTTTTCCCCATTGGTCATTAACGTAATACTTAAATGACCTTTGCTATGTGCTAAATTATATCTATTGATTATGCGCAATTACATTTCATTTAAAACAGTTCAAAATCCAACAAATTAATTGTTTGAAAATTGTGAATTATAATATACATATAATTCCACTATAGTTTAAATATATGTGGAAGTTTTAATTTTGTTCCTATTTTTAAGTTTTAGTTTTTTTAGAAAATATTTCAATATAAACTCTCCATTAACTTTAAAAAATGTTTCCATATTTATTAAGTGCATTGAAAAAAATTCTAAACAAATATAAATTAAGAAAAACTATAAAACATGAAGGTTGTCATGTTACTATTTTGATTTCTTTCCTTGATGATAGAAAAATCTAGAGGAAGTATAAATTTTTAAACTAAGTACAAGAAACTTTTATGAAAAAAAAAAAAGGATTTTCGATAAAATATCTCAATAATAAAAATTTCTCATGAAATATACAAACTGTCTACCATTGAGTTATTTAAAAGTTTTTGTTGCTGTTGTTGTTCAGTTAGAGATATGATTTCAAAATTGAGAGTGAAGCCAAAAAAAAATCAGTAGCAAAAGATTTAACAAAATAGAAAACTATTTGAAATCGAGTTAATAATGATTGATTTTCCCAAAATATTTTGTCATTAAATAAAAGCACCTGAATATGTAATTAAAATAGGTAATTAAAAGCAGAAAGGATACAAATAATGAAGTTGTAGGAGAATAAATATAAACAAAGTAATTATACAGAAAGTGAGTTCTTTGATTTTTATGCTGGGTTTGGAAAAAGATAAGGGGGATCTAGATATAAAAGCCATAGAATGGACAAAAATAAAACTGTAGAAATGGGATGGAGTAGAGTAGGAAGAATATGTCAAATATAAAAATACAAAAGAATATATTAAAATGATTGCTTTTATAACAAAACATAATCATTAGACCAGTGATTCTCAAGCATTTTGATCATTATCTATATAAAATAAATAATTGAATGTTTTTTCACTCAGGAGTTTATAAAAACTTGAGCATTTATCTGATCTTTGGTTTGTTATATAGTCACAAATTTAACATTGATACTAGAAAAGGCTGGAAATTTCTCTAAGTGGAAATTTATTCGACTTTCACTTTGATTAAATAGTAATTGCTATAACAAAAGATGAGCTTTGTTTACAAGATCACTTAAATGAGTTTTTAAGTATCTTGTTTATAAATTATCTTAGTAATGTATAGTAATAATAAAAAGTCAGATGTCACATGACTTATATATAGCTTGCACTTACAAATATGTAAAATTAAGAGCATGCTAATGAGCTCTAAACAAGCTTTTTTTTTAAATTTATGATAAATGCTACTACAAGAGAAGGCATTCAAATCATTTTTATCTTGGATTGTCCCCATCCCCAGACTGGTTTCGACCTATGGGTCTCTTCAGTGAGGAGTTGGGACATTAACTTGTTTGTTCTGTGAATGGATTTATATTTTTAGCATTACATATTTAATAAGCTGTAAAATTATTTACATATTCATAAAAGTCATTACAATTGCATGTGTACCCAGTGCATTCTTTGCTTATATTAGCTTGATTACACAATAGGCGTCCAATCCTATTGAGATCCAGTAGCTAATATTAACTCTTTCTCTTACATTGGTATTAATCACTATTGATTTATCTCATATCTTCTACTTGATTCTCAATGGAATGCTTGCAATGAGAACTTTTTGTTTGTTTTAATTATGTGTGGGTGTGTGAGCGAGGAGAAGATATTGCAATTGTAGACAGCTCTTTTAAATAAATTTTTTAAAATATAACTGTATTCTACTTAAAAGATAATGTAGTAATGGCTATTAAGTCATTTGTCAATCGAAAATGCATTTTATTTATTAATAAGATTATTTAAAATTTCAAGTAATTAATAACCGCATTTCTAATTTTAGATGACTACTTTTTCTTAATAGATACAGTCATTATGTTTTGTTTTCAGAAAATCCTACATTTACTAAAAATATAAACAATTTAAGCTTATTATAAAATTTCAAGCTGAGATGTGACTTAGATATTATAAATCAATATTTTCTTAAATAAATAGCATAACTGTGTGTGTGTGTGCATATATATGTAACCAAAAGAAATTTTAATAAAAAGTCTATTTCGGGGGATCAATTGGAAAAGACGCCACTGAAATATTTTCTATATTACTTTGCAATACGTCGCTATAAATAATTAAACACGTACACACAGGCCTGAGGAGTGGGAGATGCAGCCGGTATATTGTTCCACGGCCCATATAGCTCAAAGGGGGCTCACGAAGGGGAAATTTTTAAAAATTTTTACAACAAATTTTTACATATTTCATACTCTATACGTTGGGTCTATCAGTCTTGTTTGACATAACCTTTATTAATCTGAACACTCACTGAACATTTATTTATGTAATTTATTGAATTTTAATTTCATTACTTAGTTATTTAAGTTTTCAAGTTTCATTTCATTTCGTTTAGTTTCTATTCATTTATGAATATATTTTATATTTCATTTTAGTTTGTGAATGGTCATGCAATGTCATCTCAATAACCTGGAGCTCAAAAACTCAAGAAAAACCAGAATCATGATGAGATTAATAAAAAGGCTGACAAATGCTTTTTCAGTTTGGCATTAAATGCAAAACAAGTGAAAATAACCAAAAGGAAATTTTGAATTCAGTGCAATGTGAGATAAGCACAAAACTGAAACAAAGGTCAGAATCTCATGAGGCCAGTTTGGTTTTACAAAAAATGCAAGGTCAAGTAAATTCTCAATTTAAAGATTTAGAGAAACAATTGAATGTTAGTGATGAGAGCACTTCAGTGTCTGCTGGATCTGGGCATGGCAGACATAGTGAAGAGAAGAGTAGGTCAAATATTGGAATTGATATTGAACTTCTTATAACAGAGGTGCCTTCTCAATTGATTATAAAGAACTATGTTATTAAAGGTCATACTGGCTTTCCTAAACCATTTCCCAAGAGATAAATAACCAGGTTTTCCTGAAAGTTAACATTTTGAAGTTTAAACAGTGAAAAACATGACTGAGATTGACTTGTCTGGAATGAAGTTAAACAAGCAGTATTTTGCTTTTCTTGTTGATTATTTTGGAACAAGATTTGTTGCAGCATTAGGTCAGCATCTAAGTCTATGCTTGCATCAACAAAGGATGGTCAGCAGCTAAAAAGTGGAAAAAAATTAAGTATTCACATCGATGAGAGAATCAATAGTCATAGACAGTACTTTCTGGCTTGGCAAGAACTGGAAAGTTGCCTTTCATCTGGAAAAGAAATTGATCGTGTATTAAAGGCATCAATTGAAACAGAATCTTTCAAATGGCACAACATTATGAAACAAATCATTGATGTTGTACTGTTTCTTAGTGAACAGGGGCTTGCTTTGCATGGTACTTTCTATCATGTTGGTGAAAAGAAAATGGAAATTTCAGGAGTCATAGAGTTGTTGTCTCATTGGGGTCCAATTCTAAAAGAACATGTGTTGCAAGTTAAAGAACCATAAGAAGAATAACTTCATCATGTCAGTGACAATTCCCAAAATAAGCTAATTGCTGAATGTTCCTCACTTGTAAAGCAGCACATGTTGGAGGACAGGAAAACTGCAAAGAACATTGCTGTTATTGTTGATTCCATGCCAGATTCATCTCATGTTGGACAAACAATATTTCTTCAGCATTATGTAATACCATATGAAAACCAGTATGAAATTGTAGAAAGATTTTTACAGTTTGTTGACATAAGCCATAAAACAGGATATAGCCAAGCACAGATGATAGTAGAAACATTGAAAAAACCCAATATATCACTATCAGATTGTTGTGCACTGGGCTATGACAATGCAGCCAACCTGGCAGTAAAATATGAAGATGCACAAGCAAGAATACTTGAGCAATGTGAAACAGCTTTATTTTCACCATGTTAACACTCTTAATTTGTTTTGAAATGATGCTGCAGAATGCATTCCTGTAGATGTAACATACTTTGAAAATGTACAAACTGTTTACAAATTCTTTTAGTTCTAATCCACAGCAATGGGAAATCTTACAGAATGTTCTAACTGTTCTCCTCATGATATGTCTAGCACTCAATGGTCAGACCATGTTAAAAGCATAAAACTGTTTGTAGCCCACCTGCCAGGTATCAAATTAGTTTTAGAAAATCTCTTAGAGTTAAATCTAACTGCCAATACAAGAACAGAGATTAATGGAGCTTTGTCTTATGTCACATCCTTCATTTGTGTGATAATGTCTGTTGTATGGTATGCTGTATTAGTTCTAATTGATTTCAGTAACAGGGTTATTCATTCCAGAAATGCAATATTAGCTTGAATATGCAATTTAAATCTCATTTAATGAATAATATGATTGCAGTTCCTTTGTCCATGTCGTTAGTTTCTATAACTTTCACTACATCACTAAAGTGATATGTTTTCAGAAATAAAATATTTTTATTCTTGTTTATATATATATATATATGTGTGTGTGTGTGTGAGAGAGAGAGAGAGAGTGTCCATACGCACCAGTGTTCTTTCTTTATATAATCACATATGTATATTATATCTAGGTTTTATTCAGAATTTATTAAATTAAATTCAGTGAATCCACACAAGTTATTATTGGTTTTTATTTATTAATAATTTTAAACTTTCGGATCGGTGAGTAAATAAATATAGGAATAAAAATACAAATTTATTTAAAATGCAATTGTTTTTCTGTTTTGACTGGTCAACTGAATACTGAATTTTACATATAACTAATTGGATATTTTAGTGTCAGGAAAAAACACACAAAATCAAATTTATTCTAAATCTGATTATTTCTAGAGTGAAATCAAATATTTTTTTAAAAAAACTATGAATGTATTGTTTATCTATATTTTATAAACTTTTAAAAATGTTGTCATTTGTACAAATTAGTAAATTTCCAATATACAAAAGCACACACGCAGACAAATATTTAACATCTGGATATAGTTTGCTTTTGATTTCAATATAAACTTTTATTGCAGGTAAATATTTTAATACGAAACAATATATAATAAATTAAGGCAATACTGCTTCGTACGTAAACAAAATGTATAGCCTTAAACAATTTACTTAGTAAGCGTCCTTACCAAGGCACCCATTGGAGTGGCTGTAGTTTGTTGTTGTTTTTTAAGAAAATGAGTGAACTGAATAGTTGAAAAAGAAAAAAGAAAAAGATCTAACAGAGAATAAAATCAAAGGAAAAAAAGATGAACCTAAACTGAATGAAAATAAATGGAATGATAGAGAAGAACGGAATTAAGACATTAGCCAGCATGGAATATGTATTAAAAAACGCAGTGTTACCCATCTTTCTAACAAATTTTCCCGCCGTGCTTTATTACCTCTAATTACAAATAAAAACTTTTTTCCTGGTAGCAGTAGTCGGATGGATTCAATATCTAATGGTTTCTCTATCAGGTACTAATAGAGAATATAACATAATTTTGTCAATTAAAATAAACTATTTTACTTGTTCTGTCTCTGGTGTCTTCAAACATCACACGACTTTGTGCAAAACTGATAATATAATTATATCATAAAATAATTTAAGTGGGATAAACATTTTTGAGAACATGGGTAATAAAAACTAAATAAATGATATTATAACTCATACATATTTTATTTATAGAAAGAGAGAGACCTCCAAAATAAAAATAAATTTGAAAAGATTTCAATGTTTTGTATGTAATCCATTGGCATGTTTTTAAGATCCTACTGTTTGCTCTGAAAATTTGGGGTTTTCTTAAATTGAGATATTTTCTCAAACATTCCCCCAAAAATTTAGAATTTTAAAATTTCCGATTTCTGAAAGAAAAAAAAAACATTTCCTGAGTGCTATTTCTGACAATTGTACAAAATATATAATTTGTTATATATTGAATATGTTTTAATTTATAATATATGATGAAAATTATATGTGTTGGTTACATGTAATGTTGAAATACAAGTATAATATGTATACTTGAGCTAAATGTAATTAAAAGGGATTTGAACCCAGACTTTTAAGCTCCTTATAGTCATCCACACTATCCAATATAACCAATACACATGCCCACATACATGTGTAAAAGAAAATGATCTCCAATATATGTATTTGTGGCTGAATCAGCACTCATTAGTTGGTCATGATCATCATCTTCCACACACACATATAATCAGTGCTCAGTTTATATTAAGATAGTAAATCTACATACTTTAATTGACAGGCTTCAATCCTCTCTACTCTCCAACTTATCTACAAATATTAAAAGTAGTTCTACATTAATAAACAGCAATTAAAGTTATGTGTATTAATTGTTATCTGTAAAGAATGTCAGAATCTTAAAATAAATCTAAATTGTATATTTAAGGGTTGTGATAAAGAAAAGGTAAACTTATGGATAATTAAAAGATTTGTACAGTAATTTACAAATGTTCCTAATTAAAGAATTAAAATTGTTATTTTAGGGTGCCTATAACAAAACAAATGCAGATATAAAATTTCTTTGCCATGTAACAAATTATATAGTCTTTGTAATGATGTTGCATCTAGAGATTTTGAGTATAAAAAGGTCTGGAGAATAGACTATTGAGGGAATTCATGGAGCATGACCTCAGAGAGATCTATTTCTATAGATCAAAAAGTAAATTTAAAGTTTGAATATAGGTCATACAGACCTTTTATAATTTTTGTAAACTCCTGATCCTAAGATCTAGGTGCAGTGCTTTCAGATCCAAGGCTTCTCATTGATGAAAGCCACAAACCAGAAACTAGTCTGGAGTTATTGGATGAGTAAGCACTAGAGATTTTCTGCACAACCTTCTTGCATCCATTGATTACTTTGTCTTGCATTGAGTGGTGCTACTGTATGGAGAGTTTAGCCTCTGTGACTTTTAACTGTTATAGAATAAATGATATCATTAATTGTTCTCAGTTATTCAGCTACACATTATATTTTCTCTTAATTTATATGCACCTGGTATTCTGTTCACTTGAGATTAAATCTCCTTGAAAGTCTGACCATTAATAACAGACTACTCCTGGATATTGCACTGATAAATTCAAAACTTTCTAAAAAATATTATAATGATGTGGAAAAATAATCTACTTAAACAAAACTTAGAAAAGGCATTGTTCAATGAGGTTAAGGGTTTTTTTTTGTTTGCATGACAAATTACATACCAATTGCGATCTTTGAAATTATCACTGAAATTTCAATTAAAAATCTACTTCACTAGAAGAGTGTGAAAAAAGAAAGCAATTCTAAAAAATTATTATGAACAGAGAGAAATATAGGTGGTGTTAAAGTCTGATCTAGTGTATTATAGAGTCAATTACAAAATCCATTCAAATTTTCATTATAGTAAGTGAAACAAATTTACTGGTGGCAACATGTACACAGTAAATCTTCTCATATTCATTGACTCACCACCCACTGTTTCAATAACCCACAGTTTGAAAAAGTATGAAATACAAAATTAAAAAGCTTAATTTAAATTCATAAATTTCATGATATTCACATGTATCTGCCTGTATAAATAATCACAACTTACATCTCTTACAACTATTTCATTACCTTGCATAAGGTTTGAGAAAGAGCATGAATAGTTTAAGATTTACAAAGCTGATGATCAACTTCTTGCCCCCAATATTTTTAATATTAGTTTATTACCAGATAAAGTATATTTATTATTTCATTCAATTTTAATCTTTTAAACAAACAGCTTTAAAATAACCCATATTGGAGTAATTAACTACATTTAAAAAAGAACCAGCAATATAGATATTATATGAGTATCAGACTGCATCCGAGCTATGTAAAGCCAGTAGTTTTTTTTTAATTGGTCAGGTTCACAATCTTTTTTTTAGATTTTAATGCAAATTAAACAAACTATTTTAATTTTGTTTTTATATGCCAAAGCATTGACCAGAAGCGAAACTGGGCTAGCTGCTTGGAAAGCAGCTATGCTAACCACTAAGCCACCAATACTTGCCAAAGATTTTAATATTATATATTAAATGTAAGAAATATAGCTGCGTTTTTAACTTCAATTATATGCTAATGAAAACTAAATGTAAATATGGTACTAAAGTATCTTTTCCCCCCTCACTATTGTAACGATATATAAATATGCCATTACATTAATTTGAAATAAAAACTTTTAAGTTCACAAATAAAAATAAATGTATTAAAAAAACTAAACGCTAAAATTAAAATGTTTGTTAAATGTATATATATTCACACAGATGCAAAACTTTAAAAATATTTTTTTAAAAAATAAATAAATAAGTATTTGAACGTACCTTTTTATAAAAAAGTACAAGATTTAAAGATAAAATATTTTTGTAGATGGAAATGATTGTTTATTAATTGAAAAGCAAGCTAGCCTTGGGGCTCTTGTGTAATTAAAAAGTCAGATGAAAATTAGATAAGAAAATAAAGAGAATTTAGCTTGATCAATGGAAGCACCAAGCCTCTCGGACCTTAACGAAAATTTGGATTAGTGACATCTTTGTTCGTTCAATCTGGAGATTTACTATAAAAAGAAAAATATTGAGTTCCATTGGTTTTCCAGCTTGTTTTGGTGAGACGAACGATAATATGCACTTGTCGTTCTTTCTCACTTATTTTAAAAATGAAAAGACTATGATACCAGAAGGAACCAGCTAATGCTACCTCCAGAATATCAGACTGGTCTTCCATGAAAGTCTTCATGAGAATTGCCAACAGGAACCTGGACTCTTCTACCATAAGCAATTGAACGGAACGATTTTAAAATCTGAAATAATTAAGAACTTTAAAGATTTGATCAGTTAATCTAAATTTTTAAAAAAAGAACTTTTCTCTGACGTATGTTTCAAATTAATTATAAATGTTTAATTTTTTTCATATTTGTTTGCTAAAAAAAAATCATTTCCATTTTATTATTGTTATTTGTATTAATATTTATTGTTTAAATTTTAAATGATGAAATTTAAGTTGGTTATGGATGTTGCATAAATTTGTTAGCGGTTAATTATGTTGTGGTTTTCATATTTGATTAGAATATATAGGTCATCGATGTCACTGCAGCATCTTATGATGAATGCTATTGGGTTTCTTGTATTCCCCCTGCAATTGATGTTATCGATGTCTTTGTATTTTGATCAGTTATGTTTATTTTGGAATGTTTTTAACCATGGAATCTATGCAGCCAATCTATACTCAACATTATAAAACAAATTTTATAAAATTCATCTGTGTGAACGTATCTAAATGTTAAATTTAAGTCGGGCATGAATGGCTATATAGTTTTGTAAAGTTATATTAAGGGAGGGTAATCTTAGGTTATTCATTTCATAGTTGAATTAGGTCAATGGATTGGATATATTTGTGTGATTAGTAGATGTAGTATGAGTTTTGCTACATGCAGAATCACTGTATACACCACACAAACCCTTTTGCCTATGGATGGGATTGTAAGTCGGCAAAAAGGACCACTGTCCCTTCCTATGGAGTCTTTATTTTATTGTTCTTCTTGCCATACAGGTGTAACATTCCTGTATTGGTCAAAAGTCAATATCTTCTCTAACTATACTGTTCAGATGTCCATTCCTGACAGTATAGTATATATGTGCTGTTGTATTTTCATGCTACATTGAATACATAAATGTATCAGATGGATTGATGCCAGTTTGATGGCAAACTTTTGGCCTAAGGTTAAATAAGAGAAAGAATATTTTCTTTTCAAATGCAGATCTATGTAGTCTATTTATACTCAACCCACTAAATAAATATTAAACTCATTATTGCAATCTATTTAAAATTAAAAGTTAATATAAAATGTTAAATGTATTCCTCAAAATTTATTTATACGTGTGTTAATAAATGTTTGTTTGTTAATTACTGGCAGTGGCTTTTATTTTATATATATATACAAACTAAACAAGTTATTTCTTATCTCTGCTACTCCCTGAGCTAGTGACAATGGGTTAACGGTCTAAATATTTAAATAAAGTGGAATCTTAACAGCACGAATCTGCCTACTTTATAAATTTTTCTAGGTAAAAATGCCTAGATAGTGCCCCTGTAGTGCAGATTGTGGATAGATTCGATCTTCACTTTCTTGTGGATCGTTATACTATACATCAAATTTCAAACATGAACTTATGTATTGTAATCACATTTTTTTTTGCAATTTAAATACTATACCTTTGTAGTTCAAAGCTCTTATACTGATTTTTTTTCCAAGTGTTTTTCTTTAATTTTTCACATAAATGCATTAATACACTAATCAAAATCAAATGTAAAATGTCATTATAGCATCTATCCCCCCCCCTCACTAAATATCACATATCAAACATAAATTTATATACTATAATCACATTTTTTCATGATTTTAATAATAAGCCCTTTGTAATTAAAAGCATATGTTTTTTTTCTGAATGCTGGAAACTGACATTACAGTTGAATTAATTGCTTTATTTTTTTTTTTTTAACATTTAATGTAAATTAAATAAAATATTATATTATAAAATAAATTTCCAAATTCTAAAAAGGTTAATAAAATTTACATTTTAAATATATCTGATATATTTGATAGCTTTATAGCTTCAAATATATATTTATTGGACTGCTCACTGAATAAATTTTTTTGTTTTGATATTCGATCAAGTGTAAGTTTTTTAAAGTTTTATTAATAGTTATACTGTTTATTAATGTCGCCCAGCCTTATAAAGGCCCATGTTTTTTTTAATTGCTTATTCTAATAATTTTTTTTAAAGATTTAATGAGATATTTATTTATATAGCGCAATGTATATAAATTGTAATAAACTAAAGATCAGCATTTCAAACTAGTGTACATGTGCTTTTTTATGAATGTTAATAATAAATGAATACTTTCATTTCCAACACAAGATAAAGTCTTCACGCTTTCATTTCCAGTACTTAAGATTTGCCCATACTTAAGCATTTGGGTTGAAAGAATAGGTGGATTCATTCTATTCTTTCGCAAAGACTTTATCTTGTGTTGGAAATGAAAGTATTCATTTATTATTAACATTCATAAAAAAGCACATGTACTTTAGCTTGAAATGCTGATCTTTAGTTTATTAAAGATTTAATGTGAATTAAACAAAAAATTTTAATATTATATAAATTTCTGAATTTTAGTAAAGCTAAATTAAAATTTACATTTTTAAATGTATCTGTTATATTTGATCGCTTTATAGCTTTCAATATATATTTACTGGAGTGCCCTCTAAATTTAGTGTTACCATTAATTAATCGATAAGTCATTCATCTGAACTATATTAGGGGATTGACAGACCATAAAAGCATGGAATGCCTTAATGATGAAATAAAAATCAGCATTTGAAATACAAAATACCAGTCATTTTGCTAATTTTTTTTATTAAATATATTATTTGTAATATATTTTTTTAATTGGTTGCTTTAACAATTTTTTTAAGATACAATATAAATGTTTTTTTTATTAAACATTGGTAATTTATTAGAATTCATTATTAAACATTGCTAAGTATGTCATTCATCTGAACTATATTAGAGGATTGACAGATTATGAAAGCATGGAGCACATTAAAGTTGAATTACAATTCCATGTTATTGGATATTTCTGCAGCTGGATGCTAATGTTTACAATGAAATATATACTATATTTTTATGATTAAGAGCACTTATATTGATTTTTTTCCCAGTGCTTTTTTAATGGCAGAATTACTTCCTTTGCATAAACATAGTGATTGTGACATCATTGGACATTCATTCTTCAGTCAGACAACAGAGAAAATATGGATTTTATATATAAGATAAATATGCATATGTAAATAAAAATTCTTTGTATTCCACAAATAGTTAAGCAACATTATTTATTTACTATTAACCCTGTTACAGTGTACTTAGTAAGTAAGTATTCAAATAAGCTAAAACTAATGTGAGATTATTTCTTTGTGATTAACTTCTAAGGCTTGAATTTTGTATTGAGAAGTTGGCTTCCCATGTATTTTCATGGTACATTTATTTATCACTGTTGATTTATTGTAAGGTAGAGGATTGCATTGCCCTCTTCAATGTATTGTGTATTCATTACGTGACAATAATTAATACTTTTCAACAAAGATCTCATCAATTTATGTTTTCTATATTGAAAGAAATTTGCATTATAAGTATCTATTTGAAAATAGAAACTGGCATTGCAGATCATTCCAAATCACATTATATATCACCATCAGTATTACACCAGGTCATTTCTATCCATATTATATATCATTATAAGGAAATTGAAATACTAACATATCTGATCATTTTTTGTGCATTAATGGAGAACTAGCATTTGTATTATGATATTACACTTCCCCATTATATAGATTAAAAAATAAAGACATGGTTGTGTGAATTTTGAGTTGGTATACCAAGCAAATCAACATTCCCATTGGGTGAAGGTACTATTAAATATATTTCCAAAAAAACTTTATTGTTAAAATATAGTGAAATAAAAATTTTCCCATCATCAGAAATTCACCAAGATCTAAATATCCTATATTTAAAAATCCAAATATATCTTAGATTTTATAGCCAATCAATACATTTGATATAATTGTTATGCATAAAAAAGACCAGACTATCAAAGGGCGATAAAATCTTTTAGCACATGAATATTTCATTTTGATCAATTGAATGTTTTATTTAGTGTTCTTATTACTTTTTTCTATGAGCAGCAATTATTATCTACAATCATATTAAACTCAGCAATTGGTTAATATATTTGTAAAGTTGAATATGCCAGAAAAATTCACATTATTGAATTATGGGTTTTAGTGATTTGAATAATTTTATTCAAAGACCAAATTAGAAGTTTAGTTATGTATACAATTTAGAAATCATTAAAATACTGTGGTTTAATTAATTTTGATGATTGAGTCAAACACAATTCAAAATCTTTATAAATCCGTTCTGGCATCCATTGATTACTCTGGTTGGCACAGGGTGGCACTACTGTATGGAGAGTTTTGCCTTGTTTAATAACAGTTATGTGCTAGTATAAGAGATGATGATCATGTGATGTTTAGTGATAGTAATTGTTAAATGAAATTCTAGATGTTAGGGATATTTTTTAAAGGATATTATGTGTGAGCTATATTGTCATAATTTTAATTTTTATTTTTTAAAAGGATATTATGTGTGAGCTATTTTGTCACAATTTAATTTTTTAAAAATATACAGGTAACAAAGGACAATATAGTAGTTTTTCCACGGACAGTTGCATTTTTTTACAGTTAGTAAGAGCTGAGATAAAGATGCCTGATAAATACAGACCTTTCTTTTTAGTACTGTATCCATGATGATGTTTTTGTTACTCATTTGAGTTATTATTATTTTATATCTTTCACTATAATCACTATCAATTACCACTGGCATTACATTGTAAATGATAGTTTTTTTAAAGATGGTAGAGTAATAGCTAAACTGTTAGAAATTGGAAATTTATGTGAAGGCAAGTTGAGATAAAAAAAACTTCTATCACAAATGATATTGAATAATTTACTGTTTGTTATAATAAAATAATAGAAGAATGATTTGATATTCCTATAAATATTTTTAAAATGTTAAGAGATTATCAAATTCAAATATAAATGCATATCTTAGTTAGATTGTAAGACTGAGTGATGAAGGTATAATTTTGAATGCTACAATGAATGTAAAATATAAAAATAAATAAAATATAAAATATATCAAGCAATATAATTTATTAATATAGTTTAAAATTTGCTGTAAGAAATATGAACTTATTAAAAATTTAAAAAAGCTATAAATTTATATTTTAAATAATTGTTTATAAGTAATTAATTCAAGAAGGAAGGCTATAACTATATTTTTCTTTATTCAAATTTCTTAAAATACTAGAACATATCAAAAGATTAAGATAATGTTTTGCTGAAATGCAAAAGAAGTTTTTTAATAATTTAAAATATTACATTTTATGCTAAGTTTAGATAGGTATGTTTTAATTTATATTTATACTTACAAGTATTATATATATTTTAAAATACTATGAAACAGCATTAAGTTTGCTAAATCATAATATTTATCATTATTGTCTTATCATCACAGAGACAATAAAATGTTGTTGTCCTATTAATAAAAATATTATATCATTGTTATAATACTGTAGAATTTTATTTTCATTTTAGATAATTGGAATGAAGGATATAAAGAGCTGAATCTGAAGACATGTAGGTGTCTGAAGATTTAGATCTTTTTCTTAATATTTAAGAATTAGATAAATGCTTGGCTTGAGTTAATATTCTGAATCTAATGTCCTAGCTCCTCACTGATGAGAGCCATAGCTCAAAACCGGTCTGGGGACTATCATAGAGAAAGGCTCCAGATACTTTCTCTTGTAGCATTTATCATTAAAAAATAAATAAATAAGCTTGTTTAGAGCTATTAGCAGGCTCTTTATATATTACATATTGGTAATACAAGCTATATAGGTCATGTGACAGGTGACTGATTTTTTACTTATTATATTTTGTATAAATATTTTAATTTTTTTACAAATATTTTTTATGATATTGTAGTTTTGTAAATATTTTTTCAAATTTTATAATTTTATTGTATACTGTTATTAAGCTATAATAAAATTGTTAATGTTTTAAAATTACTTTGTTTTTGGGAGTTTAATTTGTCTGAGTGTTTTTCTTTGATTCTTCATACCTACATACATGATTTATAAAAATTAATGATTTGAAATATTACTTGTTTGCACATGATTTATAAAAATTACTTAGAATATTATTATTATTATTATTATTATTATTATTATTATTATTATTATTATTATTATTATTATTATTATTATTATTATTATTATTATTATTATTATTATTATTATTATTATTATTATTATTATTATTATTATTATTATTATTATTATTATTATTATTATTATTATTATTATTATTATTATTATTATTATTATTATTATTATTACTACTACTACTACACATGATTGATTAATAAAAGTATATTATCATAATTATAGAAGACATAATTATTGGTGATTATTTTAAAATACCAATTTGAAATATTTATTATTGCAAATATATCAAAAATATAATATTTTCTGAAATGCCACATAAAATAAATAAAAGATTATACAATGTTTTCTCAGAATCTTATGATTTTATTTGTGTTTATTGCAGAACATTAATATTTAAATAGATGTGTAATGTTAAGAGTCGTTAAAGTATCCTAGTTGCTTATTGTTCTTACGTTTGTGAAGGTTGTTAGATATTATGTAAAATCCCTCATTATATTTAACTACAGGGTATTAATTTATTATTATTATTGTTAGAAATGAACCTGAGATTTTAAAATAATTATAGAGTTTATATAAAATGATAATTAATAAGAATTATCAGTTGATATTAGATTTTAAATACTATTTTATAAAGGAATAGTAAATAATTTAGTGTTTTTCTTTTTATAGTAAATTTGATAAACTGTATATTAGGATTATTCTATGTGTGTTTTAAAGGCATGAGAGTATTATGAGGTAGATTTTTTATATCAAATAAGTAGGGATAATATTCTCATGCCATTAGGAATGTATTATTGGAGGTATATCCTCAATGTTAAGACATTGTACCTTGCTGAATGTCTTACATAAAAAGTTTTTCATATATAGTTATGTCAGTTGAACAATATTTTAATTATAATTTAAGAGCTCATTGTAACTTAAACTATTAACAAAATAAATAAACTGAGTGTTTAACTGGAACTCTGATTATTTATTGTGAATATAAGTATTATTATATTTTAACTTAGTTTTATTATATTTAGTTATTATAAAATATTGATTTTATTAGCTATTATACATTTGTAATGTATTTTGGAAAAATAACCTTTCAAAACGTTGTGCATATACTAACCTGTTTGCTGTGATATTACTAGCAGTTAATGCATATATTAACCTGTTTGCTGTGATATTACTAACAGTTGGTGCATATACTAACCTGTTTGCTGTGATATTATTAACAGTTGAATGTATTTGGAATATTTAAATAAAATTAAATTGTTCTAAAGACATTCAACACACATATTAGGTGATGGAAATAGTCCAATATAAAAATACAACTAGAACACCATCATCACAAACTTTCAGGAAAACATTGGTTACATAACTTGGTTATAGTTTAGTATAGTTAGCTGGAGTCTTTAGTTCAGATTTATTTTAATTGAAGGGTACTATATATATATATGCGTGTGTGTGAACTATGCATGTGTGTGTGTGAACTCAATAAAATTTACCCTTTGATTCTTATATATGTATTACTGTGGAACTTTGTTTTCAATTTTAGCGTATAGAGATAAAACTTCAACACAATATAAGTCTCATTTATTTTATAGAAATTTGTTTAAAAAGTATTAAATTTATTACACATATTTTGAACCACCCCACATACTATTATATATATAGAAATGAGGTGATAACATTCATTAAACAGAGAATCACTTTAACTTTTGGGGTTACTAAGTCACTATCAATTACTACTAATTAACAATTCCTGAGGCAAAGCAAATTTTTCTCATAATAATCCCTATATATATATATATATATATATATATATATATATATATATATATATATATATATATATATATATATATATATATATATATATATATATATATATATATATATATTTATTTATTTATTATCAAAAATGAATGGGTTCAGGAAATAAAGCCTATAAAATAATAAATAAATTTATTCAGGCATCACACTCACATTTAAGGCACTAAATGTAATGGTATTTCCTTCAGGTAAAAAGTCTTTTATAGGCTCTATTTGGATTATCAAATGTGATGGCATTAAAATCAATGAAACATGTGTAATGTTTTTCTAATACTCTGACTAATAAATACATGAATATATATATTAAAAAAAAAACCCTCAATGTTTATATTAATGTGGAGTGTAATAATCTAATTACTAATGATTACAGAAAAAACAGTTTAATTAATAAAAATGAAAATTTATTAATATAAACAGTAATGACAATAAAAACATATATGTATATATAAAATTTAAAAGCTGAATAGTTTATACCTGAGTAGGTTACCATTTATTTATTATACTTATAACTTTATCGTTATCTTTCTTATTGCATTGCCAAATCCATATAATATTATTATCATTTTATGTTCTTTATTAATTCTACAATGTTTCACATAATTACAATTCACTATTGATGGTTTCAATGGCCACAGCAATCTTCTTCAGAACTTCTACTTATATTTTCAAATTCTACTTATATTTTCAAATCTTAACTGCTAACTATTCAAACTTTACTGTTTGAATAGTTAGCAATTAAGATTTGAAAATATAAGTAGAAGTTCTGAAGAAAGTTGCTGGAGAAATCAAAACCGTCATTAATGGATTATAATTATATGAAGCATTGTAAAAGTAAAAAAAGAATGTAAATAATATCTATTATACTTATATTATTATTTTATAAATGTATCTATTATATATTGTGAACAACATACTAAGAAACCAAAAAAAAAAAAAGATTGTGTGTTAGCACAAATAGCTAAATAAATACATAAAGATATATTTTGCAAAATTTAATCAGTTTGTTTAATTTGCTTGCTATTTTTCATATCATAATAAGCATAAACATATTAATTTACATTCATAAAAATATTATATTATAAATGGTTATTAAATATACATTTCCATTAATATCACCTATAAATATTTGTACATGAGGACCTATTTTCTTTTTAAATATAAATGAAGAAAACAAATAAACATATTTTTATTTAAGTAAACTAAAATTATCATTAAGGAATACATTTTTTTTATTATTTACTTTTGGTAATGATTTATTTTATTGTAGGCTAAAAAAACACATGCATTCTCAGAATATAAATAATTAAAAAAAATTATCTGGTAAACTTTTCTTTTCTGTTCACAAAGAATGCCCATCAAATTGTAACTCCATGAAAAATAATATTTATTATGTAAAACAAAAATTTTATGATTCACTTATATATTTCATATAAATATATACACACAAAATAATTTATAGTTCAAAATCTTTTAAATATTCTGCTAAAAATCCCACATTTTCTATTGTGTAGATAGATATTACAGTTAATCCAGATTTATTCCAATTTATTAGCTGCCCTAATAAAAGTACCAAACTCTCCAATACAGTAGTGCCACCAAGTGCAAGCCTTCATAATTAATGGATGCAGAAAGGTTTTTGCATAAAATCCCTATCTAGTGCCTACTCGTCCAACATCCTCAGACTAGTTGCTAGTTTGTGGCTTTCATTAGCGATCATGTAATGTTTTGATGGTTTTATTAGCTTCCCATAAAATTATCCATTTGGATATGTTTTTATTTTTAAAGAAGTATTCCATATTTAAAACTTTATGGTGTATAATACTGTTTTATTTATATAACAGCAATAGCAATTTTTTAAAAATATACTGATGAAGAATATCACAACACCTAACTCTGATATTTATCATAATGAGGTGATTTTTATCTATTATTATTATATTTAGATTCTCAAAAGAGTTGAAGACTTTTAAACAAATGTTTGTAATACTTTTATCCCGTGTTATTTATTTTAAACTTTAAATAAGATTATTGATATATACACACACAGTTCTGGATAGTTTAGCTATTGAGACAAAAATCGGAGTTAATATATATATGATTAGGGACTTAACTAGTTTCTCCCTATGATATCATACTTATGTCATTATTCTAAATATGGTTTCTATGATATTTCATTTTGTAAACTCTATTTTAACTCATTTCCAAGGTCTTTTCTATTAAGAATCAAATTTATGCATATATTCACTCAATAAAAGTTTTTTCTAACAATCCAGCATTCATAATATTAAAATATATTTTTTTAAACTTTATAAAAATAGATATTACAATATGTTTTAAAAATAAAATATATATATAATTTTACAAATTAAAACATAAAATATATTTTAAAACCACACAAAAGACATTCCTTTCTGCTCATCTATTTTATATACTATAATCAATATTTTAAATAACTCTTTTAAATAATTTAAATATTTTAAAACATTTTTTTTAAAAATATGTATAAGTTAATACTATTTATCATGCTAACATATAAATACACATACATGCATACACTTATTTAATATCGGTTGTTTATGTTTAAATTTTATTTTTGAAATGTATGCAGTAAATAAAATTTCATCAAATAAATATATGTACTTTATTTTATTATTGCTGTTATGTAAAACTATTTATATACTCGTACTTTTATTAATATATGCCTAGTATAATACACATGCTTCATTAATTTTATTATACCATCCTAAGAATAATAAAAAGAAATGTTAATCTTAAAATTTTGAGGCAAGAGAAAATAAAATAATATTTTGATATATCCCTTATTGAAAAAAAATATGTACGACCATTTTATATTATGTGTTTTTTTTAAAACCATTTTATAACAAGATAAACTATTTTTAATTACTTTTAAAATAATTTAGATAATCTTAAAATTAAAAAAATTAACGAACAAAGTTTTGATGTAGTCATCAAGTTTAAATTCAAATCAGAATGCTACAATATATATATTCAACGTTTTTTTTTTTCCATATGTCAAAGCATCGGCTGGGAAGCGAACCCGCGACAACTGTTTTCAAGCAACGGCTTGCTTGCAAGGCAGCTGCGCTGACCTCTCGGCTATCAATGCATTATTCATCTCAATTCCATCATATTGTAATCATCATCGAATGTAAAAGCTCTTTGCTTTTCAGATGAGCTTAAACATAAATCTATAAAATAACTCAACGTTATATATGCATATTAGATAACTTCAATTACATATTTTTGAAATATACAAATACATCTGTATGCATATATATCATTCCAAAAATACATATTTTAAATTGGAAATAATGTATAAATTAATTATTCAAATAATATTTAAACAAATCAGTTAATCAAATCATCAGTAAAAAAAACACTAACCACTCTTGATATCTCATTAAAATTATGACCAATCAACTTCTCCAGGACTAATTGTTTCAGAGCATACATCCCTGCTCATTGGCTAAGTATGAGTTTCGAGCTTACACCCAATATAATGCACAAAGCTTTTTACATATTAATATTAAACACAAAGCTCATCAGATTTTAAAGTGTAAAATAATTATTAACAGATCCCAAATCTTTCTCGTGATTTGGTTGGTTTATTTAAACTTTGTAAGAGTAGTTAGCTTTATGAACTATATGCATGTTTGTTATAATATAGTTCCTCATTAATATTGTCTGATTAAAGTATTATAATTTGTATTTGATATCAACTTTATTCTAATATTTAAATGTTAAATATTCTCAGCTCACATCTGGTTATTTCATGTTTCAAAATCTGATTGGTCTTAAATTTTGTACTTAGATGTAAATGAATTTATTTATTACATTGGAATATTAGTTGTGATCTCACAATCAATTGATAAGCAGCATTGTTGCAATAAAGCAATTGTCCTGAAAAAGCTAATTGGCCGACATTTATGGCATTTATTATTAGCAACTTCATTGGCTACTTTGTTTACATTTTGTTTAATCAGTTAATTCTACATACCATGTGCTTATTTATCATTTGCAGTCATTCATGATATAAACATTAATGTTGAATTTCATTTGAGATTTGGGTGTCTTATTTTTTCTTTTTTTTTTTTTTTGAGGAATAGAAGTTGCAACTTGATATATATGTTGTTATAAATAAAATATTAAGACAAAAAACATCTAATCTTTATTTAACAACATCCTTTTTTAACATATCCATATATATATAATCAGTTACTCAGTAGATAATGATGCTAAACTACCAAAATATTACATGATCACTTTTTCTTATGCTTATAAAGCTGTTAAAACAATAGCTATTTTTTCCATACAATAGTGCCCTCTAGATCGCATTATCATGGTGATCGTGTGATATTTTAGTGGTTTTATATTAATTCTAGCTAGAGGATAATAGTGACTATAATTATTAAAAACCCAAAGATACTAAAATACATAGATTGTGATTTGTTTTCAGTTCTGTATGTTTATACAAGCAAATTAGCGTGAATAGAAAACATTAGTGTGTTTTCAGTTTGGGTAATAACTTTATAATAAAGCAAAAGGCATAGATGGGTATTAAAGGAAAGGTGTATTAGATCCAAAAATCCTGGTGCACTGCTATGAGATCCAATGTTCATCATTGATAAAAGTCATAATATAGAAACTAGATTGAAGATATCAAACAAGTAGACTATAATGTATAACCTACTAGTATCTATTTATTATTATAGCTTACATTAGGTGGAACTATATAAAAAAATGCTACTGTTTTAGATAATGTTGCTCCATGATAAAAATATTAGAGTGAATGCAGTAATCTTGAAATGAACAAATTAACAACTTTACAACTATTTAAGTCAGAAATCATTTTCATAAAACATTCATTCTTCACAAATAGATAATATTTTTTTTAAATAGGGGGTTATTGTTATATGAAGAAGTACATTGAAAAGCATGTTTAAGACAAAAGGTATTATCTTAGTTTTACAAGTCAGAAAAATATGAGCTTAAAGTATTCCAATACATGTTACCATGAAATAAATTAATGTGGAACAGGAAAACAGTATCATTTAGTACCCACTCTATGCAAAAACATGCCAAATATAATGGTCTCTCATTATATTATATCTCAATATACTATCTTCAGAGAGCAGTTAATAAATCACCAGATTCATAAACTTGAATCCTGAAACACTAAGCTTTATTCTGAATAATCTATCAGACACACCCCTACCAATTAAAAATTCTTTACTAAAGGATTAATCACATCCATAACAAAATATACTACACCAGATCTAAAATTATTTGCAACAAAATTATGTATTAGTACATAAAAAAAAACTAATAACCCACCATAACTTAGACTTAAATTTATTAATAAGCAGATATTTCAAAGATTTAAATTTTGACATTTGAAGCCAAAATATTTGGATTTTTGAATTAAAATCAACCTTGAGGCTTTTCCTACCAATGTCTTTTTAGCCAAAAAAAAGATGGTCTTTTGCAAACACAGACTCAATATGTTTGCTATGTCACAAAGAAGAAGAAACTATGGAACACTTTTTAAAAATTGTCCAGCATTACAAACATACAAAAAGAAAATATAGTTTCAATTACTAGATCTTAAATATCTTCTCTCACTCATTTAATAAGCTGTATAAATAGAAGGCTTTTTCTGAACATACAAATAACTACATTTATACTTTTTATCTTGTAATTTTTTAAGATGTCACTTTTGTTTTAATCCAACATTTTGCAAGCTTTAAGCACTTTTCCATAACAAACTAGTTAAAATAAAGAAGAGACCAAGCACTCACTCTGGCTGACATTTTTTAGCTACGTGAAGTTTAGTTAAGCTATAAACAACACTGAAATTGTTAGACCTTATGTATTAGCTCATGTAAAATGTTCTTCCTGTAAACTTATGAAAATATTCAATATTTTGGTTGGATCTTATATTTATTCAGTCTTTTCATTTGGGCATGAAAACACATAATGTAAAGTTCTGATCTCTGCATAGCACATTTAAGTATAATAACAATCAACTCTTAATCTATTAACAATCTCAACTTGTAGTCATGGCAACCTTCTTAAATAATAAAGGTGGCTCCACCTTTATCTATGGTCTGATATATTTATATAGACATTAAAGATTGCAACTTGACCAAGGAGTTGCAATCTTTAGTGTCAATATAAACACATCAGACCATAGTATCACTTTTATTATTGATGGTGGTTGTCTTGACAACAGGTTGAGATTGTTGATAGCTTAACAGTTGATTTTTATCATCTTCATTTATAAATCTATTAAAGCTCTGAGTAATTGACTTTATTGTCTTACATTTAAATATGTATTACATAATATAATACAAACATTTATTTGCCAATAAAGTATACTTTAAAACTGTTTAAATCCATTTATTAATCCCTAATTCTACTTTTAAAACTTATGTATCTATAAGATCCACATTAAATAATGTCTCAATAAGAACCACTAAGTTTTGCTCTCAATACTTGGATTTTGAGCAGTTCTTATTTGAAAAAACAAAAACATATTCGCAAAACATCTCAAAGCATAATAAGAGTGCATTTTTAAAATGCATTTTCTTAAACAATAGTTATTTTCATCAATTAAATTCCAGAATGTTTCATCATTTTGATGTGACCCTTAAAATTATATCAAAGATTGTATTTGAGGTTCAATTTCAAATAAAACAAATATTTTACAGATTATGTGCAGGGTATACCCAACTAAATTGTTATAATTGTACTGGTACAATAAAAAATAAAACTACTAATTGGCCGTGTTTATTTTGAACATATTTCTTGACCTATAACAACTGCAGTCAGTAACAGGAACATTTACATTTTTTACAGACATCCTGGTGTCCGTGAGCACTATATCGCCTATCCCGTTTTAGATCAATAGTAAAAATCTTCATTTACATTAAATAAAAATAAAAGACTTTCTTCCAATAACTGATCAAGAATGAGAGTCAATGCGTCATTTGATAAGCTTATAATAAAAAAGTAATCAATTCAGAAAAGCATTTATATGCCCACATACAGCATAAAAATAGTTGCATGCATAGCTACTGACATCATATAACATTTAACCATTCTGGTGATAGTTTGAGCATTTAGCAATTACGTTTGGTTAAAATTGGCAGAATTATATATATTATTTACATTATTCAGCTGAGAAATGTTCAGCAACTTTTAGCCTACTTCTGAGCTAACTCTATGCCACATGCACATACGATATCCCAATATATATTATAGAATTGAAAAAAAAACCTGCACACATTTAAATAAATCTCCAATCCAGAAAGTCAATAATAATTATACAATAGCCAAATTTCTCGGGTATATTTTTATCTGTTTTTCATTCAATAAAGAAATTAGTGATTTTTCTTTCTTAAATTCTAAAGAGCGACACTGGAATGGACGCAAGTATTTTAGGAGTAAACAGAAGTTATGGATAAATAATTCATTTTTGACCATTATTTCTCTCATTACTCAATTTCTGCAGAATGAACTTTCTTTGATTAAATCAAGTAAACAGTATTGCTTGCTTGGATGAATCACAATAAGCAAATTGGAAAAATACAGAAAAATAATAACTAAATTTAAAACATTTATGAAAATCACCTGTGCCTAAAAATATTTCCCATAACAAGTACACAACTTTTATACTTATTTTTATACTAATATAGAATATATATACGTGTGTGTGGGTGTACATCAATAGCAACCCTTTGCAAGCAAATATGATTATTTCAACTTTAAAAAACAAAAAAGAAATAAAAAAAAAACAAAAAATAGAAAAGTTTTGCGATAATTATATAAACTAATACTAAAGCATAAGTACATTCATATTTATCACATGATAGTTTCTTAGTCCATTTGCTATGTTACTTTTTTTTTCATCTGTCATAGCATCGGCCGGGAGGCGAACCCTCAAAACAGTCTGCAACCAAGTGTTTGCTTGCAAGGCGGTTGCGCTGTCTTTCACCTTCTGCAGTGAACTTTACAACTTGAAATATTTTTAAGCCTGCTTAATTCTAATTCTCAGTAGTAGTCATATTTTTCCAATGAAAGCATTCAGTATTTTTTAATACAATCTTTATAATATAAACGGGATCTGACCTTTCCATGTAATCAGTGCTTAAGTTTATCATAAAATACTTTTTTAAAAATAGTCTGTTACCATTTATTTATTTCAAGTAATCAAACTAATAAAATTTTGAATACACACATATTTGTGGTGACGGCATTTTATTTGCAAACTATATGTTAAACAGTTTGTATTATTTTAGAGTTAATTGTTAAATGTCTTCAAAAAACATTCAAATTTTTTTAATACATTTAACTGTTAGTAACAGTACACAGTTTAGTATATATACAGCATTTTGTTATTCTTTAGGGTATATTGGCTTGATCAGATGCAGTTCTAAGATTGGAAATGAGTTTTTCATGCTAATACGCTTACTGGTTAGCAATACTTAAAGAAGTGGTGAGAACAATACCACGTGAAACATTGTGTTATTTATTAATATGTGTCCTAGTCCTATTACTAACACTTGAATGCATTTGAAAAAGTTTAAATAAAGAGTTTTTCTAAAGCCATTTAACAATTAATTCTAAAGGTTGGAAAGGGTCCAACATATAATTTCATTCATGTGTGTACTACATATAATTAAAAATATATGGAATAAAATGATAAAACATTCTATAAATAATCTACTGCAATGAAAAAAGATAGCTATGCTGCTTTCCAATTGCAAGTTGAGAAAGATTTTGTTTTACTCTCCAAGCAGAATATCATATAATTACCATTTCATATGCTTATGCATGTTGTTAATAAAAGTTCCAAAATCTCCATATAATAGTGCCACCAGGTGCAAGTTTTCATAATCAATGGATGCAGGAAGATTTATGCAATGCTCTCAAATTCAAGGCTCCTCACTGATGAAAGCCATAAGCTAGAAATTAATGGGGGTGTTGGATAAATGGGCACTAGATGGGGATTTTATGCACAAACCTTCCTACATCCATTGATTGCACTTAGTGGCCCTACTGTGTGGAAAATTTGGTACATTTATTAAGCTAAGAATAGTTAGATATTCTTTTACTCATCATTATTAGATGATTATCTAGATTAATTTTGGGATGATTTCCTAAACAAAATCCAAAACTTGAATAAAACTATAAAAAAAATTCAATCTTTACCAGACACAGTTTACATGCACGGTAGCAGGAATTCTATCACAAAATAAGAATCTCATAATTAACAACCTGTGTTCTAATATAAATCCATGTTTAACACATATAGATAACAGTAAAAAAAATTGCATGAGAAAAGGAAAAACTTATTGAATGGTTATAAGCATCAATGATAAAAAATTGAGAAATAGATGAGAAAAGAAATATGTATTACTAACAACACTAAATAAATTAAAGAACCTAAATGTTGCTAGAAAGTATAATACAAAAGATTTCAAAAGACCTAGAAAAAGACCACATGTGAAGTAGATGTGAAATGGAAAAGTGGATTAGAAAACAAATATGTAATACTAACATCATTATATAAATTAAAAAACTGAACATTTCTAAAAAGTATTAAGAGATTTAAAAAAATCTAGAAAGAGACCACATGTAAGATGTATGTGAAATAAATAAGTTTGTTACAGTAATGAGGAAAAGATAAAAATGGCTTACAGAAATTGTGTTAAACTTAGAGAGTTTTCCTTCCTGCAATAAAGTGATAGTAGTTTAAAAGAATAATAGTGATCATAATTTTTGAATAATTGTATATATTTTTAATCAAGATTATTATGAGTATTACAATCAACTGTTAAGATTGTTTTTCAAACATTAGCAGTAAGTCTAGAAAGAACTTTTACCATTTTATTAAAGATGCTTAAAAGTAAAAGTATTTTTATGGCTTATCAAATATATTAATTATTAGCAAAGCATTTAGAAATATTTCTGAATCTTAATAATCAATGCAATAATTTCACTGAATACAAATCCATTGTAGAATAAAGACTAACATATAGTGTTTGGAAAATAACATGAAAGCATATCAAGATCAGAATAAGAAGATAATCAGATGATGTATAGCATCGTTGTAATTCTTGCAAAAAAAAAAACCCATATCAATAAGAAAACATGGATTTAATATTCTAATAATTCAAGTATCTAGAAATGCTCATAATACAGTTTAAAACTAACCAACACAAAAGAAGAAAGCTATTTTATCTTTTTCAGTATTATCCAAAGATAAAAAATAATCACATGATCAATTGATAAAAATTAAGCCAGAAAACTTTAGCTTTGAGTTTGCTACTTTCTGTTGTATTACATCATAAAAAGTTATGCAACAATTAAATACTTTTGACATGATAAAGTTAAATTATTCCATATATTTGGATTTGATTAAAAAAACATATATATTAATCTTTAACCTGATTTAATGTTTATATCTGCGCTAGGAATAATCTCTAGTTTAATAAATGATTAGTCATAATCATTGAAATGTTTATCTGGATTGGTTCAAGTCAAAGTTGTGGATAGAATAAGTTTGACACTTGTAAATCAAATTGCAACAATATACTACTGATAAATATTGAACAAATTATAAAGATATAGGTAAGAGATTGTGATGTGTGTGTAACAAGTTCAACATCAAATGTATCTTGGGATCATTTATCTTTTCATGTACCTTTTTCACATATTACAAAAATAAGTGGTGGACTGAATGTTAATAATAATTGAATGGTTTGTTGTTTAAAAGTTCCAAAGAATTTCAAGCTCTGAAAGTTACAGAAATGGGCCATAATCTAAGGACCTTGAGCTCTAAGATTGATCCCTTACCACAGTACCAAATCATGTAGGATAAAAAAATAATTAAATGGTTTAATGCTGAAATGTTTATTAAAAAATGTTTGATTAATGGACGTGACAGCTTGGCCATCATCTATGAATGATCGACCCTAGAATGTGTCACTTACCATTGTATCAAATCACATAGGGCAAACATGGACCACCATCCATGAACTTCAAACTTCAATCTGACAATTTGACATTGTATCAAAGCAAATTACATTTTGTCAACTTTTGACAAAATATCTTTATAAATACTAATTATTTTGATAATTCTTTTTTTCTAATCAGAAGGAAACTTGAAAATCTATTACAGATCTATGAAAAAAACCAGTACATTTCTGTTTTAGGTAACATTAATATTTTTATAAAAGAATTAACATCAGATCAGATAAACTGAAGAAAGCAAATAGTTAATTGTATTGCAGCAGCTTAAGTCCATTTGAATTCATTTAACTACAGTTGATTCATCAGTTTGCAATCTAAAAGGTTGTAAAAATGTGGATGATAATGATTTTTTTAAAATTGTGCTCATTAACTTATTAATTACTGATATTTAGAAAAATCAATATTGTTAATATTTGGAATTTTTTCAAATTAAGAAACCACCTCTTATTCTAGTAATTCCACCAAAGCACTTATTTAAATGGCCGACAACGGAAGAATCTTTGTAAATTAATAGGCAAGTTAAAAAAATTGACAGCTTCCACAAGAAAACTACAAGTTTGATCATCAAAGGGTAAATCAAATAAAATGAATTATTTAAAAAATAAAACAATAATCATGCGAAACATTTTATTTCATATTTATTTTCAACGAGTAAATATTTTAAAAACGGTAAACAAGATAATATCGTAAGATTAAAACGTTCATTTGCAATCATTATCAATCCATCGCAGACTGAAAGCCTTCCAAATTTAATCTAATCACTTATTTGTTCTACAATCTTTGAAGAAACTTCATTTGATTATTTACTCATTGCACATGTGGTCTGACTCTGTATCTTTTTACAATCTCTTCGGACTTGATTTCCTTAGTTATTATATTGTCATCAGTATGACTAGTTTATCTCCGTTTCAGTTTCTTAGTTTTTCAGTGATGTCAGTAATATTTATCTATTTTATTTTTGATTCCTGATTAATCTGAACATAGTCTGCTGCATGGCCTAATGTAGAAACTTTCCTATTTATGAAGTTCTTCTCATAATGTACAGTTATCATCCCTTAGATTTTTAATTATTTAATCACAAAAATTATAATTATAATTATCTATAATATGCATACAAATTTGCTGATGATATATTTATATTACGTATTATCGTTAACCATCATCAGCAATCCTGCAAGAAGAATTTCTTCATAAGATTCTTTTGATATTAAGGGAAGGTGGAGTTTGAAATGAATTATGGGAAGTTTTGATTGTGTGTATATATTTGTTATTTCTTATAGTTTGAGTTTCACTTGCGAAGGTCTATTTGTAGTAGATGAAACCATGGTTGTGAAAGGATTTTGGTAAAATTTGAATTTAATCTAGTATTGTATTGTTTTATGGTTTTCATATATATATATATATATATATATATATATAACAAAACAAAATAAGTTCAGACAACAGTAGACTTGTGCAAGGAGTTATTCATAAGAGTCATTATATTTCAAAATAATTACAAAAAACAAAAACAAAATATGATTATACATATATTAATCTTTTTAAACAGCAAGGATTTACACTTTAAATATATGTGCTATAATGTTGTTATAATAGTTTAATGCTGTTTTTTTGAATATGGAGGATGATCTCAAATCAAAGCACAAGATAGAGACTTTAAAAAAAGTGGATGCTTTTATTTTTTTCAAAGTATCTATCTTGTGTTTTGGTTTGAGAATATTTTTTATATGCAACAAAGGATCATTAAGCTATTATAACAACATTACAGTGCATGTACTCAGGGTGTAAATCTTTACTGTTTAAAAATTATACATCACTGTGCTAGTAAATAAAATTGAATAATACATTAATCTTACAAAACATAGTGTGAATATTTTTACAATGATTAATATAAATGATAAATTATAAATGTAGAAAGAAAATAGCTTGCAAAATTAATTACACACTCAAAAAAATCAAAAACTATATACATATGCAAATAAAATGTCCAATAATTAAAAACTATTGTAATATCAATAAATATAATAGTAATTAACTATTATATATAGTAACCTTTTTCAACTGCCATTATGTTTTTTGAATTTAACAGCAGTTGGGTAGGGTTAAGGAATTAAGCAAAAGTACTTCTGTTGATTGAGAGACTGTATATAATAGTTAATTGCCATTACATTTATTATTTTTATTATTACATATATATACACATATTATTACATTTATTATTTTTATTATTACATATATATACACATATTAATCATGTGCAAAACATGCATATGTTAAAACAATGACAACAATAATAATATTACAGGTAATACAATAATCAAAGTTTCAAATATTTCTTAAATATGTAGAATGATATATGGTCAAAATCTGTTGAATAATCAGTCAGCAGCAAAAGAAGTAAACAGTCTGACCTCATTAAAACTAAATTATCTATGACTACTTTCTAAGTTAAAATCTGAAGATTTTTAACTGAGTATTTACAATGAACACTTTATGATAAAAAATGAATGTTGGTGATATATTGCAACAATCACTCTACATTTATAAAGCTTAACAATAGACGATATAGAAAATTATAATAAATACCATGCAAGAAGATCAATCTAAACCTACCAAGAATAATATAAATAGTGAGAAAACAGTACAACTATTGTAAGACAATATACTTTGATAACAAGTAACACAAATAGTCATAAAAGCAGTTTTAATAAAAATAATAATAAAAGCAATAAGTATTCTTTCAAAACTGAGAACATAAATAAGCAATATGGCTTGACCAAGACAAGCACCTAAATAACAATAGTTATCAACAAAACAATGTCACTGGAATACAAATTCTACTAGAATAAACTTTATATTGATTACAAATAGTGACATTAAGTAAATGTGAAGAGTATTTATAAGAATAGAGAATATCCTCATTTTATTATGAATGACTGTCAACCAGTTTAGCACAAGCCAATTACTAATTATTGCCAAATCCTTATTAATCATGTTTTCAAGAATATTATATGTAATAACATTACAGAATAGAGTTATATCATTAACAAAATGATAAATCACTGAAAAGGAAAACTAAAAACATCATTTATTTATATTAAATAATAATATAGGGCCAAATACAGACCCCTGTGGAACTCCATGATTAACCAATGTAAAATCATTAATAATACCATGTATTGTAGTTGTTTTTTGTTTTCTGACTTAGATAACTTTTTAATCAAACAGCAAAATGATATCAAAAACCATAATAATATAATTGATGGAAAAGAAATTTATCAAATGTTTTAAATAAATACAATGTTAATCAGTGTTATGCGATGTATCTGCTAAAGCCTTCACAAGTTGCGTCTGTTCCATGGGCAGCCAATGGTAAAGTAGACAAAAGTTTCTGGCATAGACAATAGTTGTCCTAAGACCATTTAATAAAGATACTAAACTGTGCCCATGACTATAAAGAGCAGCTAACATGCTTTTTCCAGTAACAATATAAAACTGGTTAACAGAAATTACCTGATGCATATCCAAAAAGGTCATTATTTTACCCATGACCATCATCCCAAATAACTTAGCAATTACAGATATGATTGAAATAGGTCCATATTTGTTTAAAATGAGTGGATTGCCTTTTTTAAAATGGGCATAATAATACCAACTTTTACATTTTTAAAAATTTATTAGTACACAATGGAAGATTAAATAAATAACTAGAACAGATATAAAAACATATTTATTATTATTTAAAAATAACTTATTTAAGCCAGAGGAGTGACATTTATTAAATAATCAATTAAATGTGGTAACTGAGTATCAGAAAGATCTGGGCAAAAGAAAGAATCAGAGATAAATTCAGAAGTCAAATCATTAATAGAAGACTCAACTTGTGGCATAAAATATAAATAAATTTTAAAAAGATCAATGTATTTTATTGCCATGTACTTCTAATATATTTTCATTATTTTTAATAAAATTAATTTGATGAGATGATTTTTTAATCAAAGAAGGAGAAGATGAAAAAAAAAGAAAAAGAAGAAAGAGAAGGAATAGCAAAAAAGGGAGGAGAAAAAGGAGAAGAATAAGATGATTTATTAATAAATGTTTCATAGAATATCAATTGAAAAGGGAGGAAATATATAATTAATAAATAAAAAATACATACTTTCCCCCTTATCATGCATTATTGTTATTAGATATCATTAAAGTAATAAACTGTTAGTATTCATATGAAGATCATTTCTCAAAAATGATCTACTATCTGTTCAGATTTTTTAAAGTCCCACGATGCCTCTTTCCTTATAGTGATTAGTGATCCATCTCATAACAGATTATCCTACTCTTCTTTAATCATCAATCCTTCTGAATATTATACACTTTTCAAAGGAATAAAATCGTTTTATAAGACCAAAAAATATTTCAACTGGTTACTTATGGTTTGATTAAAAGCTGAGATAAAAATGAGTCATCTGTTTATTTTTTCAGTTACCTTTCTGATATTATTCTTTATAACTTCTTATAAATGAGATAAAATTCTAGACTATTCATGTTCAACTATTTTCATCTACTAGCACTAATTGTTAAATATCTTTAGAAAAACTCAAACTTTATTTAAACTTTTCAAATACATTCCATTGTTAGTAATAACACAAACTAGTATATAACACAATATTTTTTTCCTTCAGATATTGCTGTACTATTTAGAACAATGTTATTATGGAACTTAAAGCCGGGACCTTTAGTGTTATGGAAAGTGAATTACAGGCAGCTTTGATTTCCATGCTAAGACTGTCACTGATCAAGCCAGAAATGCTTGAAAAAGAAAGATTAATATCTTTAAAAATGTTGTTTTAAATACTAACATGTGATATGTTGTGATACTAACATCTGTATTATTATTAATAGTTCAAAGTAATTTTAAAATTGAAATAAAATTGAATTTTTCTTAAAAACCATTAATTCTAGATTATAAAAACAGTCCCTCATAAAATTACAATTAATATACCATCATCAGCAGCATTCAGACAAACACTTAAATATCAGTTCTTTAACATCCACATTATCAATCTATCAGAAGGTTAATGTTTTTTTTATTATTCTTTATGGAAATTTGAATAAACAGTCAACTTTTAATTTTAGTATTCAAACTTTTATTGTATATTAGAATTCAATAAATTGAACTTGGTTTGTTAGAAATAAAAGTTATAAATAAAAAACCATCTTAAAACATCATATCTGAGCTTTGCAAATATAAAAAAATATATATAACTCAAAGTGAAATGACGATTTAAAAAAAATTAACAAAATTTTTATTTGCTTAAATTTTATTTGTGAATACTAAATGAATTATTCTTGTCATCATAAAGTTATGAATTTCTGTTTTAAACTGCGAAATTGTATTCATAATTATTAGAATGACATAAAAGTCCTACATTGTGATGTTTAGCAGACACTTTATCTATCAGTTCCCATTTTGTCATTGCTACAAATTTCTTAATTTGTATTTATAAAAATAAACATGTTAAAAAACAACTTTGTGGAATCATAAAAATGTTTTTTTTTAATAATTACTATACAAATATTTTGTAAACATAATCATAAATATTTAAATAAACTATATATATATTACTCATTTTTTAAACCAATGGAAAAAATAGTCATTCAAATACTTCCTCAAGTCCAAGAATAGAGATTGTACCAATCAGCATATTGTGAGAGAATATTTGGTTCATTTGAAGAACTTTTAATCTGTGAAAATATTGACAACCTCAGATTTAAAATTAACAAAATTTTTGTTTACTTAAATTTTATTTGTAAATACTAAATGAATTATTCTTGTCATCATAAAGCTATGAGTTTCTGTTTTAAACTGTAAAATTGTACTTATAATTATTAGAATGTCATAAAAATTATACATTGTGGTGTTTAGCAGACTGTTACCTATCAATTTTCATTTTATCATTGGTACAAATTTCGTAATTTGTGTTTATAAAAATAAACATGTTAAAAAACAAGTTTGTGGAATCACAAAAATGTTTCTAATTTAATAATTACTATATAAATATTTTGTAAACATAATCATAAGTAGTTAAATAAACTATATATATATATTACTCATTTTTTAAACCAATGAAAAAATAGTCATTCCAATGCTTTTTCAAGTCCAATAACAAAGATTGTACCAATCAGCATATTGTGAGAAAATATTTGGTTCATTTGAAGAACTTTTAATCTGTAAGAATATTGACAACCTCGGATTTTTTTTTTTTAAGTAATAAATCAATTCCAATTTCTATCAAAGACTTTTTTTTCTTTTCTAGGTAATTGCAATATTTACATAAATGTTCTGGACATTTATACAAAAAGGTAGTCTATATATTTTAAATATATCTATTATTCATGCTTAGCATGCTTTCGATATATAACTATATTTTAAAAGCTAAATTTAAAATATATAGACTACTTATTTTGTATAAATATCCAGAATATTTATGTGAATATTATTATTAAAAAACGAAAAAAATGAAAAATAGCATTATGGAAAGCTGCAAGAGAATGAAGAAAAACGGGAAGGCACATTGGTGGCATTTTCAAATGAAAGATTTTGTTTGTGTGTGTGGTTGAGTTAAAGTTAGTAAAAATAATCTTTAAAACATCTTACACTATATATATATTTTAAAAAAAAAAACAACTTTAAATTTGTTAAATTTTTGCTAAATTATTTAAATTAGAGATGAAAATAATTAATTACAGTTATTTGATAGAAATAAATAGAATATCTTTCAGTCTATTAAAGTTTGTTAAAAATAGACATTAAAATATTTTCTGTGTAATTTCTAAGACAGTGTTTCAAATTTATTAAATCCTTATTTTATATAAATTGAATTAAATATATAAATTAGAATCGGAAGACAATTAATTATAGTACGTGAAAGAAATAAAATTAACTTAGCTATCTAAAATATTTAGTTATAATTAATGTTTCAACGGTTTTAATTATACTTAAGATTTTATAAAATTATTCGAATCTAATTTATATTTAAGATTAATAGTTTTTATTTTAATTTTCAATTTTAAATATTTGATTATTATTGCAGTGTGAATTGAAATATATATAATTGTTGAAAATAAGGTTTTTTATAATTAATTGTTAAAATTAAATAGGCTTTGGAGAACATTATATGTTTTGTTGTCTTCAGTGTTAGGAGAATTTTGTTGACTGGAATCAAATAGATCAGACTGTTGACAAATCTGAAAACAGATTCTGATATGTGGAGACATTCGATGATTTTTTATCAGAATTTTCTTTATAGACTCAAAGCGATTAAATTCATTTGGTTTTGATCATAACATTTCTTCTTTAGTAAGAACAGTATATACGGCTGTGTCCCAGATTTTGCCCAGTGATCAGCAATGTTAACCTGGTTTAGTAAACAGAGACAGGTGTGAAACATAATAGTTTAATATACATAAAATAGCTAATATACAATATAATATGGAGAACTAACTACAACAGTTGGGGATCTTAATATCCTAATGCTCCCCGCATTACAAAAGGTAAAAGTTTATAAGTAAAGTTCACGCTACCTGTGACAAGCATCAATTTATTATCCATGAAGAGCCCAATTGCACATTGTAAAATAAAAGATCAGTATGATCTGTTTAAAGTCCTAGTCAGCTGGATTACCTACAGGTGCTGATTACCTGGGATATTCTGTCCTCTTGAATACACACCCATGAGCACTGTAGCAGGAAAAAGACGTTGAGAGTCTTTTGACTTTTGTTTTTATACCTGTTGCATCTTGGTCTCATTTTTTTTCCATTTCTGGAGTAGTTGGTAACCTGTATCTGTCAGACATACAATCCGGGTTCCACTGACTTTGTTTTGTTCTATATACGCTAGTTGTTTTAATTAAGAAATCAGCTTGAAAATCTATAACTGTTATCAATTGGTATTACTCTATATACATATATAACACTCCTTCCCTTACTTCAGAAATGGTTTCTTTTTTTCTTTTAGACCTTGTCTTTCAATTTGTATGGCTTTTGTATTTTTCTTTTTGGTCGGCGTTTATTGTACTGGTCAAAACATGTTTATCCATCTAACATGAGCTGGAACTCACAAACTGTACTTCAAACCCAGTCAAGCCTAAGATTTAAGTCAGGGACCAGCCTGAATTCGAACCCACTTTCTAAGCCCCAGATATAACACCCAATGAATAACATAATAGTGATAGCACATGAGAATTAATTTTAATCTGGCCCACTAGCAAAGCGGAGAAGATAGTGAGACATCTATTAACTATGACTAAACTAAAATATATATAAGCATGGCTGTACTTTTGGAAGTGGAGAAAAGAGGAATTCAAACTACTCAGACAAGTTGGATAACAAAAATTAATTTAATATAGTGACAAATTGTTTACATACATTTATAAATTAATTGCAAACATTAGTATGTGCGTGAATGAGCAAGTGGTAGATGATTACATAGTGTCATTCATGCTATTATTTCTCATATGCTCTTTATTAGCTAAATGATATATTATAAATAAGCACACATCTTTGGTGGGTCCAATATTAAGATGCCAATCGATTATTAGAAAGAATTTACATAAAATTGCTATTAACGCTTTTATATATGGTTTTGAAACATGGTGACTAACATTATTTCTGGGAGCATTCCGAGATTCATTTCAAATATAAAACAAACTATTTTCATGCCATTACGGTCGTGAAAATAAATAAAATACATTTGAAAACATATTTGATTATATGACAAAATATTTAATGAAACTTCTTTTAATTAGTGCTGGTAAGAAGAACGCTTTATTTTCCCCAAGGCATATAGATACTCTTAAATACAGAAATCAGTTATGATGGTGGGATTGTATAAGATTAAAATAAATTTAATTAATAAAACTAGTAATAGTTGGCATTTATATATATTTTGAACAGAGCGCAATTTTAATATTATTACAGCACTAAAATCAGGTCATAAGCAAAAGAAATAATAATAATAATATGAAGTTTGGGTGGTACTGACATAATAGCCAAAAAATAACTAAGAGGAAACAGTCATGCTTCTGGATGAGAATGAAATCTAACACCCCCTTTTCTAGAGCAGGTCTTAGAGAAAAGTGAATAGGCATGGCATGGCCCAGACTTTTACTGGTATAACTGACACAAGAGGCCTTTTTTTTACAAAGAAGTGAATATGCATAGTGTGTGCCAAACTTACGGGAATCATCACCAGAGGCATTTATATGAAATAAATGGTCCTGGGAAGATTAACTATCCTCAGGACAAGGCTTGAGAAGAAATCTATGGGGTTGAACTTGTCACAACCCCCAGAGTAAGATTAGAAGCACATAATATATATATACGAAGATAGGCTGAAGGTCAATAATGAAGTAATGATAAATGTCACTAACAACACTGAATAAGTTTTACTGCTTTAAAAATAAATGACCCTAGTTTTAATACCATAATTGAGACAAATAATGTGCTATGCAGTTATATATAGAGAGAGATTTCCCTAATGCATTAAGATTTTATTTAGTAAAAGAAACATTAAGATTTACCCTCTTCCCTTTTCTACTATTTAAAATAATTCAATCCCACCTTCGTGGATTTTACAACAACTGAAAATATTTAAGCTTATGATATTTTAACAGTATAGAAAAATAAAAGAAAGCTAGCAGTTATAGAAAACAACTAATAGGTCACCTTTTCAGAAATAAATAAATATTTTAAAATTTCAAAGCGTTAATTAGCCTAAGTTCTGAATTCACCCTGAGTAGAGAATCCAGAGTTAAACAAATATATTATATATATATATATATATATATATATATATATATATATATATATATATATATATATATATATATATATATATATATATATATATATATTTTATATTAAAACAAATAAAATGTTAGCTCATAAAACAATCTGGCGAGTGTATTAATTAATAATTCATTATATTGTAAGGGGATGTTAATTCATGGAGGTTTATTTAAAAAGAAAGAAAAGATTTTAGAAATTCAACTCATCAGATTTCATGAGATTGGCATATTAATAACTAAAATAGATATATAAAATCAAGTAATAAATAACTATAAATAAATGACCACACCAAAATTAAAGAAAGTGAGAGCATATGAGAGAGAATTAAAATTATAGAAATTATTTGAGAGCAATTTACATATAATATATTAGAAATAAAGTTAAATGATACATTAGAAAACATCTTGATAATAGAGTTTGAGATTAGTTAGACTAGTTTTACTTGTGGCTTGAAAATTTACCTTGCACTATTTTAAGAGTCCATATTTTAAAGTCTGCTCATGCATGGCAATTGGTTCTTAAATAAGAGCAGCTTCTATTAGCATTCTAAAGTTCTCCAGTCAGGTTTTTACTTCATTCTATGGAAGCATGATATAACAGCAGCAGAAGATGACCCTCACAGGTCAGAAAGGTGATGAGCTTTCTATGCTTACATTTTAAACCAGCTTGGGTTACATTCACTGCAGTTCTTTCAATAGTAGCTAATCTATCTCTTGGTAATTTCAAATCTGGCCATTTTATACTCTGCTCAGGTATTTCTGGAATGCTTTTAATTACTTAGTTTTAGCCTTAAAATCTAATCTCTGATCTAACAGAAATTTTACATTTCTTTGTCCATTGTTTTTGAAAGCTGCAACATAAGATAATGTCCAAAATAAATTCAAATCTATTTCCAGATTAGAAATAGATTTGACAAAAATGTTTATAACAAAAGAAAATCTTTAATCTTAATCCCATTTTATTTTAAGTAAAAACTTTAATTAAAAATACCTTCCCCAGATTAAAACAATAGTGTTTCCAACCCTTTAATTATTTTTAGACAATTCTGTTGCATCTTCCATCTTGGATTTTATAAAATATAGAGTTTAATAGGAAAAACAAGCAATTTAAAAAGGAAAGTTTAAAAAATGACATATAATAAAATATTTAAAAAATCAATATTGTTAGTATTTTGTTCCTATATATATATTTGAGCCACACCTATGTACTTTAATAAAAAAAAACTATTAATAAAAAAGAATTAATAATAATTTTTTAAAAATGTTATTGAAACATTAAAATTTTATACCCTAGGTGCGCATCTTGAATATATACATAAAATATATATACACAACAAAAGGAGTGTATGGGATAGAGGGTTTGAATACAGGTTAGTAGATGGAACTACGAAGCTCACTCTTAACCCTTTCAACGATTATTATTTAATTGGCCGAATGAGTTAAAAATCAAAACTTGTAATTGGCCAACTCACAACTTTAACAAAATCTATTGTTAAAATAGATCACTTTTAATAATATAATACATTAGTTTCGTTTGTAAAAAGTATATTACTGAATTGTCAGATTATGAAACAAACGAAAGTCTTTTCAAAAATAAAATTTGATTTATAATTTAAAAAATATTCAATTGTGGTGAAATAAAAGTAACCGCTATTCAACCAACCATTGACGCAATCTTTTTTTTTTCATTTTAACGTTACGATCAATATGTAGCAATAAATAAATAATTCTTGGTAATATCTTAACTATTTTTCTAAAATAATTTGATTTTTAGTATTATTTTATCAATAATAATTTGTAATTCAATTCAAATATTGTTTAAAATGTTGTAAACATTCGTTTATAATTTTCGTAATAAAATTCAAAACGAACGTAACTTTTTACTTTTTGGCAGCCATTTCCCTTTCTGACAGAAGTGGGACAGCCAATAAGATTCAAGAAAAGTTGGTGAGGAGGCGGTGCTTTGGTTTTGTTTGACATATATGGTCCATTTTTATTGATTTTTTACTTGTAAAATAAATCTGAAGAGGGCACCATCTTACAGAACTTTTGATTTTCTTTCAAGTGACATATTATATGTATACGTGGGATAAAAAGTAGCCGATTTAGAGTGATGTCAAATCTTCTCGTTTTTAGACGAGTCATGCATTCAAAGAATTAATCTAAGGTTGACTGCTTCATTTCTCCTCACCCACAATGAAACAAAAAACAAAAACATTGAAAAAAAATGCCTTCACTAGGAGTTTTCAAGTGATGACCAAAAGTACAACGAAAAAAAAAATTCTAATTTTTATGTACATTTCATTTTTTTTGCTGAGTTAGTGTTCTGCTATTTCCCATTTTAGAAAAAAATCATCTCTTGCCTAACCAGTCACTGCTCCCCCACCTTCTATATATCTGCCCAACTATAGCTTAGCAAAAAATTTCATCTTTTGCTTGCTGGAAAAAAAATATTTATTTAAGATTTTATACAAATCTAGTCATTTCACCTTTTAGTTTATCTTGGTTGCACACTTGTCTCTGAAAAGAAAACTCATAGTCTGGTTATTACATGTTTAAATTTTACATTATAGCATTAAATCAAAAAAACATTTTGCTCTCAATAATTTTTTTATCTGAGTTTAAACCCTCCACTTTCAACATTTTTGCATTTGACTCACTATTGGTTGGCAAATTTTCTTTTTATAAGGGCGCCAGCCAACACAGTGTGATCAATGATTTAGAAATTATTTATACATTTTTCATATATGTCTCAATAACACAAAAAACTTTATATGTGACTCAGGTATGTAGGTGATTACATTGAAGAAAAAAATACATATGTACTATACTTATGGTTGTAGTACATGGGCCTTAAAATTTTTTTAAAGATGAGAACATAATTTTTTTACATATATGCATGTAAAACCAGACACACACAAATAACTTTTCTACTTATGGTTGTAGCTCATGGGTTTTAACTTTAAAGAACAAATTTTACACTTTGAACACATTATTTTAAGCATACCAAGTGTGAAAAAAGAATATATATATATATGTCTTACAACTTTTTAAAGAATATATATATAAAAAGAATTCAGTACTCAGGGTATGTGGGTGTTTATATCGAAGCCTCACATTGGGAGGCCAAGCCCGGGAAAAAGATTCTATGTACCGGTCAAAACATGTTTATCCATCTAACATGAGCTGGAACTCACAAACTGTACTTCAAACCCAGTCAAGCCCAAGATTTAGGTCAGGGACCAGCCTGAATTCGAACCCACTTTCTAAGCCCCAGATATAACATCCAATGAATAACATAATAGTGATAGCACATGAGAATTAATTTTAATCAGGCCCACTAGCAAAGCGGAGAAGACAATGAGACATCTATTAACTATGACTAAACTAAAATATATATAAGCATGGCTGTATTTTTGAAAGTGGAGAAAAGAGGAATTCGAACTACTCAGACAAGTTGGATAATAAAAATTAATTTAATATAGTGACAAATTGTTTACATACATTTATAAATTAATTGCAAACATTAGTATGAGCAAGCGGTAGGTGATTATATAGTGTCATTCATGCTATTACTTTTCATATGCTCTTTATTAGCTAAATGATATATTATAAATAATCACACATCTTTGGTGGATCCAATATTAAGATGCCAATTGATTATTAGAAAGAATTTGCATAAAATTTCTATTGACACTTTTATATACGGTTTTGAAACATGGTGACTAACATTATTTCGGGGAGCATTTCGAGATTCATTACAGATATAAAACAAACTATTTTCACGCTGTTATGGTCGTGAAAATAAATAAAATACATTTGAAAACATATTTGATTATATGACAAAATATTTACTGAAACTTCTTTTAATTAGTGCTGGTAAGAAGAACACTTTATTTTCCCCAAGGCATATAGATACTCTTAAATACAGAAATAAGTTACGACGGGGGGATTGTATAAGATTGAAATAAATTTAAATAATAAAACTAGTAATAGTTGGCATTTATATATATTTTGAGCAGAGCACAATTTTAATATTATTACAGCACTAAAATCAGGTCATAAGCAAAAGAAATAATAATAATACAAAGTTTGGGCAGTATTGACATAATAGCCAAAAAATAACTAAGAGAAAACAGTCGTGCTTCTGGACAAGAATGAAATCTAGCACCCCCTTTTCTAGAGCAGTGCTTAGAGAAAAGTGAATAGGCATGGCATGGCCCAGACTTTTACTGGTATAACCGATGTGAGAGGTCTTTTTTTTACGAAGAAGTGAATATGCATAGTGTGTGCCAAACTTACGGGAATCACCACCAGAGGCATTTTATATGAAATAAATGGTCCTGGGAAGATTAACTATCCTCAGGACAAGGCTTGAGAGGAAATCTATGGGTTTGAACTTGTCACAACCTCCAGAGTAAGATTAGAAACATGTAATATATATTGTAACATAATAAAATGAATCAAAAAAAAAAAATAGATATTACCTGAGTAAAGGAGTCCTTAAAATGATCATAATATTTAAAAGAAATAAGTAAATTATTATAACAATGTATTATATGAAATCACGTGAAGTGAGTACACTAGTAATTCAATAAAATATAACTCAGGTATACAGGCAGTAGGTTTTATCCACTTTCATTTCTTGGTTTGATGTTAAGTGCATGTTTAAACAAATACTAAGTGAATATGGTCTAGCAGGGCGCCACTAGATTATCTGAATCTAGACACGGTTATATCTGATAACCTTTCACATGTACCGGGTTTGAATCCCTTCTTGGTACTTTATTTATAATAAAATGGAAGATTTTGCTTTTTGAGCCATATCACTATAAGCACTAATATTTAGGTAAAAGTAAAACATCTTTAAACCAAAGTGGAGTTCATTGAACATAAATCATTTCTCAGATCTTAACATAACAAATGTGTTTCAATATTTTTATAAGTTCACTAGCTCAGATTATATATAACTAATTTAGGATGGCAATTCACTCATCCTTGCATGAAATAGATGATGGGATGTGGTTATAATAATACTAAGAGATCACTAAATATTATAAAATCAATATTTATTTATGGCCTTTAAACAGTTAAACAGCTCATTAATTAAAACGTTGATGACGATGATGATGATGATAATAACAATAATGACAAGGGTTTCAACTACAGCTTTAGAACTAAGCCTAAACATAAAACTAATTTTTATAAATAAATTCATAATTATTGCTTAATTTTAGCATATTTACTTATATCTTAAATAACTAATATTCAACCATTGATGATGATGAATAATCACACTTAACAAAGACTACAATTAATGAAATATATACGCCTCGTTTAATAAAACAAACTAATATTTATTACTACATTTCTAACATATACATAAAAATTTCTAGATAAATATGAAAATTGACATGAATAATAATAATAATTGATTATATAACACTCCTCAGATTAATTTTAAGTTCTTCCCCCTTTCCCTTCAAATGTATTTTGTGTTAAGTTGGACGTCACATTAACCATGATTTTCACTCCATGAGAAAAGTATTAAAAAAAAATATTATCTGCTCATTGGCACACATACTTTAAAATCCAACATGTAAACAGAATGTAAAAAAAAAAAATGTTAGTAAAATTGAAAGAGCTAGTTTTAGAAAAGAGTTTTAAATCATTATCTCCCCCCCTCTCTTCTATCTCTGAAATGCTATACTTAATGAACAAACTAATCTAATATTCTAACACTACTTGTTACTCCTCATTCAATCGCAATTATACACATATAAAATATCATTATGTATGTGCGTGTTTTATCCCATGATAACAAAATATTATTTAAAACCCAAAATAATAATAACATATTAGTTAAAACTAAAATCATAATACCATAAAAAAAAATTGTTTTACATATTCATATTGTAAAATTAATAAACAAATAATTTTCATACATTCAAGATAATTTATGAAGCTCAAAGTTATTATTAGTAAGACATTCTTGTTTTAATCGATCTGAATAGTCTTTAAAAGTTCTTTAAATAAAATATACCACTTTATCGCTAAAATATTTATTAAGACTGATATCATAAAGAAAATAGATATAAAAAGTCATATTACCGATCTTTTGCTTGTGACGAATTTCCAAGGGTTCAAACTTGTCTATATTTCTGCAGCTACTATGTGGGAACAATCTCTTTCTTGAGGTGTACAACTATTTAATGATGATGACTCTATTGAGGTTATTTGCTTTAGTGGACAATTTGGAAATCATTATATTAAATTTTCTTCTCTTCTTGTCAAGCATGTAGATGAAATACAGCAGTTGTTTTCCCATTTGTAAATTTTCTTGAGTTTAAAATCAGTTGTTGTAACAATTAATTGGACTTGATGATTAATATTTCTCAGTAGATTAATTCATCTTCTTTGAATGCAGGTGAATGCTTTCTTCCTTCTATTAAAAACATCTTATTTATCTGGTCAGTTGAAAGGTGTAGAATATTATTTAGACACATCTTTCCTTTCCTATGTGATGTGCAGCTTCCCCAGATGGTCCGGCAAATGGAATATACATATAATTTTTCTAGCAAGCCATTTTTTTTTATTTTCAACGTTCAATATTATAGTTTAATAATCTGAATCAATCCATAACAATAATTCAAGACAGCTTTTTATATCCAATTTTTAGCTACCTTAACCAATCAGAGATAGCATCACTTGCTATTTTTGGACAAATTTGTTTTACTTAGATCTCTAATTTATTTTCAACCAAAGTATTTTTTAACTGAAAAGTTTAATCCTTTTTCCAGACACTTTTGTTTTAAAAAAAAAATAGACTCAATTCTTATTTCCTTTCTTTTTTTTTTTTTTTTTTTTTTTTTAACATCCAGGTAACACTTCAACATCCAGGTAACACTTCAAATCTTTGAGCTTCCTTCTTTAGATCTTGATAAGACAAATTCAATTTTTAGAGTTCTGACTCATTATGATCTTTCAAAGTGACAATCATTTACAAAAAAAAAATTACTACAAAGATCGATATCTGATTAAACAGATTTCCTCTTTTAACAAAAAAAATTGTACAAAAAAAATAATTTGACAGATTTAATACTTCCTTTTCTTTCAATATTTAAGAAATGTAAATTTTTGTATGTAATGTACACACATCCTTCCTTCTTTCAAATCATTCATGAACTAACCTTAAATAATATGATTGCTAGCTTAGGAATTATAACCCAATTATTTAATTAAATCTGTAACTTTTAAATCCCACTTATAATTAAAGAAAAGCAAAATAGAAGTATAGAATAAAATGTTAGAATTGATCAAGCATAGCTTAGTTTTAAAGAAAGTTAAAATGTTGAATATTTGAAATATAAAACAAATAAATAATTTACTCATACATTGCCTATATGTATGCATTATAACTTTGCTTTTTAACAGAAAATTTAAATATTAAATAGTTTAAATGTGTGTATTACCTTTCTATCAACACACAAACAAGTAAAGCATGTAATTGTTGTCCCATTCTTTCTGTTTAAAGCTTTTGAAATTGGACCTTGTAGGGTTTAAACTTGGATGCCCTACAACTTCTTTTATGGTTATATAAAATTGTGATGATGATTTTGTTTGACCTTTTCTACATGCACATTACTATAAATTTGGCTAGTGACCAAATTGTAATGGCACAATATATATACAAAGATAGGCCGAATGTCAGTAATGCAGTAATGATAAATGTCACTAACGACATTGAATAAGTTTTACTGCTTTAAAAATAAATGACCCTAGTTTGAATACCATAATTGAGACAAATAATGTGCTATGCAGTTATATATATATAGAGAGAGAGAGATTTCCCTAATGCATTAAGATTTTATTTAGTAAAAGAAACATTAAGATTTACCCTCTTCCCTTTTCTACTATTTAAAATAATTCAATCCCACCTTTGTGGATTTTACAACAACTGAGAATATTTAAGCTTATGATATTTTAACAGTATGGAAAAATAAAAGAAAGCTAGCAGTTATAGAAAACAACTAATAGGTCACCTTTTCAGAAATAAAGAAATAATATTTTAAAATTTCAAAGTGTTAATTAGCCTAAGTTCTGAATTCACCGCGGGTAAAGAATCCAGAGTTAAACAAATATATATTGTAATGTTTTTCGTTTTACTAGGCCACTATATGCCTCAAATTTATATTTGAGCGTGAGTTGATCAAGCTGTATCAAAAGAAAAAAGAAAGTTGTATTTCTTTTCCTAAAAAACACAGCTATATTTCCTGATCAAACTTTGCCTATTGATGGTTGAGAATTATGCTATTGATGAGATCAGCTTTTAATTTATTTGATAGGTGCCAGGTCTTTTTATTCTAAAAAGACCGCTGATATCTGTCACCAGCATGTCTCGCAAATAAAAAAAAATAAAATATTTTTAAAATTATTGGTCTTAGATTTTAAGAATTGGTAATTTTACGGTAAACTAGAATTATCTTTTTTTTGAGATTATTATTGCTGGGCTTATTCAAACATATTGGCAAGGTAAATTACTTTTAAATCTTATTAAACTAATAATAACTTTAATACTAAAAAGAATAATAACCATTATTAATAACGCACAATGAAAAAGATTGATAAAAGTATAATCTCTTTTATTCTAACAAACTAAAATATTTATAAGTTAAATTACGAATTAACTAAACTGGAAAGTACACACATGCTAATCCAGATAATGAATCGATTAACAAAAACAGTTAGATTAAATAATGAACGCAATTTAATAATGTTCCAAGATCTTGTATAAAATTCTTTATAAGAAAGTCCCTTGAATACGAAAAGTCTATATCAGGATGGTAGTCTAAGCCTAGATAAATAATTGTTTGCAAACTTTTAAGTCACTATCAGAAAAATTTATTCTTAACTTACCGGTAAATTCATGTAGGTTTATGGGATCTCAGATCATGAGAATTTCCATTGGTCTCTCCTGCCGGCGTCTTCCATTATTGTTCCATTCTTTAGCTGGAGAAAAGGCACGGTTGTAGTGACCCTTTTATTGCAAAAAGCGGTCTTCACAAGTCCCGTTTCCATGCTCGCGTGACAGCTTGGTACAGCAAGGGGCATACCTGTGTAGAAGTATATTTCTTGCCACAGGTTATGCTCGTGGAAACCTCCAACTTTCAGAGACGTAACTAGAAGTAAAAGAGAAGACCCAGATTGAAGTTGTCATCTTTTTATATCGCCCTCCATTTTTGGAACTTCTGCGCACTCTTTTGTCTTTTTATCAGCGTATAAGATAATAATCTTATACACTCTCTCTTAAATTTAAGTTACAAAGTTCTCTTTTTTTTTTAGCATTATTCTTCCATCTTTAATTAGCTAAAATATTTTTCTTTTAGCTTATACTTTTGGAATTCTTTTAATTTATCTGGATTAGTAATCTGTATGTCATTTATTCTTTCCAATTAGATAAAAAAAAATAAGAATGACAATTTTAACCTTCATTGCACATTTTAACAAAAATTATACTAATCAAAAAAAAATCTAAATTTACTTTTTTAGCTTTTACCAAATGCCAATATATTTGTAACGTATATAAATAAATGTTACAATATATTTATATTAAAACATAAATAAAATGTTAGCTCATAAAACAATCTGGTGAGTGTATTAATTAATAATGCATTATATTGTAAGGGTATGTTAATTCACGGAGCTTTACTTAAAAAGAAAGAAAATATTTTAGAAATTCAACTCGTCAGATTTCATGAGATTGGCATATTAATAACTAAAATAGACATATAAAATCAAGTAATAAATAACTATAAATAAATGACCACACCAAAATCAAAAAAAGTGAGAGCATACGAGAGATAATTAAATTTATAGAAATTATTTGAGAGCAACTTACATATTATATATTAGATATAAAGTTAAATGATACATTAGGAGAAGACGTCTTGATAATAGAGTTTGAGATTGTGGCTTGAAAATTTACCTTGCATTATTTTAAGAGTCCATATTTTAAAGTCTGCTCATGCATGGCAATTGGTTCTTAAATAACAGAAAGCTTCTATTAGCATTCTAAAGTTTCCCAGACGAGCTTTTACTTCATTCTATGGGAGCATGATATAATGGCAGCAGAAGATGACCCTCACGGGACAGAAAGGTGATGAGGTTTCTATGCTTACATTTTAAACCAGCTGCCTTACAAACAGTTTTTGCAGGTTCACTTCCCGATGCTTTGACACATGAGGAAAAAAAATCAATGCAAATAATTAAAAAAGAATTGAATATCTTAGAAATTATTTTCTTACTGAAAATATCCCATACAAAATGGAATTTTATTTGAAAAATAGAGAAGTCCAAAAATTACAAATTATTTTTTATTGGTAAGTTTACTAGAAAGTATATTATTAATATAAAAAAATAATGTACTATATTAGATTTTTTTTTAATATGAAAAGATTGCTTAAACAAGATTAATTACTACTTATAATTCTTTTAAATAAAATCAGATTTAATTTTTGTTTTTCAAAAAAAAAAAAAAAAAAAACTTAATGAAAAATGCTACATATTTAAGCAATAAATATTGTCATAATAGTAAAAAATAAAAATAAACATTATTATTGCTGCCATTAAGAAAATTAATTATTACTGTTTTCTAATCGCAATATGCTTGAGTTAGTATTATTAATTTTTATATATAATTTTCTCAAATATAAAAATTATAGTTATTATTGTTATACATATGGTAAAAGGTAATCAGTTTTAAATAATCCATTGCAAAATAGACGTTTCTCCAGTCTCTTCCAGAGGGAAAACTAATGGGCTGCATTTTAGTTTTTTTTCCCTTTGATTATTATTTTAGAGTTTTTTCTATGACATTATCTATTTAGCTAATAATAGCTATATCTCAGTATAATGCTTATTAAATTTTTATTTTGTGTTATCTAACTATATTACCAGACTATTTTCAGGCTCAAGGCCTTTGTCAATAAAGAATTTTAGATTTGGATCTAGTGAATCTAGATTTTTAATATCTAATAGACTCCCCATCTAGCAGATAGTCTTTACTGTTTTTATATCAGTCACGAGTATAAAATTCAAAACATGTTGCTTTGATTTCAAGTCATTTCAATGGTTATAAAGATCTGATGACAGTTGAGTATCTATCTATTTATCTATCTATCTATCTATCTATCTATCTATCTATCTATCTATCTATCTATCTATCTATCTATCTATCTATCTATCTATCTATCTATCTATCTATCTATCTATCTATCTATCTATCTATCTGTCTGTCTGTCTGTCTATCTATCTATCTGTCTGTCTGTCTGTAAAACCATACTGTCTATCCATCTATATATCTATCTATGGACCTTACTTATTCATCTATCTATCTATCTATCTATCTATCTATCTATCTATCTATCTATCTATCTATCTATCTATCTATCTATCTATCTATCTATCTATCTATCTATCTATCTATCTATCTATCTATCTATCTATCTGTTTGTGTCTACCCATCAATGTATCTATCTATCTACCTATCTACTTATCTATCTATCTACCTATCTACTTTATCTATCTATTTATCTATATATTTATCTATTGATTCATCCATCTACCTATCTATATTTGTGCGTCTGTTTATATATCCATATGTCTATTCATCTATCTATCTACATATATACCATCTATCTACCTTCCTACCTACTTACTTATTTATCTAACTACCTGTCTATCTACTTACCTGTCTGTATTTCTGTCTGTCTATCCATCAATCTATTTACTTACCTATCTATCGATTGTCTTATCTATCTATTTATCTATTTATCCACCTATCTGTCTTTTTGTCTGCACATTTGTATATTCATCTATCTATCTATCTATCTATCTATCTATCTATCTATCTATTGATCTATGTATGTATGTATCTATATATCTATGCATCTATCTATCTACTTACTTACCTATCTATCTACCTATGTATCTACCTACCTTTATTTCTGTTTGTCTATCAATCTATCTATTTATTTATCTGTTTACCTACTTAACTATCTACGTACATGCTTACCTATCTATCTATTTATCTACATATATATATTTATCGATCTACATACCCACTTACAAACCTATCTATATATCTACATGTCTGTATTTCTTTCTGCATATCAGTTTATATATTATATCTTTATCTATCATCTACCCATCTACTTACCTACTTAACTACCTACCTAACTATCTATAAGTTCATTTATCTATCTATCTATCTATCTATCTATCTATCTATCTATCTATCTATCTATCTATCTATCTATCTATCTATCTATCTGACTGTATATCCATCTATGTATTTCCATGTACCTATCTACCTACTTATCTACCTATTTACAGATCCATCCATTTATCTATCTAGCTATCGATCTATATCTATCTGTGTGTCTGTTTATATATCCACCTGTCTATCCATCTATCTACATATCTATATTTCTATCTATCTACCTACCTATTTATTTACCTAACCATATATCTATCTATTTACCTGTCTGTATTTCTGTCTGTCTATCCATCTATCTATCTATCTATTTACCTATGCACCTACTGAAATGGTCAGTTTCATCCATCTGCCTGTTTTACTTATTTTACCCACACATCTATCTATATGCCAGGTTTAAACCCTCCCAGAGTGCCCATCTGAATAACATTAAATTATTATATATGCAGAATCATATATATATATATATATATATATATATATATATATATATATATATATATGCGAGCAGTATGTCTGTAATTTAATTGAATATGTATACATTACAGATAAGTATCAATTTTATAAATATTTCTAATTTAGGGAATATTTTAGTCTAAATTATTTATGTTAATGGTATATATATTACAGATATGTATATTCATTTTATAAACATTTCTGATTTAAGAAATATTTTAGTTAAATTATTTAGCAACTTTATTGTTGTATTATTGAAATCGCGTACACATATTTCCTGTTATTTTGCATTTATTTGGCCACATATGGTTATAAAATGCTTTCTACTAATTACGAAGGTGATTTTTGTCAAAATAACATTTGATTTTAGTAAACAGATTTTAATATAGGTCACACATTTATTCCTAAAATAGCGTGGATGTTATTTGCAATATAAAATGTTGACAACAAAATAAGCAGGAAAACAGATTCTAAATTACTTTGTTATCACTAAAATTGTTTTTCTAAATAAGTAAATAAGTTTTTCTACCGGTTGTAATAATTAAATGTTTTGCTAAAATAATTAAACGGATTTCTCAGCTACGACAGAGTTTAAAAGGTATAAATACTTAAAGTTTTATTAACAAAGAGCAGATCATATATATATTAAGTGAACTGTAAGCTGAATCCACATCGGTTTCACCTTAAAATGTTCGAGTAGAGGCCATAATTCACTGCCTCTCCTTGCGGAGAATGGAGAGCTTTGGTCCAATGAAACCTAATGCCATCCCCAGCAAAAGTAGCCCGGGAAAAATATCTTTTTAACTGTGCATCATCATCAAGTGTCAACTTATTATCATCCCAAGTGCTTCAAAACTAACTGAAATGGAGACAACTAAATGGTAATTTTTTCTCAGAGCTCTGTTTATAAACTGTTCCTTTCATTTTTCACTTCTAAAAGCTAGCTATTCATTAAATCTGCCATTCACCAACACCTTTACTAAAATCTACAAAGAAGATTGTTAAATGCTAAGTCTTGCCTGATTCTAAAATTTGAATTCTCTTTTATAGTGTAAAACTTCTTTTAAAATGTAAAACTCCTAATAATCTATTTTAAATGTATAATTTTCTGTGGTCTTTTTATGCCTATTTCTAAATCTATTCAATTTAGTCTATGATCTTATGATTTTAATATAATATGTGTATTTAATATGCCAAATGACTCGAAACCGCAAGTATTTATAAATGTAATTTTGGCTTATTGATTTGTGAAGATAATTTCAAATATTCACTATAATTTAATATTAAATAATTGAATTATTATTCTTCATTCTCACTCGCTGTTTCGCGATCATAATATTTTACTGATTAAGTTTTGGGTATCAATACTACAATAATCAGTTATCTAGTTATTTTATGTAGTTTGCTTAATTTTAGTTATAAATTATAACTGTTTATATACATAACTCATATATCATCGGAACTAGCCACAGAAATATTCTCAAAGCATATTTTAATGTTTATTCATAATTACCCAGCAAATATGCTTTATCCTCCTTAGATTTATATATGTTGAGATGCAGGTGATAATATTAAACTAGGTTACTAATTAATTTAGTCCCTTAATAGTATATTTAAAATACTAAATTTGAGAGCTGGATTATGTAGATATGCAAATAGATGCTATCTAATTTTAAGGCATGATAATGTAACTTTACACAATTGCATTATATATATTTATAAGTTGCGGATGTGTCCTTACAAAGTACACAATGTACACTTATCAGCTTGCTGCATGCTTCTCAATGACGTACTGGCAGAGGTCACTCTCATCCACTTTAGTTCAGGTTCAAGCACACTTTTAGAACTAGGGCACAAGGATCTAGATGATTCATAATGCTTATCCGACTACCTGAACTACTAATATTCTTATTCGTGTCAAGTTGAGCGGTCTTAGGGCAAACCGAGTCTTTGGAGACTGAAGCCTGTGAATAATGACCCATTCGCACCTTTTTGCTTAATTAATATTTTAATATGTGCCATAGAGGATATAGGTAAACCTATCATAAACCAGTTTTCTCTCTTTTTTATATTAAATGCTTATCTAGCATTAGTGTACATTCTAATCTAGGTTAACATGACAACCTGCATATCTCTGAGCCTAAGTACATGCTCACTTTAACTTTGTATTAAATAGATGCCATAGGAGCATTATAATAGTTAGTTATATATCTTTGGCTATAAAGTTCCGCATGATCTAGCAGACTACAAAAGGGGCTAGAAATTTGGCATATTAATTAACATAGATATGAAATTCCAATACCGCACTACACATTATTAAATGCTTATAATGAGATATATAACATGAATCTCGGCAGTTATCTAACACCTGTGAGCATTATATCTCATGTTCCCATCACATAATTTGGCATGTTTTGATTTATTGTTTGCTATTGTTTTATTAAATTAATAATATTTAAAATTATAACTCATTTGCATATTTTATTGTCTGTGAATTCATTTTATCCAACTCTATATTTAATTGCAATTACACCATTTCATATATATGTAGATCAGTCTGTTAAGCTCTATAATTAATTACTTAGCCATATGTGTATATATCTGACCAAATCAATAATAAATTAGTTAAATTATGAGTCTCTTGTTCTACCAGAAGTGACTGCTGGACTCAGAGTGAATTGATTGTCTGTGTACATTGAGGAATGTCATCCATAGGGTAGTAAATCATTGAGCAGAGGCAAAAAGATTGAATGTTGGTCGGATTCTGGATCACAGCATCTGGATTCGATCAGCTTTAGGGTATTTTGCCTATGTTCTAGATTTTGTTACGTGGAGGGACAATTCTTACCATTATATAGGTTTTTTTTTCTCTGGGTTCTGGCGACCCAACTGGGGCAGTTACTTAGTTACACGACCCTGAGCAAACCATGAATGAATCTGGCATGAGAGAGGGAAGATGCATATGTAAATTTTTTTTCTCTCTGGATTCTGGCGTACCAACTAGGGCTTTCGAATGTAAATCTGCGTACCTGAGAGGGGATGTTGACCTGGGTGTGTTTCCATATCACTTGTTGTATGTGTGTAATTTTTTTTCTGAGTTCTGACCACCCAAATGTTTGAGTCTATTCGATTACTCCCACGATCATGAGCACGTTAGCTATATATGTGTATGTAAATTTTTTTCCTTCCTGAACCGAATATACATAGAGAGAAGAGGCGTATATGTGTGTATAATGTTTTTTTGTCCGAGTTCTGACACTATAAATTAGGAATTCGAATAGTATACACACACTCCCTTTGATTGATGTATGTATAAATTATTTTTTCTCCAGGTTCTAGGATTTCAGTTGTATAAATCACACATATATCCTGAGTAAAATATTTTTCTGAATTCAGGCTACACAGTAAAATAAATTTTAAAAGCTTTGTTTTTTTAAATCTCTCAAAATATATATATATTGTTTTTTTTTTGTTTTGCTCGATTTGTTAATTATTTCCATAACACTAAATTGAATGCGTGTGAGTGGAAAATATATATATAGGTATTAGTATTTTTTTTTTAGCTCGATTCGTTAATTATTTTCCACTACCTTGAATCGAATGTATGTGGTAATAAGAAATATATATTTGTACAATTTTTTCTCTCAGATTCTAAATGCCCAGATGTTAGATTTCGGTAATTGTTTTACATGACCATTAATTGAATGCAGGCAGGTAGAGAGAGAGCAAAGATAGGAAGGAGATAAATATATATATGTGTACTAAATTTTTTCCAAAAAATATATTTATTGATTTTTTTTCCCGAGTTTTAACGCAACAATATGGATTTTATAATGTAAACATGCACATACCTGAATTATAATTTCGGTTTAAATAAAAGAAGAAAAAAAGTATAGCAGAAAAGAGTTTTTTTATATATATGTATATGGGATATATAAAGTTTTTTTATATATATATGTGATAAAAAAATTTTTAAACATGATTCCGGATATCCAAGCATGAGGTCCTCGATCTATTTCACGCACTGAATACGCATGAATGTGTGTGCATAACTATGTATATATTGACCTTAAGGCATGTAGAAAATTTTTGCCCAAGTTCGAATACTTTATTGGGAAATAGTAGTTTATTTCATACACTGAGTTGGTCCATCTCTTCTCACTCTGTGTCAGTAAATATATTTTTTTATTTTTTAATATGCCATAACTTCTGTTATCAAGATATGTTGTGTGCATGTTTATAATATATTGACACGGGATATATCATGTATTTATAAAAATGTTTTTTTGCTTGGGTTCAAACTTTGTCAAATTGCCAATCCCATTAGTCAAAAGTTAAAATTATGAGATAGTATATGGATGTAAAGTCATTTTCCTCCCATACTATATATATGTAAAATATTTTTTTTATTGGCATATACTGGAGAGGTCAAATGAATTTTTTTGTTCTCTTTTGCTGGCGCAGAGTAGATATATGCACATAGGGTGAATGAAATGAAATACTTCATTGTTGTTAGAGTGGTCTAATAAACAATTAAAAATTTTTTTGATATATGATGTGCATAAAATTAATGTTACTTGCTCACTGATGACTGGCGCTCAGAGAAGACTATATGTTTCTCATAATAAATGTTTCTCATAATAAATGTTGTCATCAGGAGTGAGAAAAGCATATTAAAAATGAAGGAAATCTAATGTTTTTTGTAATATTTTGGTAATAATTTAGAGTTGGATACGGACAATGAAATGAGTTGGGCAAGATTCATAAACTATGTTATTGTATGGGTACTCAAATAAAATTAAAACTGGCATAGTAATAATAATAATAATATTGAACCCATATATGATGTGCATAAAATTAATGTTACTTGCTCACTGATGTCTGGCGCTCAGAGAAGACTATATGTTTCTCGTAATAAATGTTTCCCATAATAAATGTTGTCATCAGGAGTGAGAAAAGCATATTAATAATGAAGAAAATCTAATGTTTTTTGTAATATTTTGGTAATATTTTAGAGTTGGATACGGACAATGAAATGAGTTGGGCAAGATTCATAAACTATGTTATTGTATGGGTACTCAAATAAAATTAAAACTGGCATAGTAATGATAATAATAATATTAAACCCAATAATAAATCTTTATAAAAAATTTTTATTAGTAGAAATGATTGCAGTTGATTTAAAAAGAAACAGGCACTTGGTAAGAATAAATTTTATTTTACTAAATGTTGATTCATGAATTTTATATAACTTTTATTCTAAATTTCTAGTATTATAATTTATGAACTATATCTATAAAAGGCAGAAAATTTAATAGCTATATTGGCATGGATCTATTGTACTTTGATTAAATTATTTTATAAGTTAAGTATGACACTATATGTAATGGAGGAGATAGGGCTTGTTAAAAGTGGGCTGAGGTTATTAGAGTGTTGGACCAAGGATGAAGCCATTTCCAGTGGGGAGAGTGGTGATAAGCCACGGTAATTAGATATTGTGAAATGAAAGAATGGGTGTTGGTACAGAGAAAAAGATAGAAGACCCCATATATTTTAAAAATCCCTCCATGGTACAACCGGCCATAAACGTATAACCCGTCATGGATGCAAACCTTCTTTCCATGATCTCCCAAATGCGAGAGTGGATGAAAGAAGGTTTAAGGAGGTCAGAAAGGTTCAATCAAAGCCTAAAAACCATGAACTAAAGTCTGGAGGCAAAGATTCAAGGGAGTTTGGAAGAGAATAGCCGGAATATAATAAAACTCCAAGAAAACCTGGAGGCCAGAGATTGTAGGATTGAAGAAAAGTTAGAAATAAAAAATAAAGAAATAGAAAAAAGGCTGCTTGGAAGTTTAGAGGGGTTGAGAATAGACTGTAGGCAAAATTTCCAAACTATAAAGGCTGAGGTTACCGAGCTCTTGGATGCTCATAAAGAAGAGACAGGCCAGGCAATTCAAAAACTAGGCAGTGAATGCGAGATCACTAGGAAGATGGTTGAGACCCAGAAAGATTCATTAGGGGTAGTGGTAGGAGAAATTAAACATGGATTAGAAATGAAATTGACCACTGCCAAAGAAGAACTGAGGGTGCAGGGGGAGACCATCAAGGAATTGCAGAATATGCAAGGGGATATTCTGGATGGCCTACATGAACTCAAAGAAAACCTCAACCAGGTTCAAACCTCTGCAATACCAAAAGCAACTTGCCAAGGGGAACATATTAACCCTCCAATGGGACAGAGGCCTATATCACTGGGGGCCTTGGTTAGTCCAAAAGATAGTGATGACCTGAGTAGGAAGATAGAAATAAGTAGGTCTAAAGAGCTGAGGGCTATAGAAGCTACATTACCCAAGATTGTGGGAACTGGAAATGTAAATGGGTCTCTGGGTCATCAAAATCCAACTACAAAGAGTATCGTGGCTTATGATACAAAATACCGATCACCAGAAATTATTGTTGTAGAGAGTACAGAGGATCAGAT
>JAQFVV010006197.1:31304797-31327297 GCA_028023455.1 Epiperipatus broadwayi
TATATTGTAGATATATATATAGTATTCAATTATTTAAAAAAAAAAAAAAAAATTTTTTTTTATTCTTTTATACATACAGAGATTTATATGTATAGATTTATTATTATGAATAAGCAGTTCTTTTTTTGTGATTTATTATATAATATTTTTTTTTATTAAATAATATGTGTTAAATTTATTTAACTTTCATTTTGTTAAAATAGAGTAAATCAGAAAAGTGTGAAATAAGGCAATTAAGATTGTTAGATTAGGAGATAAAAAAAATGTACACGTGTGAAACAATGAATACATCTGTACAAACACAAAGATGCTTTTACACTTATTCCTGATGGCTATAGATTCCAGGTTTGTTGTTATCTGTATCTTAAGATTATTTTTACAAAAGAGGTGCTTTGATGTAGATAACGATAGCGATCAATTTTAAGTCTTTATTGATTGTGACCGACGTCAAACTTGTGAAGCTTTGATTTTTTTTTAAGATAAAGATTTCCAGATGTTTTTTTTTCTTTGGTTGAAATTCGCGATATAAATGATTAAAACAATTTTTTTAATCAGTCAGTCATAAATTTTTTTAGAGAGATGATCAGTTAGTCTTAAATTTCTTTAGAGAGATGATCAGTTAGTCATTAATTTTTTTAGAGTGAGAGTCACTCAAATTATTATTATTATTTTGAGACTCAACTCAGTCGGTCCTTCCTTGTTATTATTCTTAAGCAGAAATGTAAGCTCGGATTTTTTTTTAAAAGAGAGTGAACGCTTTAATTTTTTTTTCTCACTCTTTGAAAGTTGAAAAAAAAAAGAGCAAATGAAATGTGCGTTGATATAAAGCAATTTCCAGCAATATTAAAGAAGAGGAAAATGGAACAAGATTGAATTTATTAGAATTTAGTAATAATTATATAAAAAAAATGATATTAACATATTTGGTTATGCATAATACAATGCCTCTGCATTGCTAAACCATTTTTTTCTGCTTCCTGGTTAATACAGAATGAGTCAAAATCGCTGATCTGTCTATGAAGTCATGTATCCAGTAATAACCAACAAAATGATAGATTTTGAAGCCAACCACACAAGCTATATGGAATGCTTTGTTTCTAGTTCCTGGCTTATTAAAAGCTCATTACCTTCGAATGAATGGAGAAGAGGAAATAGGAGGAAAAGAAAATCTATAACAGCCATGTAGAACCAAGTTTGAAGCCATAAATCAAATTTTTGTTGATTTACCTCAATCATCTAAAGTGTCAACAGCAATTATTTTTTTAAAGGAGAGAGACAAGCAAATCCACCGGTACCTACTTATTCAAAGTACTTATAATAACTTTTTTTTAAATGGTAGAAGGAAGCCAATCAACAGTGAATAATAATGGAATTGAAGAAACAAGCAAAGTCAATTGATTCAGCATTATCTTAAAAGTATCTGCAATAACTTTTTTTTTGTTGTTGTTGTTGTTGGTGAGCAAAGAAAAGCAGTCTGAAAATTCAAATTCAGGACATTAATAAGAAGTAAAAAGTAGATGGGTAAATATGAACTTTCTTTAACCGATTTTATTCTTTTACTTATTAAAAGTAAACCTTAATTTACTGGTCAAAGCAATTTTCTTTTTTGATACAGAAACATTAAAGACTTGTTTATCTATAGTTATTTGCAATATCTCACAACATAGCACAAACATAGTTTAAATCTTTAAACTTAAATTTTTCATTATTTTTTTTTTTATTATATATTGTAATGTTGAAATGTTTTTTTTTTAATTGTTCTTCAGTTGTTAATGATAATGAGCAACCTATAGATATATGCATTTATAATGTTTTTTATTTTTATTTTATCTTGTTGCATATTAAAAAATTAATATATGTATTTTATTTTCTTTCGCTATAAGGTTGCAAAAGAAAAAGATATTTTTATATATGTAATTTATGGGTATACATTTTAAACATATATGTTAACATTACCGAATGCGTGAATGTGTAACTGCTTATCCAAACACATCAAAGAATAGGTTATATATGATTAGTTTAAAATGGTAAATTAAAAAGTAGGGCATTACATTTGAATGGAAATGAAATAACATATACAAGTTACACCTGAAATTTATTTTATGATATGATAAGTAAGAAAAGTCTTAAATAAGCATTTATAGAATATGTATTTTTTTTCTAATATTGATTTAAGTCAGCTTATTTTGAGATATCAAGAAAAATGACAAACCTATATATTAAGTTTATTTGCTTATACTTATATAAATTTTTATATTAATAAGCCATTTATTTAATTGTCGATTTGACTTTAAAGAAGGAAAGAAAGAGTAGTAGTGTTAATAAAATATAATTATATATCTTAATTGGTTTCCGAGTAATTATTAAGAATATTGTGTTGTTTTGTTTTTTTTTTGTCTTAATTCTATCATTTTAATTCATCATCATTGCTCGCAGTTATTAAGTATTACCATTCGTATATATTGAGCAATCACTTGCAAATATTAAGCGTCCGCAAAATAATAGGTAAACTAGAATGTTGATATTTAAGTATTTAAGGATTATGCTTGAGAATAACCAAATTTTGATAATTATAGTTCAACATAGAAAGCTAAAATTGTGTTGTGTCCATGAATTTAGATCATCCTCATCAAAGATGGATATCATGTTATTAGTTAAAAATGTTTCAAATAATACTATATAAAAGTTATGATCGCCATCAATCATCATTAATAAATTATAATCATTAAATTTAATGTTTAGCGTAATGAATATATTTTAGTAAATAGGGGTTTATAGAAAATTGAATATTATGCAAAGAGATTCATGGTGATCAATCATCACCATTAGTATTATTAAATCCCAGTATGAAATAGGATAATTTTAATAGATGCCTATAAGTTTATAAAGATGAATTTATTGTTGTGAGTTTATTGATAAGCCATGGCTGGTATCATCATCATCGGAAGAGCATTATTATGATATCACCATTATAATCATTATTATGACATCACTATTATAATCATTATTATGATATCACTATTATTATCATTATTATGATATTATTATCATCATCATCATTATTACCTTTATTGTGATAAATAATCTAGTTAAATGGCCATCAATATCAATAATGGTCTTCACATGCTTGTTTGGAAGCCATTAATAGGATTATACATGTCTGTTCATCAATATACGCTAATGAGCTAGCAATGTCTATAAGAATCTTTGATCTATAGTATAAACTTTGGTAATATTGGGATCTTGTAATTTTATCAATATAGATAAAATGTAAGAATGTCATTTTTGTTCAATAGTCATCCAAGTCATGTGTAATAAATATGTACTGAATGAGTTTGAACTCAAGTACACTATAAATAGATACTTATCTAGATTGAAAACAATCTAGTGGCGCTCATGGGAAAACACATGTACTTAGCTAAACTGAATAAAGAGTGATATCATCCCTTTCCAACTTCATAATATTAGTTTTATAAAATATATTTTTTTATAAGTTGTCATGAATAGCACCCGTGTGTGCATATGACCATGAATGGTCTTATATATTTGGAAAGAAGGATAGGAAGGATTCTTTGTTAGAAGAACCTAGTATTGGAGATAAGCATAAGGCACTCCAGGAATCTCACAGTGGGTACTTTTATTCAGTTGCTATATTTAATATTATTTTTATTAGATGACAATGGCCAGTATGTTTTATTGTTCAGATGACTGCCCCAATATATAAATAAATACCAAGAATCTTTAATGCTGATATTTTCAAGTGGCACAGTGATTCTATAATTTCTTTATCTATGCTATGATGAATTAATATAGTTACAAATGGTACAGATTGGATAGGCATATATCTAATAATTAATAATTTCCCCTATCTAAATATTTATTATGGTTACAAATGTGACATATTAAAATAGTTACAAATTATAGTTACAAATACATATCTTTTATATTAATTTAATAATTACAAATACATATTTATATTAATTGATAAATATTGTTACAAATGGCGCACCAACTAGGGCTCGAAATAAGCCAAATAATGGCTTGAAATACCCCACATACATGAGAGATGGGTAGTATATAGTGATGACAGATGTATAGTTTAAAAAAAAAAAAAAAAAAAAGAATTTTTTTTTTTCTGTGCAATTTTTTTTATTATTAGTGTATACAAATATTTTGGCCTGATGTTTAGATGATGATGATTACTGTTATTGCATTTTTGATGATGATAAATGAATACAGTCATTATAGAGCTTAGTTTCAATTTTTAAAATATAATGATATCACAACTTATAATGTGTTAAAGTTAATAACACTGTTTTTTTTTATATATTTTGCTTATCAATTAAATAAGCATAGAAATATTAATAGCCTTGAAGTGTGGAATAATAATTTTGTTCATATTTGAAAAGTTTGTGTTATAGAAAATTTATGATTTTGGAGGTTGGATTGGATATTTGATTGTTGGAGTTTGGTTGGTTGTGTTACGGTTGTGATGATGGATGGAGAATTTTTGTCATTGCCTTGAGAATGTGATGTATTCATGCCACTGGTGATTGATTTATCTCATTCACTGCTCCAACCCAGATTATAATATCAGTTGTTTTATCATGAAGCAGTTAACAGTAGGCCTGCCATGATTTCGCCTCTAAGACTCCAGAGAGAGCAAGGCATAATTTTTCTGATACATAATATTTCGCCTCTAAGACTCCAGAGAGAGCAAGGCAGTATTTTGTTTTACTGATATATAATTGTTGCCTCTAAGACTTTAAAAATAAGCAAGGCAGTATTTGACAAATTAAAGCCCCTAAGACTTGGACGCAAGCAGGGAAATGCAACAATGTTTGCAATAAACTATTATGGGTTGTAGTAGCTTAGAGTGATTGAATTGGGGTGATCATCTGAGTGTTCATGGAGCATTGTGTGCTTTAAGTGCAGTGATTGAATTCTTTTGTCTATCTCATGATTGTGAATTGCTAATCATTCTTTTGGCTGTCAATATCTGTCAGATCTCTAGAAGGATAGATGAGTATATAAATAACTTGAGATGTGAACTCTATTATAAATCTCGGCACATATGTTATATAAGTAAATTTTTTTTTTGCTTAGTGTATTAAAATAGGGCATAGAGAGAGTTAAGTTTTATAAAAGCATGAAAAACTAGATAAATGATGGCATAAAAAGGACACACCAATACAGAGATAGCTTTTTCTTAAATAAATGTTTTAAATAGTACTATGACCTCATACTTTATCAATCATATATAGGTAAAGGAAAAAGAGTGATGATGGAGGTTAAGTTAATTAAAGGCACTAAAGATATAGATAGATTGATGGGGAGAATTATGGCTGAGAAAGAGTGGTTGAAAATTTTAAGGTATATGAGGATAGATAAAGGTGTTTGACTCTGGATGTATAGGAAATCAGGGAGCAGAACAATAAATCAGAACAGAATAAATCAGAATATACTAAATCAAACAGAAATAAGTAATATAAATATTTTATAAATTTATGATGGAGCCAGAAAAGGAATTAACTATTGAGGGAATGGAAGTAGAGAAGCAAAGCCCTCCAGAGTGGTTGCAAATTGTGATGGCACAATTGAAGGAAATGAATGAGGGCATGAACCAAATGAAACAAGAAATAAATCAGAAATTTGATAATAAATTTGATCAACAATCACAAGAGATGAAGGAAATGAAACACGAAATAAATCAGAAATTTGATAATAAATTTGATCAACAATCACAAGAGATAAATCAGAAATTTGATGAACAATCTCAAAGGCTAGATAATAAACTAGAACAACAAGCTCAGGAAATGAAGCTAGATATAGGTCAACAATCTAAAAAAATTGAGAATATTGAAATAGAATTAAAAAACAAATGGCAAGAGTTTGATGACAGATGTGACATAAGATATAAGGAACTTGCCGATAAATTTACAACAAGTCAAGAAAGTTGGGAGAAAAGTTTTAGTGTTGTAAAGGAAGAGTTGGTAGCTGTACAAGAAGGATATCAGAAAATGATCAACAAAAATGAAAGCCTTAAAATAGCTCAGAATAATTTCAAAGAAAGTGTAAGCAGTGAGATTAATACTTTAAAATTAGAGGTAGCTGCTGTACAGAAACAGTTAAAAGTCGAATATAAAGATCTGGGAAAAAAGCAAGGTAAATCAGATCATGAGCTAAAGAAAGTACAGAAAGAGGTACAGAGTATAGGGGAGCAAATGACAGGGACCACAAGAGAAGAAATAGAAAGTTTAAAACAAAGTGTAATAGAATTAGAAGTCAATAGCCAGAAGGATCAAGTTGACTTTAATGAAAAGCTGGAAAATCAGCAGAGAATGGTAGTGGAGGAAGTCAAAGAATACCTGCGTTGCCAGGAAAAAGACCTAAACCATCAATTATTGATAATGATGGAAGACAAACTCACAGAAATAAAAGAAATGCAAGTTAAGGCAACCTCAAGTAGTGGGTCATGTAGAATACCACAAAGTTTAGGGCCCGAGATATACGAGAATAATCCTATAGGAATAGAAAGTGGGCAGATAATAGAAAAGGGTCCCAGAAGGACAGAGGAAGAGGAAGATAGTTTAATAAATGAGGGAAGAAGTAGCAACATAGCTAAATATATACAAGTGAAAGTTTTTAGGGGTGAATATGGAGAAAATCCCATAGAATATTTGAATGGGCTCGATGAACTGTTTTCTTTGAGTCGACTAAATGACCGAGAAAAATTAGCAGTCGCGAGCAACCACCTTCATGCCTCAGCAAAAAGTTGGTGGCGTGCACTCTTTTATAGACCCGAAACATATGGAGACTTTAAGAGTATGCTACTTCAGACATTCTGGAGTGAAGAGAAACAGGATAGTCTAAAGTATAAAATTAGTCAGCAAAAATATACCCCTAGAGAAGGAACTTATACTCAGTTCTTCCATAGTCAGGCTGCTACTTTAAAAATGCTTACAGCATGTCCCTTATCTGAGCCCCAAATCATTAGGATAACCAGAAGGAACTTCCCAAAACAGGTAGAACAGGCCCTAATAGCTGCTGATGTATACTCCCTGGAGAGAGTGGCAGATATGTTAGTGCCCTAGGAGCCACAGAAAATATGGCCAAAGGTTATCCTAGGAGGAAGGAGAACTATAATTATAAAGTCTCCAGTGTGAGAGTTGGAAACAATCAGCTAGGCAGACACTTTCCAACAAAACCCAGTAAACCACACATAGGTAGGCCTGGGAATAATTCCCATCAGCAAATGCAAAGTAGACCCATGATTAATAGAAATAGAAGTCCAGTAGCCAGCTGCTCAGGAATTGGTAATAATGCTCCACATAAGGTGCAGCAAAAGTCTATAAAGATAATGACTAAGGCTAACCCAACAAACTAAAACGGGCCTCGACGGAATGTTCCCTGCTGCGGGAGCCCATTGCTAACTTGGGGAACAAGGACAATATTTTAACAATGAATTTAGGTTGGGACACAGGTGATGATCTGGACAGTGAACCTTTGCCAGCATGTTATACTTTAGGTGGCTGTCCAGAGATCAAACTGGTCATTTTAGGAATAGAAACCAAGGCATTAGTGGACACAGGGAGCCAGGTGTCAATAATCTCTGAGGCACTGTATCATAAAATGCTAAGGGAGGATGAGGAAATTCCCAAATTTCCTATGAAGCAAACTGCTATTATATTAGCTAATGGCAAAAAGGCCAAGCTATTTACCCAGCAAGTATGGCTTACCCTACAAATAGGATCTCACTCATATGAACATGCCTTCTTGATCATGCAAGGCCTTATATATGAAGTTATATTAGGATCCGATTTTTTAAATAGGCATGGGAGTGTGATCGATTTTTATAACAAGCACATAAGATGTCAGAGTGGAGATGAAGTCCTGGAAGGAGGAATACCATTTTATCAAGCCAGCATTGCTACAATCCAAGAGGCTTCCACTCAGCAGGATGTGAGACATAAATTAAAAGGAATTGAGAGTATAGACCCTGATTTGGGAGGGAAAATGTTTCACCTTCTTTGTAAGTTCATGGAAGTGTTTTCCAGAAAACCTGGCATTATTAAGGGGTATGTGCATCGGATCCGATTAATGAATTCGGAACCGTATCAATGTAAAATATACCCCATCCCCTACCAATACAGGGCTGAAGTCAATGCCCAAGTTAGAAAAATGGTGGAATGGAATGTCATAAAAAAATGTCCATCTGCATATAACAACCCTTTGGTTATTGTCCGAAAGAAGGATAGCACTGTCAGAGTATGCTTAGATGCAAGGTTTTTAAACCGATTAACCATCCCAGAAAGGGACGTCCCTCCCACTATACAAGAGTTGCTAATCCGATTCAGAGGTAAAACTATTTTCAGTACCTTTGATCTGACTGCCAGTTATTGGCAAATCTATCTGCACCCAGAGGATCAAAAGTATACTGCATTTAGACATGAGGGTCATTCATATGTGTTTGAAAGGATGCCCTTTGGTCTGATAAATAGTAGCGCAGGCTTGATCCGATGCCTAGATAGAGTACTATCAGAGGAAGTTAAAAATGTCATCACAACATATGTTGATGATATAGTCATTGCCTCAAGCAATGCAGCAGAACATCTCCAACATCTAAATACCTTTTTAACTGAATGTAAGGAGAAAAATATAAAAATTAATCTCACCAAAAGTACTATTGCTGTACAAGAAATACCATTTCTAGGTCATCTGGTGGGAGTGGATGGAATAAAACCAAACCCTGATAAAATAAGTGCAATCTGGAACTTTCCACAGCCAGAAAATAAAAAGCAGCTAAGATCCTTCTTTGGTGTCTGCAATTTTTACCATCGCTTTTATAAAAATTTTGCTTATGACACCATTTATCTATCCCAATTACTAAGAAAGGACATTAGATGGAAATGGACAGAGCAACATTCCACAGAAATGAACCTCATTAAAACTAAATTCCTTGAACAAATCATATTAGGATATCCTAACTTTGAAGCTACCTTTTATATACAAACTGATAGCAGTGGATATGGGCTGGGGGTGATCTTATTCCAATTAGATCAAGATCACAGACCACAGGTACTTTGCTTTCTTAGTCGTCTTCTGAGAGGGCCTGAATTACATTATACTACAACTGAAAAAGAAGCATTAGCAGTGGTTTGGATCTTTCAGAAACTTAAGCAGTACCTGGTGGGATCCCACATTGTCGTAATAACGGATCACAGGAGCCTAGAGTTCCTGAATAGGAGCTATTTAAACAATGAAAGGCTGATCCGATGGAGCCTATTCCTGAAACAATTCAACTACCAAATTCAATATTGTAAAGGCAAAGAAAATGTGGTTGCAGATATTCTCAGTAGAAATCCTGTGAGAATCCAACCACAACATGTAAATCTAGACCAGGCATATATAGCAGCCATAACCCTTGTTGTTGATGATTCTGTGGAAAAAGAATTGAGTCAATTACCCCAGTTACAAAGCCAAGATCCTAAATTACAGCCAATAATGGCCTATTTGTCTAAAAAAATTAAAGGGGATGCAGTTAATAAAATGATAACAAATAAATCCATCATTAGATATTGTATAAAACAGGATTTATTGCATAAACAAACAGTTGAACATCAGGAGACTTCATGGAGAATATACATCCCCACAAGTATTAGGGGAAAATTAATCTATTATGTTCACTGCTTGTATGGGCATTATGGACCTAGAAAAGTGGAATATGTTATTAAGAGACTATTCTACTGGCCCAATATGTATGCCTCAATACTACAACGTCTTAAGTATTGTGAAATTTGTTTAAAATCCAAGTATACTAGTCACTCATATGCGGGGATCTTGCAACCCATTATTCCTAATGAGCCAAATGATCTATTGGCTATAGATTTTTATGGGCCATTGCCACCGTATAGGAGATTTAGGTATATCTTGGTTACTTATGACGTCTTCTCGAAATTTGTTGCTGCATACCCTGTCTACAAAGCCAATGCACGAGGGGCAATTAAAAATTTAGAAAGTTCACAATTTACCTTAGTGGGAAAACCAAGAACTATTCTAACAGACCATGCCACCTCTTTTCTCTCCAAGGAGTGGAACCGATGGTTACAGCACCAAGGAATTAAACATGTCCTAAGTTCCATTCGTAACCCCCAATCTAACCCCTGTGAAAGAGTCATGAGGGAGTTAGGGAGATTGCTAAGGGTTTACTTGGAGGGCCATCATAAGAGTTGGGTTAAACAATTAGGCAAAGTGGTTGGGTATATTAATATCACCCAAAATGAATCCACAAAATTTGCCCCAACTCACCTACATTATGGAAAGAGAGAACCAAACCTTATAAAGACTCCACTGCACAGCATAAAGGAGGAAGAAATCAGTAGAGAGACCCTAGTGGAAAGAGCAAGGAATAACTTGCAAGGAATGGCTAAGAAACGGATTGCTAAAGGTCCAAAGAAACCCACTCAGTTCAAAGTAGGCGATCATGTCCTTGTTAAAACTCCTCATGTTAGCGACCCGCAGAAGCATACATTCAAAAAGTTCTATAATATATATGAAGGGCCATTCATGCTCAGAGAAAGAAAAGGGGAAAATGCATTTGTACTAGAATCGTCAGAAGGAGTAAAAGGCACATATAATGTACGTAGCCTAAAACCAATGGCACTCATGACCTAAGCAATTTTTTATATTCAAAAATTTTTTTTTTGTTTGGGGGTGAGGCAAATGTACATATACATATAGTATTCAATTATTTAAAAAAAAAAAAAAATTTTTTTTATTCTTTTATACATACAGAGATTTATATGTATAGATTTATTATTATGAATAAGCAGTTCTTTTTTTTGTGATTTATTATATAATATTTTTTTTTATTAAATAATATGTGTTAAATTTATTTAACTTTCATTTTGTTAAAATAGAGTAAATCAGAAAAGTGTGAAATAAAGCAGTTAAGATTGTTAGATAAGAAGATAAAAAAGGTACACGTGTGAAACAATGAATACATCTGTACAAACACAAAGATGCTTTTACACTTATTCCTGATGGCTATAGATTCCAGGTTTGTTGTTATCTGTATCTTAAGATTATTTTTACAAAAGAGGTGCTTTGATGTAGATAACGATAGCGATCAATTTTAAGTCTTTATTGATTGTGACCACGTCAAACTTGTGAAGCTTTGATTTTTTTTTAAGATAAAGATTTCCAGATGTTTTTTTTTCTTTGGTTGAAATTCGCGATATAAATGATTAAAACAATTTTTTTAATCAGTCAGTCATAAATTTTTTTAGAGAGATGATCAGTTAGTCTTAAATTTCTTTAGAGAGATGATGAGTTAGTCATTAATTTTTTTAGAGTGAGAGTCACTCAAATTATTATTATTATTTTGAGACTCAACTCAGTCGGTCCTTCCTTGTTATTATTCTTAAGCAGAAATGTAAGCTCGGATTTTTTTTTAAAAGAGAGTGAACGCTTTAATTTTTTTTTTCTCACTCTTTGAAAGTTGAAAAAAAAAAAGAGCAAATGAAATGTGCGTTGATATAAAGCAATTTCCAGCAATATTAAAGAAGAGGAAAATGGAACAAGATTGAATTTATTAGAATTTAGTAATAATTATATAAAAAAATGATATTAACATATTTGGTTATGCATAATACAATGCCTCTGCATTGCTAAACCATTTTTTCTGCTTCCTGGTTAATACAGAATGAGTCAAAATCACTGATCTGTCTATGAAGTCATGTATCCAGTAATAACCAACAAAATGATGGATTTTGAAGCCAACCACACAAGCTATATGGAATGCTTTGTTTCTAGTTCCTGGCTTATTAAAAGCTCATTGCCTTCGAATGAATGGAGAAGAGGAAATAGGAGGAAAAGAAAATCTATAACAGCCATGTAGAACCAAGTTTGAAGCCATAAATCAAATTTTTGTTGATTAACCTCAATCATCTAAAGTGTCAACAGCAATTATTTTTTTTAAAGGAGAGAGACAAGCAAATCCACCGGTACCTACTTATTCAAAGTACTTATAATAACTTTTTTTTTAAATGGTAGAAGGAAGCCAATCAACAGTGAATAATAATGGAATTGAAGAAACAAACAAAGTCAATTGATTCAGCATTATCTTAAAAGTATCTGCAATAATTTTTTTTGTTGTTGTTGTTGTTGGTGAGCAAAGAAAAGCAGTCTGAAAATTCAAATTCAGGACATTAATAAGAAGTAAAAAGTAGATGGGTAAATATGAACTTTCTTTAACCGATTTTATTCTTTTGCTTATTAAAAGTAAACCTTAATTTACTGGTCAAAGCAATTTTCTTTTTTGATACAGAAACATTAAAGACTTGTTTATCTATAGTTATTTGCAATATCTCACAACATAGCACAAACATAGTTTAAATCTTTAAACTTAAATTTTTCATTATTTTTTTTTATTATATATTGTAATGTTGAAATGTTTTTTTTTAATTGTTCTTCAGTTGTTAATGATAATGAGTAACCTATAGATATATGCATTTATAATGTTTTTTTTTTTTATTTTATCTTGTTGCATATTGAAAATTAATATATGTATTTTATTTTATTTCCCTATAAGGTTGCAAAAGAAAAAGATATTTTATATATGTAATTTATGGGTATACATTTTAAACATATATGTTAACATTACCGAATGCGTGAATGTGTAACTGCTTATCCAAACACATCAAAGAATAGGTTATATATGATTAGTTTAAAATAGTAAATTAAAAAGTAGGGCATTACATTTGAATGGAAATGAAATAACATATACAAGTTTCACCTGAAATTTATTTTATGATATGATGAGTAAGAAAAGTCTTAAATAAGCATTTATAGAATATGTATTTTTTTTTTCTAATATTGATTTAAGTAAGCTTATTTTGAGATATCAAGAAAAATGACAAACCTATATATATATTAAGTTTATTTGCTTATACTTATATAAATTTTTATATTAATAAGCCATTTATTTAATTGTCGATTTAACTTTAAAGAAGGAAAGAGAGAGTAGTAGTGTTAATAAAATATAATTATATATATCTTAATTGGTTTCCAAGTTATTATTAAGAATATTGTGTTTTGTTTTATTTTTTTGTCTTAATTCTATCATTTTAATTCAGCATCATTGCTCGCAGTTATTAAGTATTACCATTCGTATATATTGAGCAATCACTTGCAAATATTAAGCGTCCGCAAAATAATAGGTAAACTAGAACGTTGATATTTAAATATTTAAGGATTATGCTTGAGAATAACCAAATTTTGATAATTATAGTTCAACATAGAAAGCTAAAATTGTGTTGTGTCCATGAATTTAGATCATCCTCATCAAAGATGGATATCATGTTATTAGTTAAAAATGTTTCAAATAATACTATATAAAAGTTATGATCGCCATCAATCAGCATTAATAAATTATAATCATTAAATTTAATGTTTAGAGTAATGAATATGTATTAGTAAATAGGGGTTTATAGAAAATTGAATATTATGCAAAGAGATTCATGGTGATCAATCATCACCATTAGTATTATTAAATCCCAGTATGAAATAGGATAATTTTAATAGATGCCTATAAGTTTATAAAGATGAATTTATTGTTGTGAGTTTATTATTAAGCCATGGCTGGTATCATCATTATAGTCATTGTTATGATATCACTATTATAATCATTGTTATGATATCACTATTATTATCATTATTATATTATTATCATCATCATCATTATTACCTTTATTGTGATAAATAATCTAGTTAAATGGCCATCAATATCAATAATGGTCTTCACATGCTTGTTTGGAAGCCATTAATAGGATTATACATGTCTGTTCATCAATATACGCTAATGAGCTAGCAATGTCTATAAGAATTTTTGATCTATAGTATAAACTTTGGTAATATTGGGATCTTGTAATTTTATCAATATAGATAAAATGTAAGAATGTCATTTTTGTTCAATAGTCATCCAAGTCATGTGTAATAAATATGTACTGAATGAGTTTGAACTCAAGTACACTATAAATAGATACTTATCTAGATTGAAAACAATCTAGTGGCGCTCATGGGAAAACACATGTACTTAGCTAAACTGAATAAAGAGTGATATCATCCCTTTCCAACTTCATAATATTAGTTTTATAAAATATATTTTTTTATAAGTTGTCATGAATAGCACCCGTGTGTGCATATGACCAGGAATGGTCTTATATATTTGGAAAGAAGGATAGGAAGGATTCTTTGTTAGAAGAACCTAGTATTGGAGATAAGCATAAGGCACTCCAGGAATCTCACAGTGGGTACTTTTATTCAGTTGCTATATTTAATATTATTTTTATTAGATGACAATGGCCAGTATGTTTTATTGTTCGGATGACTGCCCCAATATATAAATAAATACCAAGAATCTTTAATGCTGATATTTTCAAGTGGCACAGTGATCCTATAATTTCCTTATCTATGCTATGATGAATTAATATAGTTAAAAATGGTACAGATTGGATAGGCATATATCTAATAATTAATAATTTCCCCTATCTAAATATTTATTATAATTACAAATGTGACATATTAAAATAGTTACAAATTATAGTTACAAATACATATCTTTTATATTAATTTAATAATTACAAATACATATTTATATTAATTGATAAATATTGTTACAATATATATATATATATATATATATATATATATATATAGAGTATAGAGATATATATATATATATATATATATATATATATGTTGATATGTCTTTAGTCTTAGTCCTGTGCACTTGAAAAGTCTGCTTTGGCAGGGAAACCATTGGATGTGTTATAAAATTTATTTTCTTTTGCTAGTCTGGTTTAATTTTGATTTTGAGGTAATTTAAATTATTATATTTACTAGATTAGCTTTACACTTTTAATATATATATATATATATTGTAACAGTCAAGTTTGTACATTCGCATAACAGAATACAGAATCCAAGCAAAAAAGACCGAAGCTGACCAGTTTAGGACTGTCACCTCCCAAGTCTGACCACACTTCAACTCATAAGCCAGTATTGCAAGACTCAAGACCCTATGAATGACCACCTTGAAATTACATGTAGCATACTCCTTTATTCATGACCCTATGAATGACCACCTTGAAATTACATGTAGCATACTCCTTTATTCATGGCTGACATAGGTCAGGGAGAAACAATGAGACTCATAATTAAATTACAAATTGATCATATCTAACGAATAGTTAACTTAATGGAGACCTTTAATAATGCATATTCTATAACATAATAATAATGAGAATTGGACTGAATAATGAAACTGAGAGTGGACTAGGTTAATTTACTAAAGTTTTAATTTCTCCAATAATAAGTTATATCTAAAATATATATCACAAAGTACATAAAGTGGAAATGCACGCAGGCATTTAATGGCTGAAGAGTTTTAAGTATGCTCTTCGGATAGATTCTTTTATCAGATTAATACATAAATTTACATTTAAATAGTATGAATGCAATGGTTATTCATCTTATGAATTCATGAAAGCCATAGATTGCTTTTGATGTTAGAATTTGAATACAATTATTTTACAAATATATATAATAAATGCACACAGGCATTTAAATAAATAGCTTATCACTACACCATGTCTATAGTGGAACATATGCAGACTTCTCTTAATGTGTGGCTGAATACTAATAATTAAACTAAACCCTGGTCAACACTTATGGTAGACGTTTCTCATCTGTTTATATTTATTTATTTAACCTAAATAGGGCTGCAATAACTTAGATTGACCAGACTTTTAAGAATATTTCAGACAATTGCTGAAAGAACTAAAATAGGGAGGTAGAGTTGGCTGCTCTGGATGTACTAATGCACTATAGCACCAGCAATACAATAATAAAGTCACTCTGCAGATGGATTGGTAGATCAAGAGTTTCTGTGACCAATGCCGGTACCCTGAAAACCGATCGTTAAGGTGCATGAAAAGGAACAAATAGATCATAAAGATGGGGGACTTACATGCTAACCTGGCCTTAAACTCAGGCTTCACAACTGCTCTACTCTATGAGAGGAAGATGTGCTGGCTTAACCAAGGCTCCATCTTATTTACGTAAATATATATGGCAGCAAAACGAGAAAATATTAAGGTGAATGAATCACATCCGCCAAGCAAAGCATTTTATAAAATTTAATATTCTATATGCAAGAACAATAGCTTATTAGCTTAATCAAATAAAAGCCAACTCTTAGGTAGCATAATAAAATATATGCTATAGACGGGAATAATTACAGATAATCTTTGCTGTTCCAGCTAACTCTAATTTGTTATTGATTGAATGACAAGTATTTAATAGGAGGGAAAGTATATTTGATGGGGTTTAATAAATAACCTAAATAGCAAATATACTTATAAATATTTATCAAGGTTAGTCTATTTCTTAGTATTTAAAATTTAAACCTCACTAAAACCAGCCACATTGCAAAAATTTACAATCAAACAATTATCAAAAAAAAAAATTAAATAATAACGAGCGAGTCATTACTATTTTTTTAAGAGGGTTTCGAAACAGCGCACAGAAATAAGTTTATAAATAATTATGTGAAGAGGTTTTAATTATTCTCTTTTTGAAATATTAAAATTTAGTATTCGCTGTTTCGAAGCATCAGCATATCATAAAATAAATATAATACAACAAATATTCAAAAACTATGTGATAAAAAAAATTAACTAGAGACATGACTGCAGAGATAGTTTAAAGTAGAAAACATTAGTTAATTTCTTAAAGAGATTTTAAAAGCAAGTGGATCATTTACAGATTTTAAAACAATAAAAGAAAAGCTTTAACATTAAAAATATATATTGAGTGGTTAGTTAGCTAACTAGAATTTAAAAGGTAGTATGAAATTATACAGAAAATATACAGAGCTCTGCAGTTTAAAATGATTTACCGGTATTAGTAGGTGCTTGGGCTGGAGCTTGGTGAGTTTCCTGGGTGGCTTGCGTCATGCTCTTCGTTTACGGGTGGTCTGTAGATATTATAGCAGCATTCTTCTTTTCAGTTAGATGGTAGATATTATAGTGGCATTCTTCTTCTTTTTCAGTTAGATGGTAGATGTTATAGCGGCATTCTTGGTTATAAATGGTGTTGGATGGAAATGAACCCGTTGCCTCCTTATGGAGTGACACCCTAAGACAGCCATACTAGCCAGACATCTCAGTTCAAAACTAAATTTGATTTTTAAATACAAATGCACTTCAAAATGGAGTCTCTTCTCAGTATATCTTTTCTCTGTGTCTCTCAGTGTTATAGATCTCAGTCAGTCACCCTTCCCCCTCATAATATGGCCCATTTATATCTTTTTCTTATCAGCTTAACACCTTTAAGAATTTTTCTTTGCTTCATGATTACATTTTTAATTAATTTTGTTAACATACAATCTGATTCCAAATATGCTGATAAGTTTCTGAGGTGTTATAACTTTTTCCTTAATTCCGTTTTAATTAAATTCTAAAAACATGTAATTTTGATCTTAAATATTTGATAAACTATTAAAGTATTTCAGTTATAACTTTTATGGTTATTTTGTAAAACTATTTTGCCATAAACAATTTTAATCCAAAAATAACTTAAATTTTTATATCTGACGCAATTTCAATTAGCCAGATTTTAAAATGATTTTTTAACTTGACCAAAGGTAGGTGTGGTCACTAATTAAATACTTGTTTACGACAAAAATCTGTTTCTAACCAACTTTTACTTCTAAGAAAAAAAATAGCACTTGATTTTTAAAGAAGACTTCTCAGCACATTTGAAAGCTTTTTAACATTTTTAAATAAACATTTAAAAATATTTTCATCTTTTAACATTTTAAATATATAACACATTTTAATGTTTTAAATCACACCACCCCTATATATATTACAAATATAGATTGGATTATATATATCCACATATGAATTAAAGTAATAAATTTATTAATAAATTAAACCCTATCATTACTTAACATAATAGTATTTTATTAAAATAAACACGATATTAATAATAATACTACGCTATAATTCTATCAAACCTATCTAATTATAGCGTTCTTTCGTATGTAAAGTTCAGACAGCCATGACAGCAAATTGTAATTTTATTTTACATATTATAGTTTAAATGAGATTCGAATCTAACACAGACGAGTGGGCTACTAGATTGATGATGAGATGGCAAGGGATTAGGAGGTTCCCATTTCAATATATATATATATATATATCACTAAAATCAGTCAGTACTTAGACAATTCCAATATCAGTAACAATCAACAATTTCAAACTGTTGTTAAGGCAATCTTTTAACAATAAAGGTGAAATCCCTATATATATACAATCAGAAATTTGATCAAATGATGAAAAGTGTAATCATTACAAATATATTTCTCTTAAAAATGAATTTTACAATCAATAAGTAATGAGTTGGCCAAATTTACAATAACTTATTAATGATAATTAATAAAATCTGTCAATATCCAGCACACAAATCAAGGTCAAAATCAGTAAAATATACCTAGAAAATTATATTAACTACAAACTAAAATTTATCATTATTAACCATATGATTTTACTTTATGAGATTTTATTATTTGTAATCTAAATTTTATAATGACAATATTATTCAATCTTGCAAGTATCACATAATATGTGAGTGCACAAAATCATTTAATCTAGATATCTAAACATGAAAATGAGATGCAATCCTTAGAAAAAGTTTAAACTCCATGCCCAAAGTATATTGACATATTACACATGTTAATTCTAATAAAGTAAATTTATTACCAATAGTAAGCTTAAAACTTGTTATCATTACTTTATTCATTCACATTTTATATGAAAAAACAAAGACAAGGTGTGTGTGTGTGTGTGTTATACTAATACAAATCATAATATTTAGATACAATCAGATATAGTCAACATTATTATTTTTAAACAACAATACATTTGTCTTCCTTCAAGGGCATGCGTAAATTATATATTCATAAACATTATTATGCAAACACGTATTAATAAACAGCTAACTAATAATCATACACCAGGGTGCCCAATGCAATGGATAGAATATATATAAATAAAAGGACAGGAATATGATATCTGCAATTTTTTATATATTCAAGACAAAACAATATACATGGAATATAATTCCAACTTGTAATAATATAATATCTACATGCTTATTAATAATATTTGTTTATATAAATATCACATGCACACACACCTTACACAACAAATAAATATATGAAGTTAAATTATTTAAGTTATATTATTATTTGCAAAAAGATTCAAATAAATATTCAATTTTAAAACATTTACATTATTTAACAATCTCAAATAATTTATTTAATACTTAAGGTCGTATATACCAATTCAAACCTATATTATTTTATGTAAAAGTGTTTGTATATATTTCTTTAAACTCTAATAATTTATTTATTCAAATGGTAATTAATTTACTCCTTTGATTATTAATAATAAATAAATCTACATGAATTTTTTATATTATTATCAAAACAAATTTTATATCATATATACATTTAGTACACTTAAATTATTATAATAATAACTACAATATATAATTTTTCTTACAAAGTATTTTAAAATTAAAATAATAAATAATTTAAATTCGATATTTTCTATATCCCAAAGTAATTACGTTTAAGATGGTTTATTAAAGTTAATAGATTAAACTTCCGCACTTGTGCATACAACGATATCTTTAACAAAAAGTCTAATTTTAATATGAGTGATTTTATAATCATTAGTAAAAATATTCGTGGATTGTTTCTCTAGTGTTTTTGGCGAGTTAACGATCTCAACCGAAAACACAATTTATTAACTTAAGAGTCGGAGACAGTTTTACTTTCTTAAAGCTAGTTTATTAGTTACATGTTGTGTGTTATTATACAAAAAAATGTCTATGCTTAAGATAACAAAATGTGCATAAGGAAAAACAACAACAAATTCAAAAGTATACATATAATTAAAGTCTCTTTAAAGAAAAGTTTGGTTACTCACAGCAAATGAAAAATAGGACATTTGGTTCCACATGTGGCTATACATTACACCATCTTGGTCTCTCTCTTCTCGTTTTCTTTTCTGCTCTTCCCATTCTCATAAAACCGGACATTTCTAGAGTCACCGTCTCCGTATTCCATGCGAAAATGATAGCGAGGGATTCTTTGTCTAGCTGGCTATAGTTAGTTTCCACAGGTGATAGGGTACGGGAGGCATAGGCTATTGGATGTTCTTGTCCATTTTTCAAGTGTGATATGATGGCTCCAACACCATATTCCGAAGCGTTCGTGGTTACTATAACTTCTTGATTACCTTGGTAATGCATTAACAGACTTTCAGATGACAATAAATCCTTGGTTGCCTGGAAAACAGTTTGGTGTTCAGCCTTCCACTTCCAGCACTGACCCTTGCATAATAAGGCATAAAGGGGTTTTAGCTGATGTGCCTTTCCCTTCAAAAAGGTTTCGTAGAAAGTTAGCATTCCCAGAAATGCTTGTAATTCTTTTACATTTCTTGGTACTGGAGCATTTTTTATTGTGGCGACCTTCTCGGGATTAGGACGTTTTCCATTTTGATCAATAATATGTCCCAGGAACTTTATTTCTCCCATGAACCAAATGCTCTTAGTGGTATTTATCCTGATTCCCACTTTTTCCAATCGGTCACATATGGTAAGCATGCGTTCCTTCAGTTCGGTTTCTGATTTAGCATAAATCAGTAAGTCATCCAGGTAGGGGATCACCCCCTCCATATTCTGCATCATTTGATCTATTTTAGCTTGGAATATATTGGGGCTGTCATGATTTCATATGGTATCTTATTGCACTGGAAAAGACCGACATGAGTACAGAGAGTTAGTATTTTTGCAGACCTATCTGTGACTGGGATTTGATGAAAAGCTGGCCTCAAATCTATCTTAGTGAAAACTGCAGCTTCCTGGAGTGATGCCACTATTTCAGTGACATTCGGGACCGGATACGCACTTTTTTTTAGGTATTGGTTTACAGTATACCTGTAGTTCTCACAGATCCATAAACTCCCATCTGGCTTTGTGACTATCACAAATGGAGTGGCCCAATCTGAACTTTCCACTGGTGACAACCCTCCTTCCTTTACTAGGGCTGACAGACTTTCTTTGACATTTGCTCTTAGTGTGAATGGAACCTTACTGGGTTTGCTTGCTACCAGTTGGGCCTCATCAGTAAGTTCTATGTCTACTGGGTCTATCTTCAGTATTCCTATTTCTTACTCAAATATCCTTGGGAATTTCTGTCACACTACATTTTCTAATTTTACAGTTTTAATCACTTGTATGGATATGCCTAGTGGGCAGAACCTGTTTCGTCCCAGTAAGGGTTTTATGTTCTTTTTAACTATGTACAAAGGCAAAATTTTGCTTTTGTTATTTAATTTCACTGGGACCGAAATTTTTCCATAAATTTGGACGTTGTTTCCATTTACATCAGTGGCGATATTATTAGTCTTATCCAAATTTAGTTTCGACTTGGATATGCTGTTAATTTTTTCCCAGTCTTTTATTGACAGGATGGATAGCCCTGCCCCACTGTCTATCTCCATTGTCACTTTTATATTTACTATTCTGACATCCAGCACTATTTGTTCACTCAGGTTTGTCTCACATTTCTTTATTTTTGCCCTCCTTGTCACTTCCATTCTCTTATCACTTCTGTATTGGTTTCCATCCCTGTTTCTGCAAATGATCACCATTGGCCCTTAATGCCACAAGTCCGGCATTTCAAAGTTCTATTCTTACATGTCATTTTCACATGTCCTTTCATACCACAACAATAACAACTAAAAGACTCTCTCGACGTTTGTGGTTGTGTTTCCATTGGTTCTAGTTTATGCACATCTGTCGTTTAATTTTTTTCTTGGATTCCCTCTCGAAATTCCTTTGTATTGATCACCAGTGTCTCATGAGCCACACATTTCGCAATTGCTGCATTATAATCAATCTCTATTTCACTGAGTAGTTGTTTCCTCAGATTATGGTCTGTCATGCTGAATAGGAACTGGTCTAGGAGCATGTCATCTATGTCTGGGAATGCACAGTCTCATGCTAATGTCCGCAATGTGAGGTTATATTCCGAATAGCTTTCATGTGTGTTTTGTTCTCTCATTCTGAATCTCAAATGAGCGACTCTTTTTGTAATTGCTGGTTGAAAATAATTTGTAAGTTTTTCAACTAATAGCTTATATGGTATTTGCTCCAAAGTTTTGTTCTCGGCCAACTGTTTAGCAATCTGAACTACCCCTATTCCGGCAAAATACAACAATGTCGAGATTTTCGTTTCGTCATCCTCGACTTTATTTAATCTCATATATCTTTCTATTTGTTCAACGTAGAGGGTCCATCCCGCCGGGTTTCCTATTTCAAAATCTCTTAATGCATGTGAGGGTACTGCCATTTTTATATTTA